>JAKWJD010001755.1:66949893-67095665 GCA_027705065.1 Solanum peruvianum
AGCTCGCACCCAAAAGCAAATTTTGGCGAGATTTAACTTTAAAGTTTATCGACGTAGGCAATCAAAGAATTTATCAAAAGAGTCATGTGGTTTGAACTCTCGTGGGATTTGATTATGACATCATCTACATACAGATCATTCTCTTTGTGAACCATGTAAAGAAAGATGGTTGTGATAGCTCTCATATAAGTATCACCGAATTTTTTATACCAAATGGAATCACCCTATAATGATATACACGTTAAGGTATAATGAAGGTTGTCTTCTCTACATCTTCTTCATCCATCAAGATCATGTGATTACCCGCGTAACAATCTATAAACGATTGCATTTCATGCTTAGCACAATTATCAATTAGAATGTGAATGTTTGGCAATGGAACATTATCTTTTGGACATGCTTTGCTGAGATCTTGGTTATCAACACAATTTCTAATCTTTCCATCTTTCTTGGTGACCGAAACAAAAATGGACAACCAAGTTGGGTATTGCGTCACTTCAACTAATTAAGACTCAATATTCTTGGTAATCTATTCTTAAATCATTAAATTAACTTAGGCTTGAACTACCGAGTCTTTTGTTTTATTGGATTGATACCTGGATTAATCGGCAATTTATAGGACACCACATTCGTAGTAAATCCTAGCATATTGTTGTAAATCAAGAAAAATACATTAATGTATTCTCTAAGCAAACGAATCAGGTCTCTTCTTTGAGATTTAGTCAGATGAACACTAATTTTGACCTCCTTGATGCACTCCTCATCTCCCAAATTCACAAGTCTCAGTTTCTACCAAATTCGGCTTATGTTAATTCTCAAACTACCAAAACTCTTCAGTAACATGTTTTGGTACCTCATTTTCTTTGTCATATTCTTCACCTTCGTTATCACTTGCCTCTTTTTGTTCCTTAACCCCGTAATATGACATGACATTTGCAGATTTTAAATTAATATTACTAAAATCATAAACAGATAAAGTTAGGAAATAGTCAATGTAGCCAAAGGATTATTCAATCATATAGTTATAACTAGTGTTGATGTCCAACACCTGGAACTCCACGCTGAACTATGCAGGACCCATCTACATATTCAAGTTTACTGCCCCCAATGTATCGCTTTGCACCCCATCGAAAGCTTTCACATTTACTTGATTCTGTTAAAGATTTCCCAAGTCAAATCTTAGTTGTCTCAGAGTCAAGAGTGGGAAAATATTGAGACACGATCCATCATCTACCAAGACGTGGCTTATAACCTTATCTCAATACCCAATGGTAACATGCAGAGCTTTGTTGTGCATATTCCTTTCAAAGGAAAGCTCTTAATCACAGAAATTGATTGGATGTCCTCAGATGACCTGGTTGATCATTGGTTAATCAAGGTTTAACTATATGATTGCGAACTCATCAACACGGACCATACAAAGATGTGATCCTAAATCTTTTCTAGATACTTCATAATTGAATAATCCTTTGGCTACATTTTCCTCAAAAACTCTTCAGCCTCAGCCTTACTTATCGGTCTCTTCGTTTTGTCCTTCTTTTGCACCCCTTGAGCCAACTCTTCCGGTGTGTAAAATCTACTGAACCTACTTATACCTTGAGCAGAAGTAGTTCTAATCACAAGCCTTGGTCGGGCATGAGTTTTTATTGGCACTAGGCAAGAACCTTCTCGGGTGTCAGAATCACAAACTCATTCTTCTCTCTGATGCTTAATGAAGCTACAAACCTTTCCAGTTTGTCATGAGCGATCGAAACAATTGCCTTAGTCACGCACCAACCATCATCTCTCTCTATCTATTGATAGTGACAGCCCCATGGTTCGGAAAAGGCTTGCTATTGACGTTGGGCGCAACTGTCTGGAGAGAGACAATTTTATTGTCAATCAGGTCTTGGATCTTATGCTTAAGGTTAATACAATCCTCGGCATCATGTCCAATACTATTGGACTGATACGTGCACTTCTAATTAGGTCTGTAAAACCTGGAGCTGGTGTCCACTGGTTTAGGCCCCACTAGATGATATATCCTGCTGCAGTCAATCGCTCGAACAACTTTGTTTGGCTTTCAACGAGCGAAGTAAAAATTTTATCGAGTTTTTTCTCAAATTTGGGATGAGGGGGATCTTAGTTTCCTTGTTGAGGGGGTGGAATCTGTAGATAATTTAGGGCAGTAGAATGGGGGGCTTGATATCTTGGATATGGGATAGTTTGGTAATTTGGCGATGTAGCTTAGTAGTTCGGGGGATATTTTGATAAACAGGAGATGGGGCTTTATAAATCAGGGGAGGCATTTGGTAATTTGCCTGAAAGTTGTCATAATTGGGATAAACATTCCGATAGTGATGAGATGTTGTTTGGTAAATCGAAGGGGAATTTTGGTAAATAGGAGATGGAGTTTGATAGGTGGGAATGGGAGTATTTTGGTAAGTGGGAGGAGGGGCATTTTGGTAACTGAGGAAGGGGTAATTTGATAATCAGCTTGTGCATAAAAATCAAGGTATGAACTTTGTGAAAGTCAAGAACGACCTTAGTATGACGAGGATCTCCTTGTGGTCTTCTTCCCCTCGTAAGAGATAGCGGACACATCTTCTCTTTTCTTTTTAAACAAAATCGATGATCCGGGTGATGCATGAACATAAGCAATATTCCTCATTCTCAATCCATCTTCTATAGTCTCACCTACTTTGACTATTTCAGCAAGCAGTGCTCCAATGAGCAATATAATTCTGTCATAATATTTGGATTCCTGAACCCGCTTAAACACTTCAATGATTTCCTTTTCCGACATAGGAGGGATAAATCAAGTGGCCTCTTTTTGCCACCTATATGCGAGCTCTTTTTAGTATTTATTGGATTTTTGTTTCATCTTTACTAAAGAATAACGATCTGGGACAATCTCCACGTTACAAGCGAATCGTTCAGTGAAATCCTTAGCTAGGGCATTCTAGCTCGGCCACTGCCTTGTTTCATGAGAGGTACACCACTCTAGAGCCTCTCCCCTCAGACTTTGGGAAAAGAGTCCCATCATTACAACTTTATGTGTCCTAATTCCCACAAGCAAGTCACAGTAGAACCTTAGGTGCACTAAGGGGTTCTGTATCCCTCTAAAAACATTAAATTTTGTCACCTTGAACCTTTTCGAGAGGTCCAAATATGAGTAAATGCATAAATCCTCATAGCTCAATCCGGCGACCTCAAGAATATATTACATCTCTTTCATTGCCTTACGAATACCTTCTTTGAAGTCTACCTTTGCAGTCTCTTCCTTTAACTTCCAATCTCTTTCTTACTCTTTATAGTGATTGAGCTCAGAACCGTTAGCATCATCGTCACTGGGAATTTTTGAAAGTGATTTTTTGGGGTAGAAGTAGAGCGACGGAGGAACTCGGAGCATTTTGGGTGGTTTGGTAGTTTTGAAGGAATATTTGGGGATTGGTGTATTTATTTTTGTGATGGAGGGACGTCTGGAGGTTGTATATGTTTTGGTTTTATAGGGGTGTACCAGCTTGGTGGGTGGCATTTTGAGGGGGAGGGGATATTTGATGAGGGTGGGCTTTGATAGGAAGAGGAGGTATACTGAAGATTCTGAATGGTTAGGTCAACGATCTAAAGATTCAGATAAGGAGTAGAAAGTGGGATCTGAGCTTGTTCGACATTTGAAGAAGGAAATTATTGCAGAGGCCATCCATCTGTCAAAGCATTGACAGCAAAACCCGGTGGAGGCGGATCTTGTCTCCTTTGCATCGCAATCCTTATCTCGGCATTTAGTTGCATGATTAGTTCATTTTGATCAGTGATGGCGGGTTGAGCCACCATGCCATCAGTAAAACTGATTTCTTCGTTATTATCACATGTTGTTGATTTTTCCTTATGTGAACCTTCCTCAGGAAATGAATCTATAGGGCCTTTAGATCTAATGAAATAGGGATGATCAGTCAGCTTTGTCGACACAGACAATTTTGAGTACTTATGGAAGGAAAATAACAAAGGCTTAGTTGAATTCAGAATACACAATTCAAAATGGCATATTTGTTTGTTTGAATTCAGAATACACAATGCAAGATATCACATATAGAGCATGTAAACACAGAAAATTTCTTTGTTTGAGGACATTCTAACCGACGAGTAAAGGGGAACTGATTTTTGAATAACCACAAATTTGCTTGTTTTAATTTAGGACTATCTCAGAAAGGTTAAATCATGTTAAGTTATGGTTTTCTTGTTGCATCTCTTTCGGCAGTTGATCTAGATATCACATCTTCTTATAGATTGAAAGGGGGAGAATAAATTTTTTGAAAGATAGGGGTCGTACCTTGAAAGGCTGCCTACGGATTTCACAAGGAGAATACAGGTCCTATGTAGTTCGAGTTCAAAAGGAAAGACTTATTTTCAGTCATTCATTCTCAACAATTACAAGGAAATTGAAAAACAAACCATAAAGCTTCTAAAGATAATTGTGACTCCATCTCAACTATTCTTGTCATTGCCGTTGCATTAGTCGTAGAGGACAACCTCAAGTTGAATCTTTCCCATGTTAAACGAGGGATTCCACGTCGTGGCAAATTCAAGACAATTTTTAATGCTATGATCAGTGGCCTGGTGGTTGGGGAAATGTTTCCAAACTTCACTTCCAAGGGAATATAATACACCCATATCTTTATGGAGACCCCCTTTTGAACAAACTACAAGTAAACCTCCAGCATTGTTTTCTTGAAAGGTGTGAATGAGAAATGATAGAAATCAGTCTTCTAAGTGATCGGCATATAGAACCTTGGTTATCACACGCAATGTTTTGGTATTTGACCATTTGAAACTTAAAACTTTGGGACTTTTGGTTAGACAGTTTTAGGGTAGTGACCTACATTTTGTAGATATTTTTTGGAGATTTTGGAAGGGAGTGGGTCACAAAATCCGCATTCAAAGTAATAATATCACGTAAGCAATTAAAGCATACAAGTGGCTAACGCGTGTACTAAACAAGTAAGGGGGGACCATTTTGTGCCAAGGGTAGGCCTAGCGCATTTGAAAGATGTATGTAGATTTGAACCATTTAGTTACCCCTTCCCCCCAAGTAAATTTCGCATATAAGAAATAATGTTCAAAAGGAGGAAATCAAACATGGGAAATATGAGACAAATTAAAAGAAATGGACCACGAAGAGATCATTTGAAAGCGTAAGCGTCTCGATATACAAAAAAGGAAAGCCCACACAAGGGCTGATAAAGATAGAAATACATATAGAAAAACCTACACAGGGGCGAAATCTACTACGCAGTCCTTGATGGCCCTACTTCTTTGCTTCTTTCCTGTGGCTTGTGTTGCTGAAATGTGTACCGTAGCATCAACAGGTAACCATCTCTTAGGCGTCATTTTTCTTCCCTATCCTGGTATTGCATCTCATCAAAATTATCTTCAACCCATAAGTCAGGCTCATCAACAATGTGCCTTAATCTTCCAATTCATGAGTTTTATTCTCGAGAGCACATTGATTTTAGAGAAATTTGGCGTGCATTTGTTGAGCTTCCCATTTTTACTCTCTTAGCTCGGTCATAACTTTGGTCTCTTTGTCTTCCACACTACGGTAACTATTTTGGACTGGAGGGAGATACTTTGTATATCATTTTTCAACCAAATCTTGTAATCTTCATCATATTTGGTGTCAAATCAATCTAGAGAAATGGTGTCTTTGTTCATTCGTAAGGCCCTTTTCCACTCCCTTGGCATTTTTGTAGCATCATACACTTTATCGTCCCCAATGTCATACACTTAGATACAATAGTATGCCTCTCGAGGCATGACTTGCTTTCTCCCAAACTGTATAGGACTCGGAAGACTGTGTAAGAACGGATTCCCTGAATACCTCGTAGTGAAAGTACAAGTTGTATGTAGCCCCCTATAATAACATCCTTTGATATGAAGCGTTTGATCATCCATTGGTTATCTTCTTCCCTTAAAGATGCGAATCCATCTACCTCTAGTCATTCGATTCTCCAGATTATCCCAAAACATCATATCATTCAAATACCTAAGGGTGTTTTTATCATCGAGGATATGCAGTTGTTGAGTTCCATGTCCCCTCACCAAATGGCTTACTATCCACCATTGGAGGAGTAGGTTAGGGATTAAGATTTCTTCTTGTTTACTTATTCTTCTTTCCAACCCTGTACCAAGTGTGTCAATGTCGTTCGGAATTTCCTCAACTGTCGGGGTAATTTCCACGGTTCCAGATCGAAACTCCATTATTTTGTTGTCCCAATAGCATGTGAAGACTTGAATCAGCTCGGGTCAACCAACCATGTTGAGTAGTTTGGTTAGAGCCCCTACATATTTGTTATAGGTTCTTATGTGATCCCCATCAAGGTCATTATACCACATCTTGAGCAATACTGGGGTTCCACAACCATGTAAAAACAAAACTCAGTTAAGTGTCCCCACCAAAAATTAGGTTTCCACACATACATCTTTCAATTGTCAAACAACATGATATGTCGTAGGTCAGAGACCTTGGACATGATTTTGGCGGTTTCACTAAAGATTAACCTATATATGTTTGATCTTGTATTGAAAAATTAATGCAAGTGCTCAAGCACCCCGGGGTATAACAGGTGATGGATTGGATGCCTTCAGCAAGTCAAGTCTCTAACCCAACACCACTATCTACACTAACAATTGTCCAGTCCCTAATTTTACAAAATTAATACATTTTAGCAGCAACAACATGCAACTTAAACATTGTTAATTTCAACTTAATTCTTATCCAATTCAATTAATATTAATGTTATAATAGTAGGATTTTCACCTATTAAATATATATACATATATAATAAACACTAACCTTTTACTATTTCCATACTGCACATGAAGTATGAGGCAGCCACCCTCTTATCGATCGTTGGGGATATTAGTCGCTGCTGATTGATTTCCTCTTTCCCACTTTTCTTTTCTTCTACAAATTATTTATTATCCTAATTATTTAAAGTGTAACGACCTATTTAGTCATTTTGAGCAGCAGATTTTATTTCTGGAAAACTGGCTGAGACGACGGACCCCACGACGGACCGTCATGGGCACGACGGACCGTCGCAGGGTCTCGTTTCAAAACACTTAGAAATTCTGAAATTGGGTACTGAAATCGACTCTCTGAACTTCGTAACAGAATGGCAGGACGGACTGTCACAGGCGGGACGGACCGTCACAGACTCTTTGGTGGAAGTTGAGTCTCTGAACTTTGCGACGACCTGCAGGACGGACCGTCGCAGGCACGACGGGCCTTCACAGGTTGCGTAATCCCAGTCTGGGTCGGATTTCTGCTACATATTTTAAGGGGAGTTTTGGACTATTCCTGCTATAATTATAAATTTAGTGGGTTAATGTTAATAATTTAACTACTTGGGGGTTAAAAGAGGTAACCTTAAGTTAATTAGTGGGTTATTATTGCCATATTTTATTCTTAATTATATGCTAATTAGGGTAAAAGAAAGAGGGTTTTGAATAATAAAAATAGAAAGAACAAAGAGAAGGAGAGGGAATCGAACGAGAAGAGAGAAACAAAGCTTGGGAAATTGCTTGCTTGATCACGAATCTTCGGTGGAGGTAGGTTATGGTTTTCTATGCTATTTGTAGTAGACTCTTAATAGCGAATGATATGTGTTGGTAATGTTATCTCATCTTCTATATGCTTAATTGTATGCTTGCATGAATGTGATTATATAATTGTGATAAAATAAGCATGATGAATCTATTGAATCCCAAATCTTGGAAAAACCAAATCTCTTTGTTAATGATGATGCCTTGGTATAAGAAAAGGCTTGATGAATTGAAGTAATGAGAAGGATGATGCCTTGGTATAAGAGAAGGCTTGATGAATTGATAGAATGAGATTAGGGGATCGGAGTGTCACATACCAACACATAGAATTAAGGGATCGGGTGTCACGAACCGACACGTAGATTTAGGGGATCGGGTGTCACGAACCGACACGTAGATTTAGGGGATCGGGTGTCACGAACCGACACGTTGATTTAGGGGATCGGGTGTCACAAACCGACACATAAAATTAGGGGATCGGAGTGTCACGTTCCGACACATAGAATTAGGGGATCGGAGTGTCACGTTCCGACACATAGTAGTAGGGGATCGGAGTGTCACGTACCGACACATGAGGAATAAAGATGATGAGGGAGCGGAGTGTCACGTACCGACACAAGAGGATTAAAGATAATGAATCTTTAAAGATGCTAATATACTCAATCTAATGAACCTAATTCCCAAATGAGTATGGTATTGAGGCTTGAGTCCTCATGTGTGAACTTGGCGGTACTTAATAATGATGATAGTACTTGTTGTTGCTATATGTTGAGTATTGTAGTTGATTTTATAATATTACTTGATATATATATTGTTTTCTATTTTGAGTTGGCCGATGATATCTACTAAGTACCCGTGTTTTGTACTGACCCCTACTTTTATGTTTTCTTCTTTGTTATTTGTGGAGTGCAGCAAACGTGCCGTCGTCTTCAACTCAACCGCAATTCTAGCCAGTCTTGGTCACACCGGATCTTCAGGGTGAGCTAATGCTTCTATCTTGGACTGGATCTTCTTCCTCATGTCTTGATGCCTTGAAGTTCCGGCATGGACTAGCTTTTACTTGTTTTAGCTTCTTAGAATACTCTTAGTTTAGTAATTTGATCATAGATGTTCTTGTGGTGATGACTTCCAGATTTTGGGGAATAATAGATGTTGAATTTTAGAAGTTAATGAATTGGTTTTTATTAATGAGTTTAAGTCTTCCGCATTACTTTCTGTCAATATTATTGAAATGTTAAGGGTTAGATTGGTTGGTTCGCTCACATAGGAGGGTAAATGTGGGTGCCAGTCGCGGCTCGGTTTTGGGTCGTGACAAACTTGGTATCAAAGCATTAGGTTCGTTGGTCTCATCACACAAGAACGAGTCTAGTAGAGTCTTAAGGAACGGTAGGGGGACGCCTTTACTCTTCTTTGAGAGGCTATAAGACTTTAGGAAAATTCCATTCTTTCATTCTTTCTTTCGTGCTACTACTTGAATCCAATTGGTATCTAGGTGATACAAATTGGTATCTGACTATCTTCACTCTATTTCGCAGATGGTTAGAACTAGAGCAACGACTGCACCAACACCACACCGGCGAGACAAGGAACGTCTGAGCCAGCCACTGGGGCTGTAGCTCAAAGAGGAGTAGCGGCAAGAGGCCGTGGAAGAGGTCGTGGGAGGACGTTCTCTAGAGGAAGAGGACAAGTGCCTAGCCCATCTGATGCTAGGACGGTGTCTCCTCCACCAACTGAGGAAGTAGTAAGAGAGGGTGAGGAAGGGGAGAATGAACAAGTGCAAAATGAGGAATTGCCACCCCAACCTACCCCAGAGATGATCAATCAGGTTTTTGCTTATCTTAGCGGGTTATCTGATCAGGGTCAGGCACCTCCAGTGTTTTCTGCACCAACACCTCCGGTTTCAGAGGTACAACATGCAGCCACTATGGCTCCCCGTATGGATGCCTCATTGGAAATAGGCACGTTTCCACGTCTGACTACTGGGCCTATAATGACAAATGATCAGCATGAACTTTTCAGTAAGTTCTTGAAATTGAAACCTCTAGTCTTTAAGGGTGCTGAATCACAGGATGCCTACAATTTTCTGGTTGATTGTCATGAGCTACTACACAAGATGGGTATAGTAGAACGGTTTGGTGTTGAGTTCGTGAGTTATCAGTTTCAAGGGAACGCCAAAATGTTGTGGCGGTCACACGTTGAGTGTCAACCAACAGAGGCACCACCTATGACTTGGGCCTCATTCTCTAGCTTGTTTATGGAGAAGTATATCCCCCAAACTTTGAGGGATAGGAAACGAGATGAGTTCTTGAGACCCAACTTTGTTTCAGTCCACAAGAGCGGATTCGCCGTTTTGTGAAGGGGTTGTCAGGTCAGAATTGCGGATTCAGCTTACAGGTAGCGGCTACGGCAAAATCCTTCCAGGAAGTGGTAGATTTCGTGATAGAGGTGGAAGGAGTGAAGCCAGATGAATTCACCATGGCATCGACATCAAAAAGGTTTCGAAAGGGAGGTGATTTTAATGGTTCTTACTCTAGAGGACAGGGTTCCGGAGGTTACTCAGCTCGACCAATTCAGTCTTCACTACAGACTGTAGTTGGGGTCCACCTCAGACCGGTCAACACTTCTCTGAGAGACCTATGCTTGACTCTAGAGAGTGTTATGGATGTGGGGATACTGGACATATTAGGAGGAATTGTCCAAAACAGAGTTATAGACCCCCAATAGCTAGAGGTAGAGGTGGTCATGGAAGAGGCCGTCATTCTGGAGGACGCGGTGGTCGAGGTAATGGTGGTCCCCAAAATGGCCGAGGTGATGGGCAAACTGGAGCCACTACAACACAACATGGTAGGGGCAACGGACAGACGAGTAATGGGGCCCATTGTTACGCTTTCCCTGGGAGATCTGAAGCGGAGGCATCTGATGCTGTTATCACATGTAATCTTTTGATTTGTGATTGCATGGCTTCTGTATTGTTTGATCCTGGATCCACATTTTCTTATGTATCTTCCTCATTTTCTAATGGTCTAAATTTACATTGTGAATTACTTGACATGCCTATTCGTGTTTCTACTCCGGTGGGTGAGTCCGTGATAGTTGAAAAAGTATATAGATCTTGTTTGGTGACTTTTGTGGGGAGCAACACTTATGTAGATTTGGTTATCTTAGAAATGGTTGACTTTGATGTAATTCTGAGTATGACTTGGCTTTCTCCAAATTTTGCAATCTTGGATTGTAATGCTAAAACAGTGACGTTAGCCAAGCCTGGGACAGATCCGTTAGTGTGGGAGGGTGACTACACTTCCAATCCGGTTCGTATCGTCTCCTTTCTTCGTGCTAAGAGAATGGTTAGTAAGGGTTGCTTAGCTTTCTTGGCACACCTCAGGGATGATACTACCCAAGTACCGTCGATTGAGTCGGTTTCGGTAGTTCGTGAGTTTTTGGATGTGTTCCCTGCAGATCTTCCTAGTATACCACCGGATAGGGATATTGACTTCTGTATTGATCTTGAACCGGGTACTCGCCCCATTTCCATACCCCCTTATAGAATGGCTCCCGTGGAGTTAAGAGAGTTAAAGGCCCAACTTCAAGAGTTGTTGAGCAAAGGCTTCATTAGACAAGGTGCATCTCCTTGGGGTGCTCCAGTTTTGCTTGTGAAGAAGAAGAATGGAAGTTTTCGGATGTGTGCGACTACCGGCAGTTGAACAAAGTAACTATTAAGAACAAGTATCCTCTTCCTCGCATTGATGACTTGTTCGATCAGTTACAAGGTGCTTGTGTTTTCTCTAAGATTGACTTGAAATCCGGTTATCATCAATTGAAAATACGGGCAACGGATGTGCCAAAGACTGCTTTTCGAACCAGGTATGGGCACTACGAATTTGTAGTGATGTCTTTTGGTCTTACGAATGCCCCTGCTGCGTTCATGAGCTTGATGAACGGGATTTTTAAGCCATATATGGATCTCTTTGTGATCGTATTTATTGATGATATACTGATATACTCTAAAAGTAAGAAGGAACATGAGGAGCATTTGAGAATTGTATTGGAAATGTTGAGGGAGAAAAAGCTTTATGCCAAGTTCTCTAAGTGTGAGTTTTGGCTAGATGCAGTGTCCTTCTTGAGGCACGTGGTTTCTAAGGATGGAGTGATGGTGGATCCTTCTAAGATTGAGACAGTGAAGGATTGTGTAAGACCTACTAATGTGTCAGAAATAAGGAGCTTTGTTGGTTTAGCTAGCTATTATCGTCGATTTGTCAAGGGATTCTCTTCCATTGCTTCCTAATTGACGAACTTGACTAAGCAGAATGTTCCATTTGTATGGTCGGACGAATGTGAAGAAAGCTTTCAGAAGCTCAAGACCTTGTTGACTACTGCACCAATTCTCACCTTGCCCGTGGAAGGTAAGAATTTCATTGTTTATTGTGATGCATCCTATTCAGGTTTGGGTGCAGTGCTAATGCAAGAGAAGAATGTGATTGCTTATGCTTCAAGACAATTAAAAGTGCATGAACGTAACTATCCAACTCATGATTTGGAATTGGCCGCGGTAGTGTTCGCATTAAAGCAATGGAGGCACTATTTATATGGGGTTAAGTGTGAAGTATACACGGATCATCGTAGCCTACAGTATGTCTTTACTCAAAAAGATTTGAACTTGAGACAGAGGAGATGGATGGAACTACTGAAGGACTACGACATCACTATCTTGTATCATCCGGGAAAAGCGAATGTTGTGGCGGATGCTTTAAGTAGAAAGGCGGGAAGCATGGGAAGTCTAGCTCACTTGCAATTTTCTAGACGCCCATTGGCTAGAGAGGTTCAGATTCTGGCTAATGACCTTATGAGGTTAGATGTAAATGAGAAGGGAGGATTGTTAGCTTGTGTGGAGGCAAGATCTTCCTTCCTTGACAAGATTAAGGGAAAGCAGTTAATGATGAGAATTGATCCGGATTCGAGATAAAGTGTTGCAAGGAGAGGCGAAAAAGAGCAACAATCGATGAGGAAGGTGTTTTGAGGATTAAGGGAAGGGTATGTGTATCCCGCATCGATGATTTGATCACCACTATTCTGACAGAGGCTCATAGTTCAAGGTATTCTATACATCCTGGTGCAACCAAGATGTACCGTGACCTAAAACAACACTTTTGGTGGAGTAGAATGAAGCGCGACATTGTTGACTTTATTGCCAAATGTCCAAACTGTCAACAAGTAAAGTATGAACACCAGAGGCCCGGAGGAACACTTCAGAGAATGCCCATTCCTGAATGGAAGTGGGAGAGAATTTCAATGGATTTTGTGGTTGGTCTTCCAAGGACAATGGGTAAGTATGACTCTATTTGGGTGATTGTTTATAGGTTAACTAAGTCTGCTCATTTCATTCCGGTCAAGGTGACTTACAATGCAGAGAAGTTAGCCAAGGTCTATATCTCAGAAATCGTTCGATTTCATGGAGTTCCACTCTCCATTATATCAGATAGAGGTACGCAGTTTACCTCTAAGTTTTGGAAAACATTGCATGCTGAATTGGGTACTAGGTTGGACCTTAGCACTGCATTTCACCCTCAGACCGATGGTCAGTCTGAGCGAACGATTCAAGTGTTGGAGGATATGCTTCGGGCATGTGTGATAGAATTTGGTGGCCATTGGGATAGCTTCTTACCCTTAGCAGAATTTTCATACAATAATAGTTATCACTCAAGTATTGAGATGGCCCTATTTGAAGCATTGTATGGTAGGAGATGTAGGTCTCCCATTGGATGGTTTGATGCATTTGAGGTTAGACCTTGGGGTACAGACCTTTTGAGGGATTCGTTAGATAAAGTGAAGTGCATTCAAGAAAAGCTTCTAGCGGCGCAAAGTAGGCAAAAAGAATATGCAGATCGAAAGGTTAGAGAGTTAGAGTTCATGGAGGGTGAACAAGTCTTGTTGAAGGTTTCGCCCATGAAAGGGGTGATGCGGTTTGGTAAACGAGGTAAACTAAGCCCAAGGTATATTGGTCCCTTTTAAGTACTTAAGAGAGTAGGGGAGGTGTCTTATGAGTTAGCCTTGCCTCCAGGGCTGTCCGGAGTGCATCCGGTATTTCATGTGTCTATGTTGAAAAGATATCATGGGGATGGAAAGTACATCATTCGTTAGGATTCGGTTCTGCTTGATGAAAATTTGTCTTATGAGGAGGAGCTTGTTGCTATTCTAGATAGAGAAGTCTGCAAGCTGAGGTCAAGGGAGATTGCATCCATAAAAGTTCAATGGAAGAATCGACCAGTTGAAGAGGCTACTTGGGAGAAGGAGGCTGATATGCGAGAAAGATACCCACACCTGTTTAATGATTCAGGTACTCCTTCTCGCCCTTGTTTTCCTTCCTGTGATCGTTCGAGGACGAACGATGGGTAAATTGGTATCTATTGTAATGACCTGTTTAGTCGTTTTGAGCAGCAGATTTTATTTCTGGAAAACTGGCTGAGACGACGGACCCCACGACGGACCGTCATAGGCACGACGGACCGTCGCAGGGTCTCGTTTCAAAACACTTAGAAATTTTGAAATTGGGTACTGAAATCGACTCTCTAAACTTCGTAACGGAATGGCAGGACGGACCGTCACAGGCGTGACGGACCGTCACAGACTGTTTGGTGGAAATTGAGTCTCTGAACTTTGCGACGACCTACAAGACGGACCGTCGCAGGCGCGACGGGCCGTCACAGGTTGCGTAATCCCAGTCTGGGTCAGATTTCTGCTACATATTTTAAGGGGCGTTTTGGACTATTCCTGGTATAATTATAAATTTAGTGGGTTAATGTTAATAATTTAACTACTTGGGGGTTAAAAGAGGTAACCTTAAGTTAATTAGTGGGTTATTATTGCCATCTTTTATTCTTAATTATATGCTAATTAGGGTAAAAGAAAGAGGGTTTGAATAAGAAAAATAGAAAGAACAAAGAGAAGGAGAGGGAATCGAACGAGAAGAGAGAAACAAAGCTTGGGAAATGCTTGCTTGATCACGAATCTTCGGTGGAGGTAGGTTTGGTTATTTCTATGCTATTCGTAGTAGACTCTTAATAGCGAATGATATGTGTTGGTAATGTTATCTCATCTTCTATATGCTTAATTGTATGCTTGCATGAATGTGATTATATAATTGTGATAAAAATAAGCATGATGAAGCTATTGAATCCCAAATCTTGAAAAAAAACCTAATCTCTTTGTTAATGATGATGCCTTGGTATAAGAAAAGGCTTGATGAATTGAAGTAATGAGAAGGATGATGCCTTGGTATAAGAGAAGGCTTGATGAATTGATAGAATGAGATTAGGGGATCGGAGTGTCACGTACCGACACATAGAATTAAGGGATCGGGGGTGTCACGAACCGACACGTAGATTTAGGGGAGGGGATCGGGTGTCACGAACCGACACGTTGATTTAGGGGATCGGGTGTCACGAATCGACACGTAGATTTAGGGGATCGAGTGTCACGAACCGACACGTAGAATTAGGGGATCGGAGTGTCACGTTCTGACACATAGAATTAGGGGATCGGAGTGTCACGTTCCGACACATAGTAGTAGGGGATCGGAGTGTCACGTACCGACACATGAGGAATAAAGATGATGAGGGAGAGGAGTGTCACGTACCGACACAAGAGGATTAAAGATAATGAATCTTGAAAGATGCTAATATACTCAATCTAATGAACCTAATTCCCAAATGAGTATGGTATTGAGGCTTGAGTCCTCATGTGTGAACTTGGCGGTACTTAATAATGATGATAGTACTTGTTGTTGCTATATGTTGAGTATTGTAGTTGATTTTATAATATTACTTGATATATATATTGTTTACTATTTTGAGTTGGCCGATGATATATACTCAGTACCCGTGTTTTGTACTGACCCCTACTTTGATGTTTTTTTCTTTGTTATTTGTGGAGTGCAGCAAACGTGCTGTCGTCTTCAACTCAACCGCAATTCTAGCAAGTCTTCGTCACACCGGATCTCAGGGTGAGCTAATGCTTCTAGCTTGGACTGGATCTTCTTCCTCATGTCTTGATGCCTTGAAGTTCCGGCATGGACTAGCTTTACTTGTTTTAGCTTCTTAGAATACTCTTAGTTTAGTAATTTGATCATAGATGTTCTTGTGGTGATGACTTCCAGATTTTGGGGAATAATAGATGTTGAATTTTAGAAGTTAATGAATTGGTTTTATTAATGAGTTTAAGTCTTCCGCATTACTTTCTGTCGATATTATATTGAAATGTTAAGGGTTAGATTGGTTGGTTCGCTCACATAGGAGGGTAAATGTGGGTGGCAGTCGCGGCTCGGTTTTGGGTCGTGACATAAAGTCTAATTATAAAAGTGGTAAAAGTGACCTACTATTAATTTTAATGTTATCGTCTTTAACCATCAACTAAATTAATTATTAAAACTACCCTACTAATTTTATAATTATAATTACGAATAGTCCAAAATACCCATTTAAAATATATCAAAAAGTATCTTATGAAATAAAAAGCTCTAGTACTTAAAACGATCAAACAAATCGTTATATTATGAATGAGGAGTTTTCCATTACGCGTAGAGTAAGAGTTGCAAGTCAAGATGAGTTAGAGTATACCTTATCTAGAAAGGGGTTATGATGATGTGTCATTGTGTTAGTATTGACCAAGTGTGAGTAGTAAATAAAAGAGCAAGAGTATTCATGAGGTAAATCGTTTTATCATCACTATAACTCTTATGTGATAGTTTTCGGTTGGAGAAACTTCCACAGAAGTTATTGTATTCTTATATACATCAGTTAATTGTATTTTTCATATAAATTTCAGAGTTATGTTGTATCCTTGTTTTATACACAAAGTTGACATCATATTTTTAAACAGTTGTTCTTTATATTGCACTTATTTTACACTAGGAGTTCAATTAAATATCAAGAGTTGAGTATTTCGAGTTGAATACCTTAAGTTGAGTATCTTGAGTTGATTTGTGTTTCATTGAGTCGAGTACCATATCTTTGAAGTTGAGTATTGAATCTTTGAATGAGTATCTAATCTCTGAGTTGAGTATTTTATCCTTGAGTAATTCTGAGTAGAGTAAGTTGAGTAGTTTTGAGTATTCTTGAGTACTCATTGAGTTGAGTGAGTTTGAAAAGAGATAAGTATGTTCCATTTATATCAAGTTCAAGATTATGCTATGCTTTAGAATTCTCCTTGCATGTTCATACATTCCACGTACTGAGTCATTTGGCATGCATCTTTTGATGATGCAGATATGTATTCAGGATCTTCAACAGGAGCTTCATTGATACATCCAGGAGTTCGAGTTAGCTATGGTGAGTCTCCTTGCTTCCGGAGAATTTTATTTAGTTTTTAGTTTAGTCAAGATGTCGTGGGTCTCATCCCAACAATCATCCTTGTCATTTAAAGGCTTCATAGATAGTCAATATAGTTGAGAAATTTGTATTATTAATTTATTTGATTAAATATTTTAAAATTTTAAGTTGCCTATTTTATGGCGAGTTCAATAATTTATGTTTATTCATAGTTTTTGTTTCAGTTAAAGCTTTGTATTTTGGTTTCATGAATAAGTTAGTCTTCTATTTGTAGTCAGCCAGGATGAGGGTTCACTTGGATAACAGTATTGGTTCTTGAGTGCCGGCCACGTCCATGATTTAGGGTCGTGTCGTGACAAACTGCTAGATGGTGTCACTAGTATGATTCAAGTCTTTGACTAGACTGTTTATGTCTTGCTAGATCCAGGAGAGCTTTTATCTTTTGTAGCTCCATATGTTGCTATGAACTTTGATATTATTCCTGAGCAACTTAGTGAACCATTTAGTGAATCTACACATGTTGGTGAGTTCATTCTAGCAGAGAGAGTCTATCGTGATTGTCCTATTTCCATCAATCGCAAGAGTACCATGGCTGATTTGATTGCCTTAGACATGGTCGATTTTGATGTCATTCTTGGTATGAACTAGGTTCATGCATGTTATGCATCAGTCTATTGTAGAACTTGAATAATCAAGTTTAAGTTTCTAAATAAGCCAATTTTATAGTGGAAAAGCAGTTCAACAGTGTCTAAGGATCTTTTCATTTCGTACCTCAAGGCAAGGAAGTTAGTTTCTAAGGGGTATGTCTATCACTTGGTCCGAGTTAATGACTCTAGTGTTAAGATACCTCATATTCAGTCAGTTCCAGTAGTAAAAGAGTCCCTCCTGAGAGAGAGATAGACTTTGGTATACATATTCTTCCATATACTAGTCTTATATCAATTCCTCCATACAAAATGGCACCAGCAGAGTTGAAGCTTAAAGTACAGTAAAGAGATCTTTTCCATATGGACTTCATTTGACCAAGTGTCTCACCTTGGGGCGCTTTGCTCTTGTTTGTGAGAAACAAAGATGGTTCCCTTAGGATGTGTATAAATGACCATAAGTTGAACAAGGTTACCATTAAGAACAAGTATCCTCTTCCAAGGATCGACGATTTATTTGATCAACTTCAGGTGCTTCTTGTTTCTCAAAATTGACCTCAAATCAGGCTACCATGAATGTGATATTCCAAAGACAGCCTTCAGAACGTGTTATGGTCATTAAGAGCTTTTGGTTATGTCCTTTGGTTTGACAATTGCACCTGAAACATTTATGGACCTTATAAATAAAGTATTCAAACCTTATTTAGATATGTTTCTTATTTTCTTCATTGATGATATACTAGTATATTCAGGAATAAAGAAGATCATTCTAGTCACCTCAGAATAATCCTTTGGACTTTGAAAGATAGAGAGTTGTATGCCAAGATCTATAAATGTGAGTTTTGGCTAGACTTTGTGGCGTTCTTGGCCGCCTAGTTTTCGATGATGGAATCAGAGTTTATACCCAAAAGATAGAAGAAGTTCAGAGTTGGCCTAGAACCATATCTCAAAATGATATTAGGAGTATTTTGGGTTTGACTGGCTACTATAGAAGGTCCGTTGAGGGCTTTTTGCATATTTCATCTCCTTTGACCAAGTTGACTACAAAGACAGTTTTAAGTTTCAATGGTCCGAAGATTGTGTGAAAAGCTTTCAGGATTGAAAAAAAGATTGAGTACTGCCCCAGTTTTGACCTTACCAGAAGGTACTCAAGGTTTTATGGTGTATTGTTATTCATATAGAGTGGGTTTGGGTTGTGTACTAATGCAGAATGGCAAAGTTAAAGCTTATTCCTCGAGATAGTTGAAAGTTCATGGAAAGAATTATCCAACCCATGACTTGGAGTTGGTTGCGGTAGTATTCGCCTTGAATATATGTGTCACAATTTTTATGGTATTCATGTTTATGTATTCACTGAACACCAGATCCTACAATATGTGTTCACTCAGGGGGAGCTTAATCTCACATAGAAGAGGTGATTAGAATTGCTCAAAGATTATCATATGAGTATTCTTTACCACCCAGGTAAGGATAATGTTATTGTTGATGCATTAAGCAGGTTATCTATGGGTAGTACCACCCATCTTGAGAAATAAAAGAAAGAACTAGCCAAAGATGTGCATAGACTGGCACTCTTAGAAGTCCGACTCATGGATTCCACAGAATGAGGAATAGTCATGATGAATGGTTTTATTAGTGTCAGAAGTAAAAGGCAAGCAAGACCAATATCTCATTTTGCTTGAATTGAATGCAAATGTTCAAAATCAAAAGGTATTAGCTTTTCAACAAAGGGGGATGGTGTATTAAGATATCAAGGTAGACTGTTTGTACCAATAGTAGATTGAGTCCAAGAGAGAATCATGGAGGAATCTCATATCTCCAAAAATTCCATTCATTCGGGTTCCACAAAAATGTATCATGACTTGACGAAAGTATATTGGTGGAATGGTATGAAGAAGGGCGTTGTGGAGTTTGTTGCTAAGTGCCCAAATTGCCAACAAGTTAAAGTAGAGCACCAAAGGCCTGTTGGGAGATGATTAATATGGATTTTATCACAGGCTTACCAAGGTCTCATAGGCAGCATGATTCTATTTGGGTGATTATCGACAGAAAATGACAAAACTGGCCCACTTTTTGCCAGTAAAGACTACTCATTCAGCAAAAGATTGTGCTAAGTTGTATATTCAATAGGTGTTAAGACTTCGTGGTGTTTCGGTATCCACTATTTCAGATAGAAGTACTACTTTACTGCACAGTTCTGGAAATCTTTTTAGAAAGGCTTGCGTTCAAAAATGAACTTATGTACTACCTTTCTTCCTTAGACAGATGGGCAAGCGGCGTGCACTATTCAGACTTTAGAGGATATGTTGAGGGCATGTGTGATGGATTTCAAAGGGAATTGGGATGATAATTTAGCTCTAATTTAGTTTTCATACAACAATAGTTACCACTCTAGCATCCATATGGCTCCATATAAAGCTCTTTATTGGAGAAGATGCGGATCCCAAATTGGATGCTTTGAAGTTAGTGAAGCAGGGTTGATAGGACCATATTTAGTTCACCAAGCCATCGAGAAGGTAAAAGGGATTCAAGAGAGGTTGGGGATGGCACAGAGTCGTCAAAAATCCTACACGGATGTTAGGAGAAGAGTATTCGAGTTCGAAGTAGATAATTTGGTTTACTTGAAAGCTTCACCCTTGAAGAGTGTTATGTGGTTTGTTAAGAAGGGGAAGTTGAGTCCCCTATATATTGGACCTTATAGAATATCCAATAGAATTTGCAATGTAGCTTATAAGTTGGAGCTGCCACAAGAGTTAGCAGCGGTTCATCTGGTATTTCATGTCTCCATGTTGAAGAAATGCATGGGCAATCTTTCTTTGATCATACAAACTGAAAATATTGGGATCAATTATGAGTTGTCTTATCATGAGATTCATGTGCAAATTCTATATTTCAAAGTTCGCAAGTTGAGAACAAAGAAAGTTGTGTCAGTCAAAGTACTTCGGAGGAACCAATTTGTTGAAGAAGCTACTTATGAGGCTGAAGAGGATATGAAGAAGAGATATCCACATCTCTTTGAATCCGGAGAAAATGCAGACCAAGGTACTAATTTTCTTCTTAGTACTATCGAAATTATGGGTAAGCATGTTTTTTGTTTGCAATTGCTTGTTGGGTGTTTGAACTTGATATTACTACCCTTAGCATAGTAAGAATAACCTAATTTGAGGACGAATGTTCCAAGGGGGAGATATTGTAACATCTCGCAACTAGAAAGAACTAGAAGATATTCTAATGTGTGGAAATAGTTACTTTTCGAAAGAATAAGCAAATCTGAAAATTTTTAAGTAAGTTAAAAGTGAGTTTTCGTCAACTTAAAACGATCATAACTCCTAGATCATGACGATCTAGGTTTATTTAAATATATGGTTGTAAAGTTGTTGGAGTGATCTTAGCCACCAAGTTTGTGCAATTCCGAGTTTAAATGGTGAGTAATGCCTTTCGGAAGTTGGAATATTGGATTGAGAAAAGTTGTATACGAATTCGGGAAAGGAAAATTAGTATTTTCCTTACCTAATCTTATTTATTTGTTCTTAGAATTTAATTGGGGTAAAACAAGACTTTGTTCTGTTTAGAAAAGTTAGAGTTCACTCTAGGGCTTGGAAAAGGGAAAAAAGAGGAGAAATGAGAAGAGAAATCAAGAAATTGCCAAGAATCTTTCAAACTTTGAGTGTGGACTTCGTCGGGGGTGATTCCTAAAAAAATGTTATGTGAGTCTTCGATAAAGTTGGGTTTATTCACCCACGTGCAAAGCATGTTTGTTTTAGTTTGAAATAGTTCTAAAACGATTGGAAATTGAATGTTTTTGGTGGTTGTTCTTGAATTGCTTTCGTTCTTGAACATACGTTGAGATTTAGGAATTTTCCAATGTAAAAGTGTTGTTTATTGAGTTCATTGGGTTAGATCCTTGTATATATAATGTGGGTACATGAATCTAAAGTGAATTTGAGAAAAAAAACGAAGTAAAACGATTTAAGATTAAAAAAAAAAAGGGAAATCCTTCATGCTTAGTGGGGGAAAGGCTGGCGCGATGCTCCCCCGTAGTGCCAGGCATGTTGGGTAGGCGCACCAGCAATGCACTAGAAATTAGTCTCGCTAAAGTAAGTCTAGCGCGATGGGCCCTGGATGCACCCAAATTGGCATTTTTCACCTAGTTTTCAGCATTCAGTCCATTTAAGCATTTCTAAAGTGTATTAACACTTCCTCATGATTTTAATTACTCTTACTTCTAAACATATAGAAATCATCAAGCAACATAAATTACAACTTTGAATCCATAAATTCAAAAATCAAGGATTAGTTAAGAGTCAAGTCGAGATAAAATAAGATCAAAGTCAACAGAAGTCAACAGTAAAGTAAGAGAAGTTCATTTCAAGTTTTAGTAAGCTTTTTACAAACGTTTTAACTTAGGGGGAACTACGGGAAGAGAACCCAAGACGCGCTAAGGCAAAGGCATAGAGCTCAAACACAGGCTTAGTAAGCACAGATTCCCTAGAAAGAAAGTTTGAGATCAGTTCAGAAAAAAGTTAAAGTTTTTTCTTCAAAGAAATGTATGGGGACTAAGTATTCCTAAAAAAGTATATTTTCACATTTAAATATCAATGGCAACTGAGATTTACAAAGAGCCTTCGGGCTAGATTTCAGATTAGAGTAATAGCTTTCTAAATGAAGAAAACAGGTTAACTGAGATTTCCAAGATATCCTATGTGTTAAGTTTTTGAGCGCTTATCTCAAAACATAACAGCTAGTATATTTTGGGAGTAGTATTGAGCACTGAATTGGAGACGAGCATCGTTTCAGATAAATTACGTCTCCAAAATCAGGTAGCCACCATGGGTAGAAAAGGGTCATGCTTTTTAGATGAACCCTTTGCACGATAGACTAGTGGATCCATTAGGCAGTTCAGGTCTTATACCTTTGGCGGGTTATAGGATGTGTTGGTAGCGTGAGATAGATCGATGTATCATCACTATAGCTCTTAGGTGATGATTGTGGTAAGAGAAACTCCCATAGCAGTTATTGTATTCTTGTGTGCATCAGGTTATTGTATTTTTATATACATTTCAGAGCTACGTTGTATCCTTGCATATACATAGAGTTGACATCATGTTTTAAACAACTTTTTTTATTATATTTCATGTCACACCCTCTCTTTTTTTCTCAAAAACTAATTTTAATGTTTTGAATGAAAAGAGTTTTTCCAATTGAAGTGACATTTTGAAAAGAGATATTTTTATTTTTTCAGAGTCGTCACTTGTAATTGAGTTTTGGTGTTCCAAGTCACCTATTTGAATCCCTAATCAGAAGGAAATCTGACTCTATTTTTTATTGGTTTGCAAACTAGAATTTCGGGTAAAGGATTTCTATTGACCGAAAGGAAGGTGTTAGGTACCCCTCGAATGTCGTGGTTCTAGCACGGTCGCTTTATTGACTTTAGTATGACTTGACTTAATTTTTTGAATATTATATTATTTGATTAATAAAAAATATTATTTACCCTCGGATTTATTTTAATCTTATTTGAAACTGTCTTAACAATTTTTTTATATTTGTCTTATTTTGTTTGTGTCCAATAATTTGAAAGTTCAAAATTTGTATTTTTTTCTTTTCCTTTCCTTTTTTTTAAATTTTTCTTTTTGTGTGTATTTGTATTTTTTTATTATGCATCGAATATATAATTGTATCTAATTGTTAGAATTATGATTTATTTAGGATTTAGATTTTTAGAGTTAGAGTCATTTTAGGATTGTTTTTTATTAATTAGATTTAAAATAGGAAATAATTTTTTATGAAATTTATAATTAGTTTTAACTAGAAAATCTAAAAATATTAGGACTATTTTTTTCTTCTCTTTTCTTTTTCTTTTGTCTCAACTTTCTTTTGCACCTTTTTCTTTTTTACCATTTTGCTTTTTTCTATACTTTTTATTTTTACATATTTTATATTTTTCATTGTGTTTTTTTTTTGTTTTTTTATGCTTGGTTTTTTTTTTAAAAAAAAAAGTGAAACTTAAACAAAATAAAGTTCATAACTATCCACACATAGTATATCAAGAAAATTTAACCTTTAAGCATGCAAGACATAATCATGTATTCTACCATTGTTGCACTATAGTTGACGAAATAAAAAATCTTGATTAATATAATTGGTATTATAACATCAAAGAAATATCAAGGGGTTTCAATATACTGGATTTTGAACAATTTCAATATATGAGATTCAATGCTCGCACAATAATGATATAAAATTATACAAAAATATAATACAAATAAATGTTACCTCTTGAAAGAATTAATTCACGAGAAGAAAGGACTAACAATCATAAGCCACGAACTTGAAATCGCGAAAACAAACTTGAAGACTCAAACTTTTTTGTGAATCAGAAAAATATATATAGTAAGACACGAATATTATATGTTATAAGCGTGGAGGAGTAAGTTGCTGAATCTTTTTTTTCTTTTGCCTCCCTTATATGTGTAGGTTGTTGTCTATAAATAGGACAAATTTTTTTTACGTGTGTTTGTGGGTCTCTTTTAGGTTATTGACTTTTTCTTCCTTTATTCATGTGAAATGGGTAATGTGATAGAGTTGTGAGGAAGTAGGAGTGTGGAATGTTGAGGAAAACGTGAGGAAGTAGGAGTATAATTTGCTAATAAATTCTTTTTCCATCTTTTTCCGTTTGAACAAGTCAAAACATTTTCCTTTTTTCTTATTTGTTTCTATTTCCATCTTACTATGTTTCTTTTTCTTTTTCTTTTTTTTCTCTTCTGTTCCGTTCTTCGCTTTTTCCTTATCTTCTTCTTTACCTTTAGCTTTTTCCTTTGGATTAAATAATTTTATTTTAATTATAAATAATAAACTATCAATTAGTTATTTGAATTAACAAAGATCTAAGAAAAAGTCAAATATCTATAAAAACAATTAAATAATACGCTTAAAAAATATAACAATATAGATTTTTCACCTTTTATTTCTTTTAAACAATCAAAAAATAAAACTTACCTTAAAAAGTGTTTCTTTATCCTTGTTTTCAAAATTACGTGTCTACATTGCACTTGTTTTTAACTATTTTATAATTAAATGAGTTAGTAAGTATTCATGACTTTAGCAGAGCGAAGTTAAGTTTTTCTCTAAGAATCTCTTTTAAGCCTATGTTGTTTAGCATTCCAACTCACATACTCATACATTCAATGTACTGATGCCAGTTAGCCTGCATCGTATTATGATGTAGACACAGGTAGTGAGGATCGACATCTAGCACATCGTTGATCCAATTGAGCACTACATAGTCAATTGGTGAGCCTTATTGTATTTCATAGGACTCTTTACTTGCTTTCCAATTTAGATCATTAGAATTTTGTGGGTTTTCTCCCAACGTCCATCTTAGTTATGTTAGAGGCTTCATAGACAGTCAGATGTTAGTCATTTGAGTCTTTTCTTTATTATTTCTGTTATTTAAGACTTGGGTTTGCCATTTTTGGCCATGTTAAATGTTTAATACTTAAAACATTCTTAGTTATTACATTTTCAGTTTAGTTAGTTTCATTGATTTGATAGATATGAGTATTGTCTTCCGCTGAGTAAGTTAGCCCAGTCAAGGGTTAGCTTGGGCCCAACAATGGTCATCAAGTGTCAGTCCCGCCTAGGGAGTAGGCTTGGAGCGTGACACCAATCACCTCTGGGTCGAAAAAAATTTGGTATCAGAGCCCTCGGTTCGTTAATCTTGATGTACCAGAGTGAGTCTTGTCGAACAGTATGGAGACGTTTGTGCTTTTCTTGGAGAGGCTATAAAATTTTAGGAAGTTTCTGTATTTTCTTTTGTCTCCTTTTGTGATATTATTTGGTTCAAATCAGTATCTAGTAATTCAAATTGCTATCTAATATCATCCGCTCTTCTGTCTGTAGATGGTTAGGTTCTACAACATCAGGCTCGTAGCTCTCGTCAATGCTCCAATTGAGGAATCTACAGCGATACCTCGCGACCGAGGCAGGGGTAGAAGACGAGTAAGGGGAAGATCCCAAAGAAGGGTAACAACTTCTAGGGATGGAGCTCAGATTGTGAATGCTCCCATAAATGAGAATCCTCATGCGCATCATGAAGAGATAAAGAAGAATGTTGAGGTTGACAATGACGAGGTTGTTGGAACAGAAGAAGAGGTGTAGGCTAAGACTACTTGTACTTCTCCCTTAGATGTAGTGTTAGCTCAACAGATTATGTTGTTCCTAAAAGGATTAGTTATCCTGGAGTTCTTCCCTCAGTTCAAGCAATTCAAGCTCCCGCCTATCCTTTATTTTTATAATTGTCCCCAAGGTGGGTGGAACTGTAGGTATTGATGCTTTCTTTCATCCTTTATTGGGTCCTATTATGAATGGTAATGAACCTGAGATGTCGACTAAGTTTTTGAAATTAAAATTGCATGTGTTCTATGGGTCCGAGAGAGAAGACGCTTATAAGTTCATCCTCAATTGTTATGAGAGGCTTCATAAGTTTGGAATTTTCAATCAACATGGAGTCCAATTTGTGACCTTCCAATTTCAAGGTGAGGATAAGTATTGGTGGAAAGCTTAGGTGGAAAGTAGTCTTCAATTCACCTCCACTCACTTGGACTCAGTTTCATGCTCTATTTTTGGAGAAACATATGCCTTGGACATTGAGAGATCATAAAAAGGACGAGTTTACGGCTTTTGAGCAAGGTGGTATGTCTGTGGCTGCTTATGAGGCTAAGTTTCATGCCTAGCCTAGATATTCTATGTAATTGGTGACCAATGAGAAAAAAAGGATCTAAATATTTGATATGGGACTAAATTCTGAGTTGCATTTATTGTCTTTTCATATGACCTCTATAAGTAAAAGTTTTAATGAGGTGACAGATTTTGTGAAGAAAGTGAGAGGGGGTGAGGTGAGCAATTAGGCTAAGGCATTCAAGTAACTTTAAGGGTTCTTACTCATGAGTTTCTGGGAGGCTGACACTTGCACCCGGCCAATTCAGTCTGATATGTCCGCTTCTAAAGGTAATTACTAAGGAAATCCACCTCAGAATTTAATTCATGATAGCCAGGGAGCCACACCTTCGGCGGGCAACAGGCCATCATTTGATCGCACTTTTTATAATGGTGGAGAATCTAGGCATATGAGGAGAGATTGTCCTACCCGCGCATGATGGATTCTGCACAACAACATTCTAGAGCGGTGTACCCACGGGTAATAATGGTCGAGGACGTCCAAAAGGTGGGCGAGGAGGAAATCAACAAGGTCGTGGAAATCGTAGAAATGGTAACAGATACAGAGGTACAGTGCATCCAGGCAGGGAAGTCACTCGTAAAGATGATAGGGCTCAGTATTACGCCTTTCCAGGCAAGAACGAGGCAGAGTCTTCTGATGCAATGATCACAGGTACCATCTTGTCTGTGATCGGATTGCTAATGTGTTTATCTTTTTTTTTGCTCTACATCTTTTTTAGTCATACTTGGACAGAAGTCCGTTTATTAACCAAAAAACTCCAGACATGGGCTAAATGAAGCACAAGAAACACTTCACAAAATGGAAAGTACAAAAATAAAACAAAACGGTAAGTACAAACAAAAAAAACAAATATTTATCAATCTCATTTGAAATGGAATGTTACTGAATAAGGTTCAGAACCACACGCCCTTCATCTTCCTTAGTTGAATCTCTGTCCAGCCGTACAAAGATTTTTGTTATCAAAGCATAGATTCGGAAGCTTGGGTGATATTCACTTCAGCAATAACAAGTCTCATTAGCCATGAATCCAACACCATTTAAGACTTCTTCCGCTCCCAACTTGGCTTCAATCACAGCGCTTCCAGGTATGTCTCTTCTCCTTCTAATAAAAGTGATTAAATTTGAGAATTATGTTAATATTTTCCATAGATTAGATCAACACATTCCTCCAAGATTACATTTCTAGGTAACCTTTACCGTGTAAAGATGATTGTACTATTCCTATATTATTGTTTTCTGATTCCTGGTGTTATGAATTTGACGTTATAGTCATCGAGTTATATTGTACGTTTGTTCTCATCTTGGGTGCTTGAAAATTTATTTTGTCCCTATTTTATTCTTATATTTGGTATCCTTGTTTATCCAACTGTAATATAATTTTCCGTGTATGGGTAGTTTGTTGGTATTATTAAATTGGATAGAATGTCCACCTGCTAAATTAACAACGATGTTAGTTAAGAAATCTGCAAGTTTGTTCCCTTTTCTGACTGAGTGTACCACCATCACTTCTTTATCAATGATTTCCTCCCTAATCTCCCTGATGTTTGTTGAAATAACCCATGGAACTTCCCAAATCCCATCCAAAATCTTCTTTATAGTTAAGGAATCACTTTCCATTGTTAGAGGAAAAAGATTATGGCTAAGGCAATATAATAAAACCATCTTTAAAACCCTTTGTTTCAGCTTCTAATGCAGAACTGACCTCCAACTTTCTAGCTCTAGCATAAACCAACTCCCTTCGACCATCGCGTATAAAAAAAAGGTTGCTAAACGTACTCTACAACTGACTTGGCTAGACCCATCAGAAATACATTTGTAGCTTCCCGCCTCAGGACACTTCCACCTTACCACTTTGGTGCTAACTAAAGGTGTATAACTTTTCAAAAATTGTACAATATCTGGTCAAGTGTTAGGCATATTTTCCAACTTGGGATATTTTGTTCTTGCCATAAAATAAATATTCCTATGTGTTATAATATCCAGGTTCTACTTATTCTTATGTGTCGGTGTGATTTGCCTAAGATTTTGATATGATTTTTGATATGTTTGATGCCCCATCCATGTTTCTACCCCCCATGTCTATCGTGTTTGTCTTATCTTGTTTATGGGTTTTAAGACTTAGTTTGATTTGGTGATTTTGAATATGACTGACTTTTACATAATCTTAGGAATGAGTTGGTTGTCCCCCTATTATGTTGTGCTTATTTGTAATACTATGTCTATAACTTTAGAAATTCCGGGAAGGAAAAAGTTAGAGTGGGAAGGGGTGTACAAGCCTAAGCAAGCTAAGATCATATCCTCCATTCTGGCTAAAAAACTAGTACCATGGGTTTTTTTTTGGCTTATTTGGCTATTATATATTCGTGATGTTGAGGGTGAGCCTCCCTCTATTGAGTCTATTCCCGTGCAGTCAAAATTTAGAGAAGTGTTTCCTACTGATTTTTCTGATATGCCTCCCGATAGAGATATAGGTTTTTTCACTGATTTGGAACCTGGTACCCACCCCATTTCTATCCCTCCATCACATGTCCCCGGCAGAGTTGAGGGAGATTAAGTCTGAAATCCAAGAAATTCTTGATAAGGGTTTTATCTGTACTATTTCATCCCTGTGGGGTGCCCTTGTATTGTTTGTTAAGAAAAAAATGGTAATATGAGGATGTGTATAGATTAACAACATTTGAATAGGGTTACCATTCGAAGCAAGTACTCATTGCCTTGAATAAATGATCTTTTTGACCAAATGAAAGGTGCATCAGTTTTCTCTAAGATCGATCTATGGTCTAGTTAACATCAGTTAAAGATTAGTCTTGATTGTGTGCCCAAGACGACATTTAGGACCCACCCTGGGCACTATGAGTTTTAGTAATGTCATTTTGGTTGACAAATGCGCCTGCATCATTCATGAAATTGATGAATGGGCTGATCGAACCATTTATTGATTCATTTATGATAGTATTTATTGATGACATTTTGATTTATTCAAAGAGTAAGGAAGAGCATGCCGGCCATCTTCGTATTGTTCTGGGTGTTCTTGGAAAACAAAAGTTATATGCAAAATTTTATAAGTGTGAATTTTTGTTGACTTCAGTCGCCTTTTTTGGGCATATAGTTTCAAAAAAAGGGTATTGGTAGATCCTCAAACGATTGAAGCGGTTAAGAAGTGGGTTCAGCCTAGCTCTATGACTAAAGTTAGGAGTTTTGTGAGGCTCACATCTGACAAGGTTGACCAAGATGAACCGAGATTTGAAAAAACTTTATTGGTGGCCTAGCCAGAAGAAAGATATAGTATATTTTGTGACTAAGTGTCAAAATTTTCGACAAATGAAGTATGAAAATCAAAGGGCGGCATGGTTTTTTCAGAGAATGTCAATTTCATAATGTAAGTGGAAAAGAATAGTCATGGATTTTGTGGTTGCTTTTCCCAAGACTTTGGGAAAGTTGGATTTTATTTTAGTAGTGGTTGACGATTGACTAAGTCAACCAATTTTATTCCGGTCAGAATATATTATAATGCTTAGTAGTTGTCTGAGGTGTATGCATAGTAAGTTTGCATGGGGTTCCCCTCTATATCATCTTAGAACATGAAACGCGGTTTACATCCAAGTTTTGAAGGAAATTTCATGATGAATTGGTCAAAAAACTCAATTTTAGTACAACTTCCATCCACAGACGGACTGAAAAATTGAAATGACTATTCAAGTGTTAGTAGACATGTTGAGGGCATGTGTGGTTGATGTTTGAGGGCATTGGGATAAATTTCTACAATTGTGTGAGTTCTCCTATAATGATAGTTATCATTCCAACATATATATGGCACCATTTGAGGCACAATATGGGAGAGAATGTAGATCACCCAAAGGATAATTTGAGGTTCGAGATGTGAAGCCTTTGGGGGTTGATTTAGTAAAGGAGGCCTAGGATAAGGTAACAAGCATCAAACCTAAGCTTCTAGACGCCCAAAGTAGAAAAAAAAAGTATGAAAATCATAAGGTGCGAGACATGGAATTTCATACTGGTAAAAAGGTTTTTCTTAAGGAATCACCTATGAAAGAGGTGATGAGATTTAACAAGAAAGGCAAGCTTAGTCCTCGATACATTGGTCCATTTGAGATTACTGATTGTGTAGGGTCAATGGCTTATAGACTGGCCTTACCTCCTAACCTATTAGGACTTTATCCGGTATTTTATGTATCCATTTGAAGAAAAATCGTGGTGATGGGGATTACATCATGAAGTGGGACTCAGTGTTGTTAGACAATGAGCTCTAATACGAGTAGGAACCAATTACAATTCTTAATCCTGATTTCGTAAAGCTAAGAATTAAAGAGATTAGGTCCATGAAAGTTCAACGGAAGCATGTTCTGGTTGATGAATCTATTTGGAAACCGAGAAGGGCATGCGAGAAAAGTATCCCCAATTGTTCATTGATTTAGGTACTACTCTACTCTAATGTTATCCCATTTTTCCTAGTTTTTCACACGGAATGAGTGATGGGTAAATTGGTATCTATAGCAATGACCTATTCCCGTCATTGTATAATATCAAACGGGGAAAATTTTTGTGTCGGAAAACTTTTTAATAGTAATTTGAAAGTTCCTAGCCTAGTCCAGATTAATAGGGAAATCTGGTAACAAACTCCTCGGACAGAGATCCCCCAGGACAAGGAGGTGGGGGAAATCTAAATATGATTTTGATTATATGAAATATAACTAAGAAGTTAAGAAACACGTACGACATTACAGAACTAAATTTGGGCGAGTAGAACTCTCGAAACTGATCTTAGCGTGAACTGGTCCTTCTGAGTTCCCATGGGATGAAGGTGTGTTGTGAAATGGGGATGTGGAACTCTCAATATGACTCACTGGTTCCGTGCATGCCACTGGGGTAGAAATAGTGGACCAGTCACGAATTAAGTCGTAAATAAACCCCAAAATTGTTATTTTCTCCAAGTTTCGTTCTTGAGAAATAGGAGACAACCCAGGTGTGTTCTTAATGGATTTTCACCATTCTTGAGGCTAAATGTAAGGTTTTTTACTCCCCGAAACTATGTTTCAATTCGTAAAACTTAGTTTCTTTGGGAATTATCTATGGAAAAGGGTTTTTATTTGGGAATATGGTGGAAAAAACTCTAATCTAGGTATGGGGATCAAGAGTTTGACCTAGGGTTGATAGTATTGATTATGATCTGGGTAATTAGGTCTTGTTTATTGATCCTCGCGTTATATTGATTGTTTGTAGACCAACAACAATCGAAAAGAATTTGTAAAGAGAAGAATCAAGTTTCTTAAGAGATTCAAGCTTTGTTCGAGATAGGTGATGGTTGTGTGTTCATGTTGTTGTGATGTATGTTAGTAATTACTTTATTATAATACATGTATGTATGCGAATGTTGTATTATTAATCACACTAATAGTACATGAGCATGAATGAATAATTGTATGTCATGAATCAACATTTGATTGTATGATTATGAGAATGTACATTGTGATTGTGATTGTGATTGTGACTTCTTGAATGAATCGGGTGTTACATTCCAACACACTACCTTGGATCGGGTGCCATATTCCGCTGCATATATGGGATCGGGTGTCACGTTCGATAAACTAACTTGGATCAAGTATTACGTATCGGTTCACTAACCGTTATGGTTTGAGTTCCATAAAAGGACCATTGATTCGACATTATTGTGTATCATTGAGAATGTGGAATTGTACATTGATTTTAGAATAATGAATAATATTGTATATGTTCCGTATATGCCTATTTTTTAATGTTGTGATTATTTATATGGGTTTGAATAGGTGTGTGATCTACCAGTAGATTGTGGTTGTGTACTGATGTTGCACTTACTTTTCTCTTTTTTGGATAAAAGGTATCTTCAGGCGAATATTGACAGAACTCTCTTAGAAGATCAGTGATCAATCAAATTCAAGGGTGAGCCAGTTCATTTGGGCTACCATGAATTATCTTTTTGTTTATGTCCACATCTTCGGACTTAGACTAGTGCTTTAGGTTCCTTAAGTTAATTTGGGGTTGTACCCCTTCTTGTTTAGACTTATGGTTCTTGTTGGACTTTTGGTACATTCACTTTCACGTTCTAGGGAGTTATTCTGCAATGTTTTGTTAGTCTTTGTTAGATCTTTTGGAGTTAATGGGAACTCAACTTTATTCTTGCATTTAAACATGCGTTTGTAATTTTAAATGCCTTCGTTTTTTGTTGATTCATTCATTTTAGGGTTGTAGTAATACTTATCTCACTGGAGGGTTAGTGTGGGTGTCAATCATGACGATCTGGATCGTGACAACTGACTTATCTAGAATTTACTTAAATATGGTTCTTTACTTGTCGATATTTGTTTGAGACAAAGAATATATCATAAACTATTCACGCATCACAAAACTGTACACAATTCATGTTTTATCGAGGCATATATTCTATTCTTTTCAGACCTCATCATTATATATGTGATTAATATTTTTCCTTTAGTTTAATTTCTTCTTAAATTGAAGCAGATGCTAGAGAACTTTTTTAGCAATTAAAGAGAGAATATGTGAAATTCCAAAAGAAGCTAAAAGCTTATATTTTCAAGTAGCAGAAAATATACTTTAAATATTTCTGCTAATTAAGTAATTAATAAAAATAAGTGTGATGAAATTTGTTACTGTATATATGCAGCAGACAAGCTGGACCGACTGAAACGACGTCATATTCCTAAAGTAACTCTGTTAGGGATATAATCTAAGTTACTCGGGATGCAAGTTAAGAATTCACAATTCCTTGTTAAACGTAATAATAGAGGGAAGGATGTGTATTAACATTAGTTAGAGTTTATAATTAGAGTTGCACCTTATAATATGTTATGGAAGCATATATATATATATATATATATATATATAATATATATATATATTATATATATATATATATATATTATATATATATATATATATAAAATCCACTGTTCTAACATTTGAAAAGTAAGGCCTATATTTTCTTTTTACAACTTTCGCATATAGCTATCATAATTAAATTAATTACACTTCTGAACTAAAATTCATAATTACTAATAGTAGCTATATTATTAAGTTGCTATAACGGTTATCGGTTGTACAATTTCTTCAAAATTTAATACAAAATTGAATTCAAAATTTTGAAAGCTATGGAAATAATCTCGGCTAGGAAAAGGTATAAAATTCCTTAATTCACAAAATATTAGCTCGTTAGACTTTCCTACCAATTATATCCTCTCCGTACAAACCAACTGATTCCATCTTTGTACATCCAATCGAATCTCAGTGGCAATTCACTTTTCTCGGCTAGAAACGTATATTTGAGTTGCATTGATTCGTGCTTTTTATTTGCATTCATATAAATGAAGACCTTCAAAAAATAGAGCAATTGAATTGATTTGTATATCTAATTGTATAAGTTCTCCATCAATAATTGGAGTTTCATTCTAACAATTGTTTGCAATTGTATTTTAATAGACCGAGAATTAACTACTTTTTATGCATGATTTTATAATTATTCCATTTATAATTAGAGTTTCGGTTGAAGAATTTATTTTTAATTGTATTTTAATTAATTGAGACAGACGACTTAATATCTGAAATTTGAGAACGTAAATGTATATAAATAAAAATTAATTGTATAATCTACTGTAGTTTATGTCAAATTATATACATTTGTAATTGTATAAATATTTTCATCAATGATTGTTTATAGACTTGTATATTTTGTATATGTATGTAATGACCCGGATAGTCATTTTAGTAAATTTTTTTATAAAATTACTATTTTTATCCCTCTCGATAGTTACCCCGAGTTTTGTTGAATTAGTGGAAAAAGTTGATTTAAAAAGTTCTAAAACTATTTGTTTAACTAGGTTATTTAATTGGTTAGTGATAATTTATTTGAGGAATATTTATTAAAGAATTAATTTATTTATTTGATTATTAATGGGTCAATGAGTCAATATCATTATTTATCAAATACACTATATTATTTGACCCATATTATAATAAATTATTATAATTTAGTACTTTTAATATATATTTATATAAGAAAAGAAGATAAAAGAAGAGAACAAAAATTTATCAGTGCTAACTACTCAGAGGCGGCGGCCTGAAATCAAAGCATTCACATACAGGTAATTGTTAAACATTATTATTCTTATTTATTTATTGTTGCCGTTAATTAGTATTAGCATTAATTGAATATGCGTTGTGTTGTATATATATACTAGATGGGCGTGGCCCGTGCCAGCACGGCCCAATATTGTAAGATTTTTTGTATGAAACTAAAAATTATATCGAACCATATCAAAATGCTTAAGGCTTCTGGGTATTAGTGTTTCCAACAAGGGAAAATTACGCAACTAAGCAAACTTGTAATGTTTAATTACTCACCATAGATATAGTAAGATATAATTACCACTCGCGACTGACATTATACATTAATTATGTGGGCTGACTTCAAGTTTGTATAAATAGTCACGTTTGTATATGTATAATTCGCCAGCATATACAAATACATATGTATAATATACAATTATTTAACCTATATACATATACAGTTCACGTGTCTCCCCTCGGAGAATTATGGAGGAAATCGGGTTTTAAATTCCCAGAAACCGCACGATTATATAGCCAAAGGGAATAGTCATATATACAATGCATAGTGTATAATATACAATTAAATACATATGCAATTCACCTCTCACATTCTCTGCCTCTCTCATCGCCTCCACCTCGCTCTCTCTCTCCTCCTCTCTCTCTCCTCGTCTCTTGATTTCTTGTGTCTCACTCCTCCATCCCAATCTCGCTCGCGTCCCTCCTCCCTCTCCCAATCTCTTTTTCCATATATACAAATACATATGTATAATATACATTTATCTAACAAATATACATATATATTCACCTTTCACCTTCCCCCACTCTTTCCCCCTCTCTTTCTCTCGCCCTCTCCTCTCTCTCCCAGCCTCGCTCGCCTCTCTCCTCCGTATAACATGTAGCTACAAATTGTTATTATCAAACTATAGCTATGGAGAGTAATTAATTATTTTTGAGTGGTTATATGTGAAAGTTCCTAGGAAGATTGTATAAAATGACAAACTTATAATATAAAATAAATATAGTAGCTACCCTTTGATTTATTGTGTTCCATAGCAACTGTTTGTCAATCCTTCTCTCCCTCATATTCTCGCTCGCCATTCTCCCTCTTTCGCTCGCTTCCTATCGCTCGTCTCTCTCGTTTTATACAATAGAATTGTATAAATTGTGTTTCGAATTGTATAAAGCGAGAGAAAATTGTATAAACGCATGCAAATACATATATCTTCATTCTATACACTTATAATTATACAATACAAATATTTCCATGCCCAAGTCTCTTTTGCCTTTCTCGTTTTATACAAATTCAAATTGTATATAATTTTTCTCTTTCTCGTTTTATACAATTCGATTCAATTTTATATTCCCTGCACAAGTCTCCTTTTGCTTTTCTCTCTTTCTCGTTTTATATAAATTCAAATTATATATGTTGTCATTCTCCTAAATTGGCAAAATGGAAAATCCCAAGAGTTTTTCTGAGAATCCTCAATTACATTTTAAGAATATGAGTATTAGACAAGTTTAAGCTGAAGATTACACCACTGAGAAGGGAGAAACAATAATGTAATTGAATATAAATCGAGCAAAAAAACTTTAGAAAAAGACTTACATCTCGTGGACTGTTTAATTGAAGACCAATATGAAATCCATGGTTGGATCTGCCCAATAAAATAAATTCAAATTTGAACTTCAAAAAGAATTACTGCTTGCTTTGTTATATTTGTTCTTTATTGTGTTATCTTTAGAGAGGTTTGTTTATACATGAAAATGAAGAGGCAAAAGAAAAAAATATTGACGAAAAATTCATTGACGTAGTTCAATTGTCGTGCCATATCAGATACTATTTTTCTTCCATCACCTGAAACAGAACACATATTACTTTATACAGAATCATCGCTTGGAAAATAAATAAAAATGCATAACATTGGAAGTATTTTACAACCATTTGTAACGTTACTAATGCCATCCGCCTGTTTTGACACACCAAAAATAAATAAACAAAAGCGGTGAAATTTCTGAAGCAACAAATATGACTTTCCTGTTTTGAAACATCAAAAAATAACATTTACCTTCTCAAACACTTAAAAGGTCTTCATTTCTTTCCAATAGTCTTGTGGAGTTGGTTTTGGAGATCAACAAATTGACCCATTTGACCATTATCACCTGTAGATGCAGTGAACTAACAAAGAGCTGTCGCACCAGAAATGAATAATGATGTCGAATTGATGTAATATCTCGAAATCTGATTCAAAAATTGGAGAGAATAGCAAGTGATGATGCAATTTGATCAATATCACTTTCATTTCTCTTTTGTAGAACAGACCCACATGTTACTTCTCATTTTCACGCATTTCTCATCATTCAAAAAGAGAAGTTAGAGAAATGCACTTTTAAGATCAAAGATCCCTTCATCAGAACATGGGTTCGTTATAGCCGCTGAAACCATTCAAAAATAACCCAAATTGGGGATTAAAGTACATGTATTGGTGCTCAATTTACCCAAATCAAAGGAAAATTACATATATGAAATTGCGAAAGAGAGCAGAGAGAGAAACAGCTGGTGAAAACCTCACTTATCATATCGGTACATTATCGCTTGAGTTATTCTGCACTGATTAGCATTCAACATTAGGATAAAACTGCATATCCAATAGGAAAATCAAATCAAGAACTTGATAATGTAAATGTACTTGCATGTGCGGGCTCAAGTGTCTGTAGAGCTATATAATATGCGCTTACCGGTAAACATTCAACATGAGGATTCAGCTGCATATCCAACGGGGAAATTAAACCAACAACTTGACAATGTAAATTCAAGGGCGCAAGTGTTTATAGAGCTTTATATTATGTGCTTTCATAGAATTTTCCTTATGTGAAACAACTTTAGGAGTGTATTATGTTCAATAAACTAAAGAGGGAGGAATACTGAACTCTCCAGGCTATGAAAATAGGGAAAATTTAGGCACAACTCACTATCTTAGTTAAAAGTATAGAAAGATATCAAAATTAAGCTCGACAGACCTGAAAATGCTTCGAATTTCAAAATTAAGCTCGATGTTTCCCATATCAAAATATCTGAATTTTCAATTTCTTTTCTTCCCTTTCTTGTTGAAGTACATGAGAAGGCCTACATGAAAAAATTAACAAATTGAAAAAATAAACACATCAATAACACAGTGGAAGAAACACTGCATTTCAATAAAAAAGAGAACAAAAGTAATTGAAATACAAAGTTGTAAATATAAATGGAAGAGAGAACGACAACAACAACATCCAATCAATATTAAATTCACTGTATAAATATAAATGAAGAAGAGAACGACAACAATAACAATGTGCATGCAACATTACCATAACCCAAACACCAAAATTGAAAATAAATAAAAGTCAAACCCATCAAATGAAAAATTGAAAAAAGGTGAAGCAAAATCAAATTAAACATGAGTAATCGAAAGAATTAAGGTGTAATAAAGCAAATTAAAAACTAAAATGAGAAAGAAAAGAAAGAAGGCAAGAGGAAATGCATTTCTGGGTAGCTAAAGTTCACCTGAAAATTTCTGATGGGGCCTTTCATTTTGTTGAACATAACATGGAGGTTAAGCAAAGAAGAGAGTAAAAAAAGCAATGGTGAGAAAGTGAATAATAAACTGAGATATTAAAAAAAAATTTATACAGAAAGTGGTGATACACGTGGAGTACATGTTGTACACTACGGAAAATAAAAGTAGATGACATTACTAATTTAATCATATTCGCCTATGTCCTTTTTAAAGTACAATTTTTACTGCTTCTTGTACTGTATTTTGATGCCATGTTCGTCCTCATCAGCTGTCCCTTCTAAATAATATATATAAGATTTGCAAAGTATGACTCCATTATGTGGCAGTGATGATAAGAAATCAATTCGGCGGCAATATTCACGAAATTAACATATTAAACTCATAATATTAAATTAGTTGAGATTGTAGGGTTAAGTCATTATGTTTAACTATTTGAAGTGGTATTGTTTTATGTGTTTAGTATAATAATAATTATGACGAATTAAATTTTGATATATTAAGATAGGTAATTAGATATTGAGTGTATTATACTATATGATAATTATTAGGTTTGTAGTATTTGGAGAAAATATGATTTAACCTTAGACTTGAAATTCAGGAAATATGAGATTTGATATATTGATTGGAATCAAGATTTAGAAACTCTGGTGAGTTTTGGGTCTAAGATAGACATATGATAATATGAGTTTTGTTAACTTCGAAACCTTATTGTCTTTAATTATTTGAATAGATTGGATTTAATTGGAAATGGAATGAAGGAGGAAGACTCAAGTCTGGAGTAAATTCTTAATTGATTCAGGCAAGTGGATTTCTAAACTCTTGTTAAGTGTATGAAATGCGTGTATGTCCTTGTGGTATATGTTGGGTGTAACGGGATTGGTGATGGGTTGACTTGTCCACATTGATTAATTCTAATGATGAAAAGAATGGGGATAACAAAAGGCAATGTGATTAATTGTTTATGTGTGTTGTGTTGAGAAAGGGCTGAAGGCTTGTTGAATCATTGTTGATGTAACTTCATGTTTGTGTGGTTGTGAACTGTGCGATGTTATGAAAATAGTCATCTCCTCATTATATGTGTGAACTTGTCATCTGCATTATTCTGAGGCATTGGTTGTGGCAAGTGTAATGTGTATTGAGAAATAATGGGTACTTAAGAGGATGTACCATTTCAAGGGACGTATCGCGCGCCGCGATGGTTACTATTATCGAGGGTCGTGTCGTGCGCCGCGACAGATGCATGGACAGATATGTCCCCCATAGGCCCCGGACTGAGAGACAGCGGGTGTGTATCACTAGGTCAGACATGCATCATTATACTTGACATTGCATTCCATTGCATTGCACATGCTTATCATTAGTGAACTTGATATTGTGTTTTGTTGATCTTGTGAATGCCTTTTTGTGGAACTTGTGATTGATGAATACTGAGCTTGTTCTTGAGGATATAAAATTTGTTAAAGTGTTGTTGTTGAGGATATGTAATTTGGCAAGGTTTGTTGCTAAGGATATGTAATTTGCCAAAGTATTGTTGTTGAGGATATGTAATTTACCAAAGTTTTGTTATTGAGGATATGTAATTTGTCCAAGTGTCGTTGTTGAGGATATGTAATCATTCTTAGTGTTGTTGTTGAGCTACGTGCTATGTAAGCTGTGAGCTGTTAGGTTGGGTTTATTTTTCTGCAGGTTGTAGTGTTGCAGGTTCGGTTGGGGGTGGTAGGAGTACCCGTATATCATCCCCTTAGCTTGTGTTTAGAGGTTTACTTGCTGAGTACCGTGTGGTTTGGTACTCACCCCTTGCTACTACAAATTTTTTGTAGGTTATGAGCCTGGAGTTTTGTTGTACTTGTCATTCTCTTCTTTTCCGAAGCTTCTTGGAGATTTGTGAGGTAGCTGTTTCCATCTCAGCAAACTTTCTTCTCCATAATTATGATCTTGTTCTATTCTAGAAACAAGTTCATTTGAGACTTGAGTTTTTCTTTTGAATCAATTGTAATACTTTAGAGGCTTGTACACGTGACAACCAGGTTTTGGGGTATAATGTAAGTCGATAGTAAATTTTCTGCATTTTATTGTAATAAGTTGAGTTTTAGGTTGACTTGTCTTGGTGGGATAAGACAAGTGCCATCACGTCCATTTTTGGGTCGTGACAAAATGGTATCAAAGCCCCAGGTTCATAGGTCTCACGTGTGTACAAGTCGAGTCTAAATAGAGTCTCGATGATCGGTACGGAGACGTCTATACCAGTCTTCGAGAGGCTATAGTGACTTTTAGGAAATATCTTCACTTATTGGATCTCTATTGTGCATACTTGGTCCCAGTTTGATTCTTATCGCTTCACTCCATTCGCTCTCATTTATATGATGACTCGTGTGTAGTTCCTTTTATGAATCATTGGCATGTCATCTATTGGTTTGATTTTAGATCTGGTATTAAGGTGGAAATGATATACTTATGAAACGAATATGTAATCATATTTGAAGGGGTTGATTAAGCTTAGTGACCATAGTAAAATAAATAAATAATATAGTACTTCTATTGTATAGGAGGAATCGAAAATAGTTCGAGAATCGAAAGTGGAATTATTAAAGGAAAGGCTAGATATAGAACAAATTTTGTAATATTTTACGTCTCTTCGATTGGTAGAAATGTGTGGTTTAGTTGGGGGCGATCTTCTCGATATGTATGATATGTTCTAGTGGTGGATTAAATAAATTTTTGCATTTGACACTAGTAATAAAAAATGAATACGTCGATTGTCAAGTGTGAATATTAACTACTTAAGAGTTTATATGTTGTATCACATGTTCGTACAATTAGATTCAATGTTACATTCATATTTGAGAAACTAACTAGTTTGTTACTACGGTTGCTTGAGTTAAAACATTGTTATAAGGGATGTTTTAGTGGTGGATTGTCGGAATGATATTAATACGTCAATTTATGGAGTGTATCTCGATGTTTCTAAATGAGAAGTAGTTGAAGGGAATGGATAGATACCAGAATGAAAAACTTATGGGTAAGAAAAGTCTCAAAGAGTATACTTGTGTAAAGATAATTGAAGATTATAGTAAGAAAATACATATAATATTGGGTTAGTCCTTTGATTTTTGTTGGTATAACTGGATTTAAGGTGTCATATTGATGAAAGGTTCACTTTGTGGTGATGAGACAAGAGCTAATGAGCATGATGATAATAAGAGTTCGTGATGGATTATACAAATATGCAACTATGTGATAAAGATTGTTGGTTAAATGATTTTTTATAATAGTAACGACCTGCGAGTATTTATCGTTATGATCTGCTACTTCTTGATGAGTAAAGTTGTTGCATGAAAAGTTATAAGGGTGTTGTGACTCTCTGCTTAATAAAATTGAAAAGAGCTAGAGTCACAAATGAAAAGAATTAGTGGGATCTAGTTTAGTCATTTGAAGGAGGTGTTCGAGAACAAAGATATTTACTTTGAGTGCAAGTACAAAAGATATATCTTCATATGGTAGAAGATGGTGTTTAGGGACGTGTGGTCTCATCTATTTTGCTCTACTTATGATAATAGTGTCACATGTTCATAATACTGGTTCAATACTATTTGATAAAATTTAAGAAAGAAGTCTAAAGGCATTTGACTTGAGTGTGATAATAAGTTCTTTTATGGTTTTGAGTTGATATTGAATATGATAAGATTTTGAAAAATATGATAAGGTCGATGGAGAGGCGACCAATGAGAAGCTAAGATACGTGAATTCATAAAATCTTTAAGATATGAACTAATGTTCATAGATAAAGGGAATGGGTTACACATTGGGTCCGAAACTCAAGTTTTTCATGGTGAATTTAGGTTTGTGGTAATGTGTTTTTTGGAAGTATGAATAATTAAAGTAAGAATTGATCGATCGCATCAGGTATTGAGATTTAAAATAACATGTGCAAGGTTAGGATCGTAGAGTTTGTTACTTTTAATTGTTAAAGGACCTAAGAAACTATTTCTATCAAGGAATTGATTTACATTGTATGGGATGTTAGCCAATGAATAAGATTGGTAAGGTGGTTAGACAAGGAACAAGAGTTGGGTGTATATAAAAATTAAGATATTCAGAATTTTCTGTCCTAAGAAGAATTTAAGAAAAGTGAATGAATAAGACACTCGTATAAGCCCTTGGTTGGTAGTTGGAGGATTTATTGATTTTTACCTATGACATTAGATATGACTGTGAGATAAACTAGTCCTACAAAGACTTATTACGAGTTATTTATCGATTTTTTTAAAAAAATGAGTTTTGGTTGGGTGACAAGCGAATATGTGTGGAATATTTTATGTGATTATGTCGAGTCAAGTTTTTCAATATGATAGGTAGCTTATTTATATTCAACAATGTGGACCTACAATTCTACACGATTAATAAAGATTTTGATGGGATTGAAACTGCTTTGTTGATGGGACTATGTAGATTGTTATAATGTGTTACGTAGAAATTTAATGGTTAGTAGAGATTATGAGCTTATATATAATAGGATTATTGGGGTGACTAACAGTTTCTTAAGTGTTGATATGAAATATGATGGTTTTTGAATAGATAGTTGAAAAATGGTATGTGAAAGTTTACGTGAAGTGACATTACGATTCAATTATTTTACCTCAATGGAAAAGTAATTTTTAGGCTGGTAATTAGTGCTATCACTCTTGGTGTGCTCATAGTTGTCATGTGATGCTTAAATGGAAAGAGAGGAAGACTAGTTCAAAAAAATAAAATTTAAGGCGATAATGTGTTTGCTAAGAAAACTTTAATATCGGAGACGGTTTAACAGTACGGTAAATGGCTGGTGTGCCTATAATGTTTATTGGTATTAAGAGTTTTAGATCCATTGGATTATTGTTAGAAGTATGTTGGGTTTGGTACTATCGAAATGGGGATCAAGCTGGTTGGTTGTGTGTGGATAAAAATTGAGAGATGTAGTCAAATGAATGGGATATTTGATATGGGAATTATGGAAGAAGTTTTTAATGTTATTCATCCTTGGTTTTGTAAATTCTTATGTGACAACCTTCTTCGTACTGGACACTATTTATAGTATGATTCATTACTTATATTACGTGTGGTTCCACACCTATGAGTAAATTCTTAGTGGTGGATCGATTGTACCGATCCTCTTATGTCCTCTTGATATATGATAGGATCCTTGGACAGAATTGGTCATTTCAGTTATGATGAATTTGGTATTGTTTGGGATAGTTAAAATATACAAGTGATTCTACATGCATGACCTTGATTATGAGGACTTATTAAAGAGCTTTCGTGAATAGTTATGGTTATCTGACAATGTTATTAAAGGTTTTGCATCCCAGAGTGTAAAGTTTCCGTGAATAAGTTTGATTCTTCCTTGATAAGTACCGAGTGTCTAAAGATAAGATTTTTTTTATAACTTAAACTCGTGAAAAGATTGTGTTGTGAATAGAGAATTGTGCTAATATATGTGCTTGTATGTGTATTATGAGCGCCTAATGGTTGATCCAGGCTCACTTCTGGTTCTAATCCGTATTGATTCAAAGGGTTTTTTTTTTTTTGCAAGAAAAGATTCGTCATAATGGTTGTGTTAAGGTCCAATGAGTTTTCAGCTTAGATTGAGTTTATGGGTTAATATATGGTTTGATAATCACTCTTGATGTATAGAACTTTAAAAATTTGGTTGGAAAGTTCAGTTCTTAGTAGTTGATCTTGATGGCATGATTTTGAGGAGGAACTCACTTGGTGGAATGAACATTGGAGGTTGTACAAGCTTTTAGTAACATCGGTTATTCTTCTCTATTCTTCCTTATGTTCGAGGACGAACATGATTTTTAGTGGTGGATAATGTAATGACCCGGATGGTCATTTTAGTAAATTTTTTTATAAAATTACTATTTTTATCCCTCTCGATAGTTACCCCGAGTTTTGTTGAATTAGTGAAAAAGTTGATTTAAAAGTTTTAACTATTTGTTTAACTAGTTTTTTAATTGGTTAGTGATAATTTATTTGAGGAATATTTATTAAAGAATTAATTTATTTATTTGATTATTAATGGGTCAATGAGTCAATATCATTATTTATCAAATACACTAGATTATTATGACCCATATTATAATAAATTATTATAATTTAGTACTTTTAATATATTTATATAAGAAAAGAAGATAAAAGAAGAGAACAAAAATTTATCAGTGCTAACTACTCAGAGGCGGCGGCCTGAAATCAAAGCATTCACATACAGGTAATTGTTAAACATTATTATTCTTATTTATTTATTGTTGCCGTTAATTAGTATTAGCATTAATTGAATATGCATTGTGTTGTATATATATATATATAAATTTGCAAAGTATGACTCCATTAATGTGGCAGTGATGATAAAGAAAATCAATTCGGCGGCAATATTCACGAAATTAACATATTAACTCATAATATTAAATTAGTTGAGATTTTAGGGTAAGTCATTATGTTTAACTATTCGAAGTGGTATTGTTTTATGTGTTTAGTATAATAATAATTATGACGAATTAAATTTTGATATATTAAGATAGGTAATTAGATATTGAGTGTTAATACTATATGATAATTATTAGGTTTGTAGTATTTGGAGAAAATATGATTTAACCTTAGACTTGAAATTCAGGAAATATGAGATTTGATATATTGATTGGAATCAAGATTTAGAAACTCTGGTGAGTTTTGGGTCTAAGATAGACATATGATAATATGAGTTTTGTAACTTCGAACCTTCTTGTCTTTAATTATTTGAATAGATTGGATTTAATTGGAAATGGAATGAAGGACGAAGACTCAAGTTTGGAGTAAATCTTAATTTATTCAGGCAAGTGGATTTCCTAAACTCTTGTTAAGTGTATGAATGCGTGTATGTCCTTGTGGTATAGTTGGGAGTAACGGGATTGTGATGGGTTGACTTGTCCACATTGATTAATTTTAATGATGAAAAGAATGGCGATAACAAAGGCAATGTGATTAATTGTTTATGTGTGTTGTGTTGAGAAAGGGTTGAAGGCTTGTTGAATCATGTTGATGTAACTTCATGTTTGTGTGGTTGTGAACTGTGCGATGTTATGAAAATAGTCATCTCCTCATATGTGTGAACTTGTCATCTGCATTATTCTGAGGCATTGGTTGTGGCAAGTGTAATGTGCATTGAGAAATAATGGGTACTTAAGAGGATGTAACATTTCGAGGGACGTATCGCGCGCCGCGATGGATACTATATTTCGAGGGACGTATCGCGCGCCGCGATGGTTACTATTATCGAGGGTCGTGTCGTGCGCCGCGACAAATGCATGGACAAATATGTCCCCCATGGGCCCCGGACTAAGAGACAGCGGGTGTGTATCACTAGGTCAGACATGCATCATTATACTTGACATTGCATTCCATTGCATTGCACATGCTTATCATTAGTGAACTTGATATTGTGTTTTGTTGATCTTGTGAATGCCTTTTTGTGGAACTTGTGATTGATGAATACTGAGCTTGTTCTTGAGGATATAAAATTTGTTAAAGTGTTGTTGTTGAGGATATGTAATTTGGCAAGGTATTGTTGTTAAGGATATGTAATTTGCCCAAGTATTGTTGTTGAGGATATGTAATTTACCAAAGTGTTGTGTTATTGAGGATATGTAATTTGTCCAGTGTCGTTGTTGAGGATATGTAATCTGTCTAAGTGTTGTTGTTGAGCTACGTGCTATGTAAGTTGTGAGCTGTAGGTTGGTTTATTTTTCTGCAGGTTGTAGTGTTGGAGGTTCGGTTGGGTGGTTGTAGGAGTACCCGTATATCATCCCCTTAGCTTGTGTTTAGAGGTTTACTTGCTGAGTACCGTTGGTTTTGGTACTCACCCCTTGCTACTACAAATTTTTTGTAGTATGTGAGCCTGGAGTTTTTGTTTGTACTTTTCATTCTCTTCTTTTCCGAAGCTTCTTGAGATTTTGTGAGGAAGCTGTTTCCATCTCAGCAACAGCAATTTTCTTCTCCATAATTATGATCTTGTTTCTAGAAACAGTTCTCATTTGAGATCGAGACTTGAGTTTTTCTTTGGAATCAATTGTAATACTTTAGAGGCTTGTACACGTGACAACCAGGTTTTGGGGTATAATGTAAGTCGATAGTAAATTTTCTGCATTTTATTGTAATAAGTTGAGTTTTAGGCTGACTTGTCTTGGTGGGATAAGACAAGTGTCATCACGTCCATTTTTGGGTCGTGACAATGTATAATTTTACATTATTTGTAGAATCGTATAAGTTCGCGTATGTATGTGTATAATTAGACTTGATGAAATTAGTGTTTGTATGTGTATAATTGATTGTTGGATGAAATTTATGTGAAAAAGTTGCTTGTATAAGTTAACTAATTACGTTTGTAGTTGTATTATGGACATAAATATGATTTGTAGGCTTGTATTTGATTGTTGACTTGTATATTGTGCATATATATAATTTTATAGTATTTATTTTGTGGAGAAGTTGTCTGTTGAATGTGTGTTTGTATATTTTTGAATTACTGGTTGTATGTGAATACATGAGTTATTTCTATCTATACATGATCCATCGGTATTTTGATAATATATTTTGAAAATGGAATAATGCAAACTGTTACATTTACTACATTTTGAGGGGGTAGTTTTTAGAGAAAATGTATTTACGAATATATGAATTTATACAAACCACAAATTAAAAGAGTCATGTGAAAACAACAAATATACAACAGTAGGTCCGAACTTGAAGAGTTATACAAATAATATTATACAATTTGAATAACAATTATACAATTATTATACAACTACGTACATCCTTGACCCAAATTAAATCCAAATACAAAGAAATATAGTAAAATGTAATTCATTTGAAAAACTAAAATGATATTTCATTTTACCTCATAGATATACAATTGGATTCATATATACAAAAATGAATTTGTATGAAAATATACAATAACTTATAGATCCAAACTTCAAAAGCGTATATATATATAATTTTATACAAATTACCTCAACTGTCACAATCTTCATCTTTAGATATACAAATCTGAAAAATTAAAAGATGATATACAAATACAAATGGGAAAATGATGAAATTGCAAAAAAAAGAGAAATTGTTAAAGAATTTAATTGTAAAACAATTACCTATAGATCAGGAATCACGATAGGGAGGGGATGAATGAAAATTTCAAATCAATTTGATTGATAGAATAAAGGAGAAAATAAGGGAAAGTGATTGAAGATAGAGAATGGACCCATTTTATATAAGGAAAAGACTGTCATACACAGTTCTACATTTAAGAAAGGCTGGAAAACGTAATTATCAACATGAAATGGATGTGAATGGTAATATAAACAAACAGTAGCTATGGTACATAATAAGTTATATAAGTTTGCTTACTGATTTTTTCCTTTTATATCATGAAAAGTTCCGCCCAAAAAACTACTTTTGGTTTCAGATGAGTGATGTTCTAGTCTGACCAGTTCAATTTTAAAAGTGTTATTTTAAAAAGGAAAAATTAGGTAAGATGACAAACATTCCTAAGATATTAGTAATAAGGGTATAGTTTAATATTTTATTGTCAATGAATATAATTTAATATTTTTGCAATAATTAATGGGACTCACCACCTCTTTTATACCAAACCAACAAACTCCCTATAGTTGCTTTTATATACAAATTTTATACAAAATCTTTTTGATATCTCCTATCCTCATTCCATATCTTTCTGCTAAAATTACTCTTCCACTTCTAAGTTGAAATTTGAATCCACCTTCTCCCTCCAATCATGTTTTCACATTTCGCACGTAACCACCAAAATCGTGGGTGAATCTTTTTTTTTTTTTCAACAATTGTATATGTATTATGCTTGTTAGTTTTTTGACCATTTTTTCTAAAAAATGTTCTTACTTGTCACATTAATAGCTTTTCAAAAATAGAATGGATGATTCCTCTCCATCTGTGAGGATTACTAGAGGTACGCTATTGGGTTGACAATCCACCATTATTTTCAATCGGGTAAACTTAGGACTTCGGGATCAAGGCAGGTCTATAACAAAAATCTAACAAGTTCAAGTTGAAAAAATCAATCGAAGAATTGAGAGCCAAGTAAAAAAATGACTCAATCGCAATTCAGAAAGTCATCAACATTGTGAACGCTAGCGACATTAAAATTGTTGAAGGGGGAAGCAATAGAAAAGTCATAAACAGTAATTCAAAGGAGAGTGGATGTGCTTCATTAGAAACTGACAAATCTGAAGAACATCACGAACATGATTCATTGATTTGTATTGAGTATGTGCTAATTTTCTGCTTAAATCTCATTTTGTATATTAATATATATATTTTTGAAGTCTATGTATAATTTCTGCCTAAATCACACTTGTATATTGATATGTATTTATACAAATTGCTTGAAGTATATATTTATATATTCTGGTTAAATCACATTTCTATATTGATATTTATGTTTGTTAGTTGTATACATTTTTTTATTTGAAGTTAATGTACAGTTTCTGCCTAATCATTGTATATTGATTTATGTTTATACAAGTTAGTTGAAGTATGAAGTATATAAGTATATATAATATATAATATATATATATATATATTATATATATATATATCTATATTGAGTTATTATATAAAAATATTGATTGAGTATCTTGTATATCTAAGTACTATATTCATCTACATACAAGTTTATAGTTATACACAAAGAAAATGTTAATACAAATATAGCTTATTTATACAAATATTTTAGTTTTTTATAAAATAATGTGATAGTGTGCAATACTTAACTGAAATATTTTGTATCTTCAATTTTTTATAGGGAATTAGATTCATGCCAAACATTCAAATTTTTTTGATTGATATTTGTATATTTTGTTAGTTATATACATTTTTATTTTGAAGTCTATGTATATTTACTACTCCTAAATCACACTTACATATTGATATGTATTTATATAAATTTCTTGAAGTATGTGTGTATTCATATAGTAATGTATAAAATATATCAAAAATTACTCACATTAAAGTACACAATTGTATTTGAATCATACAAAATACATATATACAAGTCGTATCATTCAAATTTTTTCAAACAAAAAAATAGAATAGAATCGTTTACATATGATTTCTCTAATCTTGTATAAACAAATACAAATTTTTGCGAAGCATCAGAATCCATGAAACAAAAATTATTAGTTATTCAAAATTTTAACTATATACTATACAAATCGCTTGTATATTTTTTTGTCGCTCCAAAACATGAAGTTTTCTTGAAAGAAACAATTTCGTGGTGTTGAATATACAAAATTATTGATTAAGAGGAAGCTTCAATCGTTTGAGGAGACAAAATGTTATCGACTTTCTATCGCTGTAGAACTCTTTTTCGGAAGAAAGGTATTTAATTTGAACGTTTAGCTTAAATCATGGGATTATGTAAATTTCGTGTTGTTGTTTTTAACGTTTATGATTCAATTTATTTTAATAAATAAATTGAACTAATTTTTAACCAAAAAATGTTATATACAAAATAAATACTTAATAGCAAACTAAATGATACCCATGGAATGTAATTATATAAATTATACCCATAAACGTTATTTTGAAAAATCTGTTTGTCATATATGAAATTTTCTCTTTACAAAATTAGAAGACATATAATCCATTTAAAAATAGGCTAATATAATCCAAGTTTAATTATACAAAACTTTGCAAAAATATTTTATGTTTATTTTTTTAATATTATATGACGTCATAATAAAAAATTAATTACTCAAACATTATACAATAAATAAAATCCATTTGATACATCTTCCACTACAATACAAAAAATCAAAGCAATATATCTGTAACTGTCAATTCTTCACATGTTATCCGAATTGTCTTTGCTGTGAAAAAAACAAAATAAAAAAGAGAATGACACCACGGTTCACGTTATAAGTGCATTATTACAAACAAATCTAAAAACTCAACACATGTAAAAACGTAACGTAAACATTAGTTATATTAAGATTAAAGAAAAATAGAAAAGCTAAAAAGAAAAGAGGACAAATTAAAGATTGTTCATGTGTTATGTGTTATTATTACAAGTGAAAATATAAATATTCATTTAAATAAAACATATATGAAAAACACTTACTAAAACATTTTTATAACTTAATTGAAGGCTGTTAAAAACGAAAACACTTATATGGAAGAAAGAAAACAAAGAAGAGCATAAAAAATGACAAATCAAAGGTTATTCATATTTTATATGTTATTTTTAATTACTAACAAAAATACAAACATGCAATAAAAATACATAATAAGGAAACATTTGTTAAAAAAAATTTGTTATGTAAAAATTTGTTACAAAAGTTCTGAAAATGTTAAATAAAGTCACACCCATGGAAGAAAGACAATTTAAGAAGAGCTAAAAAAAGATTAAATAATATATATTTATTCATACGTATTTAAGCATGAATATTGTATTCTTAAATAGACTTGATTATGTGAACATTATCACTCTATTTTGATCATTGTTATCTATTATATTGCATTGTATCGTTATTATAGCTATAATATTTGTTTTGATTGTTACTTAAAATATATTGTATTGTATTGTTAAATTTCGTTGTTATGTAACAATGAAAATTCATATTTTGTGGAACAATCGGTTTAGTGTATTTCCATAGCTACTTAATTTCTTTTTCCGATTATATTTTTACATAATATTTCAAAATACTTTTTATCATTTACCTTATATTATTTAATTCTAGTCAAACCTCCTACCCTCGAATAATTTAGTAAATTTATAAATTACAATACAGTACGATACAATCAAACAAACAATTAAAATATTATTAAACAACAAATAATATATTCTAATCAAAAATTATATCTACCATACAGTAGAATACAATAGAATACCATATGATACATTATGAAAGAATAGATAATAATGATCCAAACAGAGTGTAATACACCGTATTTTATGTGAACACATATCTATATTTTTCTTTTTATTTCAATTAGTTTCAGTTTTTTATTAACAGACTTTATTCCTAAGTCCTCCTTAACTAATTACATTTTTTAAAAAAAATGAAATATCACAATGTATCAACAGTTTCACAAGGAAGGAAAATGTTTTTTTAAAAAAATTACAACTAATTATTTAAACTATAAAGGGATAAGCTTGCACTAAACAAAATATTTATACTTAAAAATAATTTAATTTAGTAAAAAAAGTATCAAAATAAAGCATATAAATATAATATTCAAAACCTCAAGGGAGGTAAGTTCTATGAATACAAATATGGAAGGATGTTTATGACATTAACTGTGTAATCTAGTCATATAATTAAATTAATAAAAAATAATATTTGACTATTTCATATACTAATGTATTTGAAAATTTCTTAATCAATGATTGATTACTAATAATTAAAGTGTTGCAAAATGAAAAATATAATTGACAAAAATTATATTTATTTTATTTTATTTGATTCATCACTTATTTATTAATTTTCTAAAATAAAGTATAAGTCAAAAGTAAAATATCATTTTTTTAATGTTCATGTTTTGAGTTTTATTTTTATGATTTTTTAAAAGTAAAGATAAAATTACTTACATTAAAACGAAAAAAAAAGTAAAAGTTGTAATAAGTAAAAATATTTCTGCAAGTAGAGAAATACTTGTGACAGATAAATATTAATAAATATGACAATTTTATTTATTGATTTCATAAGTCAAATATTAATAAATATGACAATTTTATTTATTGATTTCATAAGTCAAGAACAAAATATCATGTTTGAATAGTTATTAGTTTTTGAGTTGAAACCTTTTTGTTTTTCTACAAAATGAAGTTAAAGTTACATAAATTTATTTTATTTTTTAAAAAGAACTAACAATTAGTAAGGATTAGTAAATATAATTTATGAAAACAGAGAAACACCTGTAATGATTAAATGTTTGATAAAATAACAATTTTATTTATTTTCTTCCTCTAACTGATGAATATAACGGATATGACGATTTCATTTATTTATTTATTTTCTAAAAAAAGTCAAAATCAAAACTAAAACATCATATTTTGATTTGTCATGATTTTTTAAAAGAATGAAACTGAAGCTACTTAATTTTAAAAAAAAAAGAAATATAAAAATATGTATTCATGCAAATAAGGAAATACTTATAGCCGGTGAATATTAACATATATGACAATTACATTTACTTATTTATTTTCATACAAAAATGGCATACATCCCAAGTAAATATTATGTTGAGTTTATAATTTTTATAATTTCAGAAATGAAGTTAAATTTCATTTGTCTATTTTTTTTATATAAAAAGTTATAAATTAAAAGTAAAGTATTATTTTTTGAATATTAAAATTTGAGTTGATCCTTTTTATGATTTTTTTATTTTTTTAAAAAAGTAATGAAGTTAGAGTTACTTAATTTTAAAAATAAAAATAAAAAATATTAAGAAGTTATATTTTATATCATGATAGTAAACTTATGCTCTTAAATTTGTTCCTTATTATCTCTATTTCTCGCAAATCTTTTGGTGTTTAAATATTTTCTTTACATATTATTAGAGTCGTATATTTTTACGAACTATTTTTTATTCTCTCTCTAGTTCTTGCTCAACTTGCATTTTTATGGGCATCACGAGATAAATCACCATTCATCTTCTTATAAATAATATTAGGATCAGTCGGCTCATCCTCAGAATTAAAAAAATAAATAGAACAAAGTCATTTTATTTCCGTGACATAGCTACTCGACTTGTAAGTTCTCTGATTATTTCTATCACAACCCTAGTAGTCAAAAGTTGATATCTCATTCTAACATATGATTCTTGAGTGCAGGAGAATCATGAATTGATGGTTTTTGTCGACTCTTTGATCTTAGAAAAGAACGGTGATTTTCTGTTCTAGCAATATCGGTAAGTATAATTGGTGCAAATCCATTTTATTGATTGATTTATTGATATTTTTAGCCAGAGTTAAAATCTCATTCTAACCAAAGCTTCTTGTGGTTCTTGAGTGTAGGAGAAATAAGAACGAAAAGTTTTTGTTGATTTGTTGATCTTAAAAATGGACGGTGATTTTTTTTCCGATGATTTTAGTAAGTATTAGTTGTACATATCCATTTTATTAATTAATTGACTGATATTTTTAGCCAAAATTAAAATTTCATTCTACCTTAAGATTCTTGTGATTCTTCGGTGTAGGGGAATAAAAAATGGGTGGTTTCTGCCCACTCTTTGATCTTAGAAATGGATAACAAGTTCTCATCGGGGAGAGACTAGTGAGTGAGATAGTAGGGGAAGATGAAGGAGGAGAGGGCGGTGATGAATACAAAGAATCTGTAAGAAGTAGATCTAGAGATGGATACAAAGAATCCACAAGAGGCGCAGGTGGATATGACTTTCTCATTCTCAAAGAACGAAAGTAATAACCTCGTTGATTAAAATGAACATCTTGGTTACTATGCAAGGACTCACGCCAACCAGATTCTGGCTTTCTCCTTGCACTAGGACTGTTTTTATATCGTTGGTTCACAGGGAAACTAATGAAGGAATGTCTGAGAGAACTTTGGTTGAGAAGAGGGGGAAGAGACAGAGAGAACCATGGTTGAGATGGTAGGGGAAGAGATGAAAGAGGAGGGGACGCAAGTGGGGGAGGTGAATATCAATTTTTCATCGGTAGAAGCACAATAGGGTAAGAGAAAAAGGAGAATGGGGCGGAGGTGGATACTGATTTCTCATCGGCGAAGGGCATCGTGACAGGGAAGGTAGATGAGGAGATGAAGGAGGAGGGGCGGATGTGAATACAAATAATCTGGCAGAGGAGAAATGCCTTCTAATCATTCACCCCATAACCCAATCCTACCTGAATTGGGACGATGGTGGTGAATGATGGATCGTTATATACGTACTAAAATGTTCCTCGTCTGCCGCCTCAATTGGATTATTTGAGTACAAATCCGTAGTCTTCTCCTTTGTCTCCACTCTATCTTCTCTGCCATTGTGTCCTTTGCCTATGAGAAATCGATATCTACCTTTGTCCCCTCCTTCACCATCTCTTCACCCACCCTCACCGTGCTCTCTGCCGATGAGAAATTGGTATCCACCTCCGCTTTCTACGGGTTCTTAGCATCCAATTGCAACTCCTCCCCCTTCATCTTGTGCCCCACCATCTCACCCTGGGTTTTTTTGTCTCCTCCCCCACCTTCTTATCCAAGGTTCCCTTGGACACCGCCTTCATTAGTTCCCCCTCTGGCCCAACACTATAAAAGCAGTATTAATGCAAAAAAGACCAAAATTTGACTGGCGTGGTTCCTTGCATGGTAATCAGGAAGTTCGCTTTAAACAACCAATTCATTCTTTTCCTCTACTGTCAGTAAAAAATTTCAATGCTCTTTCATTGAGAGTTGAGAATCACGAGGAAGAGATAACTAAAAAATCAAAGGCATAAGCAGCGATAAAGGAGTTCACATAATAGGATTTTGGAGAAAACTAAAACAATAGCTTCTTATATGAAGAGTCATGGGTCCATTAGCACATCACATATGTCTGGCAAAAGAATTTTCCCTTTGCTAAGTCGTGACATGTTGAAGAAGTCGTCATCATTTCTTTGCAGAGGATGACGAAGTGGTGACATGAAAGAAAAGTAGTTTAATTCTATATTTATTTCCAGTCAAGTGTACAATTATTTTATGTTGGATTACTTATCCATTATCTGCTCTTCTAGAGATTTTAATTTTCAAGCATACTAGTTAGTCGAAATTAAGATTTTGTTTAGAATGCTTCTACAATACTACAAATCACTATATGCTCTGTAAAAAAAATTTATAATGATTCTGATCGTTTAACCGATAACATTGACCAATCATTATGAGTTCTTTTCCTAAGCATATATAATACACTGATCATATTATATTATAAGTGGGAAGATTCAAAGCTCAAAATTGAATGACCATTTTACCCTGTATTAAAATAATTAAAATAAATATTATAAAATATAATTAAATATTTAATAAATAACTCATTTAGATCGGTGTATGAATCAAATTCACATTCATAATTAATTTCTCTTTTGTTGTAAAAACAAAGAGTATTTGAAGAGTTTTTCCATTAAATAAATTTGACATGGACTAAAATCATTGAACCAATTTAATACAAATTCATTTTATCTACTTAAAGGTCACCTAGCAACTGCTATAAAATGTCTAGCATGATCTTCATAAAAATGATAAGAGGAGGATGAGAGATTATCAAGCAAAAAATTAATTGTGCACATTATTTTGTATGTGCATAATTTCCTTTTGTTATTATCCACTCCTTCATGTCCAACCTAAGTATTTTTATGTCCTTTTAATATTTTGATGTACTTTCTTATGATTTTATTTTTCTATTGGAATTTCTTGTGTCCTACATGAATAAATTAGTGATATACAATTCATGTTCTACTATATTTCTTAATTACTGATGAAATTCATAATGAAAGATTAATCAGTTAATTTGATATGCGACTCTGGATATAGAGTTTTATTTTTGTATGAATATATTTTTGATATTATTATTTATTAATAAAGAGAGAAATAGCAAAATCAGAAAAATCACATATGATTTTTTTAAAAAAAAAATAAAAAAATTTACACCCTAAAATAAAATGGGCCACCGAATTGGCAATAAAGAATGGATCATAGTATGTGACCGTGAGCCTGAATTTTTGTTTAACTTTTTGTTTATATTGTATAATCTTTTGACCTTATTAGTATAGTATTTATTTGTGAAAATATTCATTCCTCAAATTGGTCATATATTTAGAATAAGTCATTTCGAAAAGTTTGTGTTGCTCAATCTATATTAATTATTCATAGAAAAATTTTATGAAAAAAAAAACAATGTTGTTACTCCTCATAAATCATATTGTACAGTACTTCTCTTAGGTTGAAAAGATGTATATGCGATATAATAATAAAAATAATTGACATAATAATCATGGTGATGGTTGTAAGTGTGTTTCGTAATATATCAAGTGTTTATATCATTTGCACAAGTACCAAATTGATGAGGTCTTTTTGAACTTATAAATTGTGTGTAACAAACGTCTATTTACTATGATGAGAATCTATTTATTGTTGACATAAAATTTTATTTATGGATGAAAAATTATTAAAGTTCAATCTCCAGATTATTGGCTGGACCCATAAATAGTTAAGTAGTAATTGTCTGAATTAGAATGTCTACTTTTGCCTTAGAGATATTATTTTATTTAAGAGAATGTGATATTCTTTTACCTAACTATTGGATGTTAATTATTACTCATATCCATAATTTTTTAAAATTGAAAGTTGAATATTATGTAAAAACACATTCAAAGTTAAAATTTCAATATGCTTTTTAAGAACCAATTTACAAAGATTGATGTTAAAATAGGAAGAAAATTGCACAAATCAACCAGAGAAGAAAAGAGAATAAGAAACTGCAAACGAAGGATAACAAAACATGCTAGAGCATATCATCTATTTAATGTTCTTCTGCATAGTATACTTTTATTATTTAGTGAATTAAATATAAATGGTAAAACTACTATTGTTAATTTCAGCATTTCGTATTTTATAAATCAACTTTTTAGTATATAGAAATTAAATAATAAGGGACAAACGTGCAACGCACGTTCCCTAAAACTACTTAATTAATATAAGAGAAAATGGTCTAAAGCCCCCCCCCCCCCCCAACTTGAAATCTCAACTACACATTCCAATTTCACAGGTGTTCTATCACCCCCTGAACTGTTCAAAACTAAAATAATTTACTTCGTAGGGCCTAGACGCTTGCGTGGGACAGTAAATGCATGTATCTCACTCTCTTAGAGAGAATAAGAACCAACCCAAATAATAAATATGTTTAATTTTAGTTATTATGTTCTTTCTTCTTCACAGCAACATAAATCAAATTTATGGCACCACCAAAGTTCTTCACCATCTTGAAATCAATTCCTACTTTAATTGATACACCATAATTGTTTACAACAATTTCTCCATTAATCTCCAAAATCAAGAACTATATATTAAAAATCTTTGATTTATGCACTATTTTTTTTAAGTCAAAGCAAACTAAGCTTGGATAAGTTTAATACATGAACACCCAAATGATTTTCTTCAGTAAATTTTGAATATTAAGATAATTCTTTATCATATGTAAAGTACCCAACAAATCCACGACTAATTTTGATAACTAGTCTTTTTCCTACGCATCTTAAAAGTTAGCGTCTGTTCTTCATCTTCTTCATTCCATTACTCTGAAATTTGATGCAAAATTTCCCTAAATCATCTCTAGATAGCCTTAAATTTTAGGTATAAGTTTCTCTCGACATTTCCAACCTTTTGATATATTACCCACTCAAAACCGTGCTCGTTTGTGTCAAGTCGAATTGTAAGCTCAAGCTTTTAATCTAATTTTAATGGAGGTTTCGAGCTCGTCAATTTTCATGAAATTTCGGGCGTCTCTTTAAATTTGAAAATCACAGTCATAAACCTCAAACTCAGTGTATTCAGCTTCAATTAATTAACAATCATTTATCTTATCAACATGCTTCAACTTGAAGATTCAAAATACATTCATAAACTTTGACCTTTTAACATTAAATTGTTTTTTAAAATAATAAGTTAAAAAGGAATAAAAAAATTAAAAAAGTTTTAAATAAAATTTCTACAGAGACTGAGTCTCACCCATTAGTGTAGATGTGGTTATGACATTTTAGGGGTGTAATAATTCTTGTTTTAAACAGTTCATGGGGTGATAGGACACCTACGAAGTTGGAGTGGGTAGTTGGAATTTCAAGTATACATTGGAGGGACTTTAGACCATTTTCTCTTTATATATATATATATATAATATATATATATATATATATTATATATATATATATATATATATATATATTCTATGTAATTAAAATATTCATGTCGTGGAGGTTTAAATGTTACAGGTGAAACTTAGAATATTGTCATGAACTTTTAGTCCCTAAAATTCAAACTCAATAATATTAACTATTTCTTAAATATACAAAGCTAAAAAGTGACTAGATATCCCAACCTAGAATTTCTTAATACAGTAAGCGAAAAAGTGATTAAATGTTAACTAGAAACAGGGCTGATCAACTTATTCTAGAACACTTGCATGTGTGAATATTTATCGCGGGGTTGGATGTTCAATCAAATTGGACATGAAAGTGCTCAAACCACCTGACTTATCGATGGCTATGAGTTTAGCTAGGTATTTAGAGCAAAACAACACCTACAAAAAGCGCAATACTCCCAGACAAGTCTTGGCAGCACAGTGAACTTGGCAAATTCAGCAACAAGTTCAGTCAATTCATTTAATGCCAAGACCAGCAACCAGACCCCCTTGGTCAAGCGATTAACTTGTGCAGAAACGGCAGAGAAAAGAGCTAAAGGATTATGCTATAATTGTGACGAACTATATTCAACCATTCACCAGTGCGAACGACTTTTTGGCTGGAATTAGATAATTCATCGAACAATAGTCCAGAAGTTTTTGATGATTGTCGTGAAATTCGAGCTTGAGGACAAGCTCTTTTAATGTAAGAGGGGGGCAGTAATGTTTTGGATGCGTCGGAAACCCTTTATTAAGCATTTAATTATATTTTTAGTAGCTTTATTCATTATTCTAGAATAGCGTTTATGTTTCATATTTTTATAAGGATTAGGTTAAGTTATAGTTATTAGTTTGAAATAGTATTTAGGTCTCCTACTTTCATAAGAATTAGATTTCATGTAGAAGTAATAAGACTCCTATATAAAAAGAATTTTGATGAATAAATATTTAAGTCATATTTCAATAAAAATCAAGAGATTAGAGTTCTCTCTTCCATTGAACTCTAAGGTTTCAGTCTCCCTTTAATAAGCTGAAGTTATATACGAAAATAGGTTGATTTAGGAATCCAAACAAAGGTAGGGAAAAGTCAAAATCGGATGATTTAGATTTTCTTGTTCATCGTCGTATGACTCGATCCTTCTCTAAGAATCTTAACATAGTGCTTCAGTATGTTTGATGTTTCCTTATCTTGATGCCTTCTTGAGACCATAGAGTGACTTCCTCAGCTTACATACTTTATTATCTCCCTTTCTCTGGAAGCCAAGAGGAAGGTTCATGTAGATGTCTTCAACTGAATCACCTTGTAAGAAGGCATTGTTGACATCCATTTGGGGAAGGCCCTAGCCATGAGAAGTTGCTAGACTGAGGAGTGGATCTAATGGTAACCATTTTTGCAACTGGAGAGAAAGTGTCATGATAATTGAGGCCTTCCTTCTGAGTATATCCTTTTGCAACTATTCTAACTTTGTAACTTTCCACCTTACCATTGCCATTGTATATAATCTTGTCCACCCATTTTGAACCAATAGCCTTCTCACCTGGTGGTATGTCAACAATGACCCAAGTATCATTGTCTTCTAAGGCTAGGATTTCTTGCGGCATGGCATCCATCCACAGCTTGTCTCAAGATGGTTTCTGAAAAGATTGAGGTTTTATAGTCGTTGAAAAAGCATGTTAATAGGACTTATATCCCGGTATACATTGTCATAACAAACATGGTGAGTAATATAGAATAAGGATTAGATTTCTTGGCACAACAAAGTCTTTGAGACACGTACACAAGTGGTTTGCAAGATTTGTGTGTCTTCCTTGGAAAGGCATATCCTATATGGGAGCAACAATTGGTCACCTCGTCCTTTAGTAGTTAATCAACAAAATTCTACATAGGAACTACTTCAATAGGATCTGAGCTTGGTTCTGTGACACGTGCAGGAGAGTTAATAGGACACAAGTCAGATATTTGCAAGTCATCATTCAGACATGGATCCTGAGTGGATGCATCATCTATATGATTTGTGAAGGGTAAAAACAAGGGATGGGGACCCTCATTGTGAGATTTGAAGTCCTTAATAGGAAAATACCCCCTCTTTGATACAACATCCCTACTGATAAACACGCTCTGCAAAAAATTTGATTCAATAAATATAAATACAAGTATTGACACCTCTTAGAACAAGTTAAATATTTAGTCTAATTATTAAGGGGTTACAAAATTTCATGAGGTTGCAAGTTCAAGCCCAACTAGCCTTGTAATTTTTTTATTACAAACACAGACACCCCTTGATGATAATTCTGACTCGCCACTTATATATGTTCAAAGGTTACAAAAGAACTAGATGGAACATTAACCCTATACTTGCTAATTGCTAGTAGTTGCAGCAAAGTTAGCAAAATAGGTTAACTGAGTACATGTAGACGACCTAATAAATAGTCTAGTAGAAGTAGCACAATCCTAGCCTTTGGCTAGCTCATCTTTTACGTAGTCGGGTGGAGATAGAAAAATGGTAGTTAAGACTGGTCAACGGAACGGGACGTACCGGTACCGTTTCGGTTCGTCCCGTTTCGGTTGCCTACGGGACGGGACGGGATAGTCTGAAGCGGTGCACAGAACGGGACGGAACCGTGATTTCGTACCGGTATATCGATACCGGTTCATCCCGGTTCATTCCGGTTCCGTTCCGTCCGTTTACTTAATATATATAATTTTTATATTTTATATTTTATATATTTATATTTTATATTTCTATAAATTATATTTTATATATTTATATTTTATATTTTCTATAAAGTATATTTATATTTTAGATAATTTCTATATATTAAAATTAATTACCCAATACCCACCACACCCTCCCCTTCCCTGACACTTGGCACGAGACAGCTTTATTAAAAGCTGCCCTGCCCGGCTGCCCGCCCCTGGCCCCCTGCTGTCCTGCAGTATGGACCTTTATCAAAAGTTGCACTGCTGCAGCCCCCACCCTCTGCCCAAATTTTGGCCTTCCCTTTTCCCATTTGTCCTTCCCTTTTCCCAAGTCCCAACGGTCATTTTAAAACGGAAAAAATCAAAACGGCTATTTTTTTTGTTTCATAAAACAGAATTGATTTCTAAAAATTATATATACAAGTTACAACTTACAACATAAGTTTGAGAGAAATTATATTTCCATTCATATTTATAAGATTTAGCGATTACGGATTATAAATTCTAAAATTTCAAATTTTCAATACTCAATTCAGTTTTAAATTCTTAATATTATTTGGTTATTTGGTCAGTTGGTGTATTTCGGAGGAGGAATCTTCTTCAAATTTCAAGTTTCGACATCAATATTTTAATTTTCATTATAATCGTTTGTTCTTACACAAACGATTGGTAACTTCGTTCCACTCTCTAATCTTATATTTATTTTTTGTATTTATTATTTGTAACTTGTAAGTTTTTCTTATTATATTATTATTCTTGTTAAGTTTTGTATTTTGTAATTTATTATTTTATATCATGGAGTCTTCTAAAAAAAAGTGGAAGTAAAAAAGGTCTAGTAGAATCAGTAAAAAATTTAGTTAAAAAAACTAACAAAGGTGCTAGTTCTTCTAAATCTAAAATTCCTCTAGTTAGAATGAATACAGATGAATTTACGCATGTGAATGAAACTAGTTTTTCCCGTCCCGGTCCTATAAATATTAATTCGGATACTCATATGATTCCCCATGAACTCTATGAAAGACATTAATGGTATTAATCAAGAAAATGAAGAAGTGGAAATGGATGCACAATTAAATTTAGATGAAGAAGTAGAAGTAGATTTAGATGATACACCGACTAGCCCCGACCTTAATAGTATAGGTGTTGAAGATCCACCTCCGATTGGAACTACTCGTCCCCCTATTATTCCCACTAGAGGTAAGACCAAGGTACAACGTTCTTTAAAATCACATGTGTGGAAATTTTGTTATTTGAATGAAGAAAAAACTTTTAGTATATGTAATATTTGTAAACAACATTTTAAATATACATCTGGTGAGACTGGAGGTTCAACGGGGGGATTAAAAAAACATTTGATTAACAAGCATGTAAAGAGTGGTTTGCATATATGTCTTCTCTTGAAGTTGTTGAAAATTGTAATGTTGAAGCATCGGCTAGAGGATCAAATATGGTTCAAAGTGAATTAAATACTTCGAACCCAAGTGGTCCTCTTACACATCGAACCTATAACAAGGATCGTGATCGTGAAAACTTTGCTAAAATGGTTGTTGTTTGTGGTTTACCTTTTAGTTTTGGAGAACATCCGGGTTTTATTGCATATATTCGTGAAACATATAATCCTAGTTATAAAGGTTTATCAAGAAGCATGGTAAAAAGAGATATTTTTGAATTTCAAGAAAAACATTGTCAATATTTACGTGCCTATTTTGAAATAATGGATTGTAGAGTTGCTATTACTACTTATATGGGTCGTAGTCATAATGATTTTGATTATTTAACTGTTACTGCGCATTGGATCGATTATAATTGGAATTTACAAAAAAGAATTATTGGTTATAAAATTTGTCAAAAGAAAAAAACCAGAATTTATATTGCTACTAATGTGTTGGAAATTTTAGATTTTTCCGATCTTTGTGATAAAGTCGTTAGTATTACTTTAGATAATGCTTCTGCTAATTTAAATGCTATAAATATGCTAGAACCTAGACTTTGTCCTATTAGTAAATATGTTTTTCATGTTAGATGTGCCGCGCATATATTAAATTTGGTTGTTAGTGACGGTGTGAAATTATTTGAAAATAGTTGTGATAAAATTGATAATGCTTGTATTTACATTTTTCATATGAATAGTAGTAGTAGAATTAATCAATTTAAAGAACTTTGTAATGCATTTAAACTTCCGTTTAGAAAAGTTCCGAAGCATGTAAAAACTAGATGGAATTCCTTTTATGATATGCTTGAAGTTGCTTATGCATATAGGCAACCTATTACTACGCTATTTAATAATCATAATGCTTATCCTCAATTAAAACTTAATGATAGTGATTGGGATGAAGTAAATGAACTTAGAATATTTTTGAAATCATTTTATGATGCTACTAAAAAAATTTCTGGAATATATTATCCTACTATTTCTGAAATTTTAAAACACATATGTGAGATTTCATCTATTTTTTCTTATTATAAAACAAGTACTTTATTTACCTCTGCTATTGAAGTTATGATTACAAAATTTAAGAAATATTTTTTCCTATTCCTCAAATTTATTTAACTGCAATTCTTTTCAACCCCGAATATAAAGAATATGGTGCAAAAGCTTTAGTTGAATGCATTTATCAGAATTTAGATATTCAACATGAAGAAGAACCTGATAATGGTAACATGTCAAAATAGTATAAAAATTTTTGCTAAAGAAATGTATGATAAATATTCATTCTTAGATAATGTAGAAAATCCTCAAACGTCTATGAATCAAGTAGGTGCTCATGGACGAGTGAAACATAAACTTGGTCTTGACTCTTCTAATAAATGTGAATTTGTTAAATATCTTGAACAAGGTACGGATGATATTACAAACGATGAAGGTATACCGCAACTATTGAACTGGTGGAGGAATCGTGGAACTCAATTTCCAAAACTTAGTAGGATGGTGAAGGATGTGCTTGCAATTCAAGGATCATCAGTAGCTTCGGAGGCAGCTTTCAGCGCGGCAAGATTTCAAATTTGAGACCACAAATATTTGTTAGCAGAAGACAGCTTGAATATATCAGTGTTATTTAGAGACTGGATAAATGCTGAGCGTAAATATCAAGGACTTCCAAAGTTAGATAGTCAATTTGAACTTTTCATAGATTCAGCTATTGGATGTGGTAGTGATGATGACATCGAACTTCAAGATCGTCAACGAGCTTTACCAAGACCAGAAGTTGATTACAATCAATCCATAGCTGAGTTAGAAAGAGGATTTACGGGACTATACAACTATTAGTATTACATTCGAGACTTAGTTGAAACAGAACCCTTCCTAGAAGGTGGTTCCGTAAGCTATGTACTCTACTAATAGTTGTAAATTGAAATTGTAATCTGTTACAAAATTAAATAAATTAATTGATATATTTTAATTTTTGTAATTGTTTTATCCTTATTTCAATTTAATTTTTTTAAAATTACAAATTTTATTTATTTAATATTTACAAGACAAAAGTTATAGATATAACTTATAAAATAAATATTAATGAATATAAGTAATAACTTATAAAGTATAAACTTCAAAAGATTTAAATTTTGAAAACTTTATTAGACTTTACTTGCAAACTTAACAACAACAAAAATTAATAAAATATCTTAAAAATAAACTTAAGTAAAAAATTGTAGTATAAATTAAAAACTATTAATTTATACTTAGAAAAATAAAAAAAATAATTATATTTTCGTAATCCCAAAAAATATCGTCCCATTCCATCCCGGTCCATTCCGGTTCCATCCCAGTATATAGTGAAACGGGACGGAACCGATTGTTCATCCCGGTAATTTCGGTCCGGTTCTTCCCGGTACCGATCAACATACCGGTCAACAAGTTCCATTCCGGTCCAGTACTGGTTCGTTCCGGTCCGTTGACCAGTCTTTGGTAGTCTTGTCATAATTTGCTAGCCTATAGCCTTGCTTAGTTAATATATCTGCTATGTAATTTCCTTGCCTGAAGCTATAGTGGACCATTGAATTCTGCAACTTACCAACATTCTGATACAATATAATCATAAAGTGGTTTGACATGGTGTAAGATGTCAGACGAGTCTGTTTCGATCTCAAGGGGGGTTACTTTAAGAGAGTTTGCTACAATTAGGCCAGTGGAAGGCTTCAATTTCGGCCATTTTATGATTTTGAGCCGTGCTCTTATTTGAGAAACTTGTAACCCAATCGCCTGTATGAGCCGGATAACTCCACCTATACCAAGTCTTACCCACCTGGTAAAAGCTCCATCGACATTAAATTAAGATATGCCAGAAGGTGGATGGAGCTATTTGATAAGAATGGTTTTATTGCTATCCTGGTTATCAGTACATAATTTGAACTCAAGAGTGTGGTTTCTGATTACCTGGATGGGTACAAGATCCGATTGAGAGTATTAATTTCCCAAACCCAGGATGAGGAGAAAGCCAAAGATATTATAGCATGTAATACAAACCCTTGATAATGTAAAATAAAAAATGTAACATAGTAGACTATGATTGTCGCTTGCTAACATCAACACCACACCACTCAACTGAAGTTAAAATAACATCTTTAACTTAGTGCTCTATTAAACCATTGTAGTGTAAAATGAGACTAATTGGAGCAACATTTCATTTTTATTTCACTTTTTGAAAAAAACCTGTGTGAGACTAGTTTATGTCAAAAGCAGAAAAAAGATTACACGTGATAAATCTATAATTTTGATGAAGGTTTGCTTGTATTCCGTCCTGCAATGAACTCTTGCATTTTCTTAAAGTAATCTTTGCCCATTCCATCATAATACTCGTGAGCCCTCTCCTGGAAATGACAATAACGCACCCACATGAGTGGAATAGACCACATACATTGCTATTAACCTATGTTATGCCTGAACTTCAAATTGCATGTAATGTGACAACAAGGTGGTTGCAGGATTGTACTAGTTCATTCATTAGTTTCTAAATATTTGACACCACAGGCAGTAGCTGAACAGGTTAACAATGAAGAACAAATGACTTTATAAAGAACCTCAATGCATCTAAAAGAAGAGCTATTAAAGATTTAAGTGGATCACTTAAGTTGGAGACTACTCAGATATTCAACTTTAGGCAAGTTACTGCATTTGAAGATACGGGCAAGGGAATGGCCATGCCAGAGACTTCTACCTCTCCATTTACTTCTTATGGAATTTAAGACCGTGCACAGAGTAGTAGAAAAAAGACTTTTAAAACTTGGGATGTTAAACACCCATCACGTTTTAGTGGCTATAAATCAGGTCACTGAGAAGAAAATGAGCAATTTATAAGTTATTTCTTTTTCCAATATATAAAGATTCTTGTGGGCATAATAAAAAAGAAGGTGTTACAGAAATGGAACGGATGTACTATTATTTATCAATCTTGATGTTAGACTATGATCAGATTCTTAACGCATGATTAAGGATTAGCTTTTGAAAGGTTGAAGCACCTCAATTGATTTTTCTATTTCCCCATCTCAATCTCTTCTGTATCACACAAGATTTAGGGTCAACTTTTAAACGGTGCAAGGTAACTGAATTGTTTTGCCCCTATTCTCAATTTCCTCTATCTTGATTCTTCAGGTTCATAACTGGTCTTTCGTATGGTCTTTTTCTCTTTTGGTGAGAGGATTGGAGGCTGGGGCTATTGGTACTAGGAAGAGAGTGTATTAGCCTTTCTTTCTGATTGCTATTTGTATCTACAACACAAGCAATGCATGCATGGGTTCTCTATCAATATAGTCATTAGATTTTAGATACTAGAAATAGATCATAAGCAAAAAAGTTGAGCACGATGCACAATTAGCTGGTAAAGCATAACAACAACAGACGTCATTACCTTCTCAAGAGCAAGGGCTCGGGTCAAGTCAAGTTTGAACCCATCATTGATAACTGCCTTGTACCTCAAAACCAAGTCTTGGTTGTTCTTGATGATGGCTTCTGCAATTTGCCTAGCTTTGTTCAAAAGTTCACTTCTGTCAACAACATAATTTACCAAGCCCCATCTCTCAGCCTGTTCTGCGTTGATAGGTGTTGCAGTTAAGGACACTTCACGAGCTCGGCTGGGTCCAATAATTCGAGATAGTTTCTGTGATAGACCCCAAGAAGGAAATATCCCAAACCTGCAACACAAAAGTGAAGACACTCTCATCGGAAATCATCTGGAAACACAGGGTGTTTGACATTAATACCACACAACTTGTATTTCTGTTTTGTATTCCAAGTTTGAAAGATTAGCTCAGGACTCAAGTAGGAAGGAATACCATGATGGATTATAACTTCAGGTAAATCAGTTTTTTAAGGAATTGGTGACCCTAACTAACTACCGTGGAGGATGAAGGGAACTTTCTGGACTCAATAGAATTTTCAGCTTAGTAGTTCTACAGTTAAGGACTTAATCTAATTTCTATAGCTCCTTTCATGGCATGACTAATGATTGGTCAAATCCACAGATTTTATTTTAGATCTTGCAACCAATAATCTTAAAATTAATACAATTTTAAAATAAAATCAACTCTGAAGCTGAATCCCAATCAATACCTTAGCAATCAGGTTCAATTAGGGTCAATAGCTGGCTTGATGCTAAATATCAAAACAGAAGACTACCTAAGATTCAACAGTCAGTGAAATTTTGTAGAAAGACAAACACCTATCAGGTGTAACCAGTTACAATAAAGAAGCAAAGAACTTGATTTCAAAGAACTCACATATTTAGAAGATGAAAGTCGTGAGATGAGGATGTTGAGGTGCTGTGTGGGTTTACTAGGAGTGATAAGATTAGGAAAGAAGATATCTGTGGCAAGGTAGGAGCCGTCTCTGCGGTGAACAATCGTTTGGGTTTGTGAAGATGAGAAATGTAGATGCCTCAGTGAGGAAGTGTGAGAGGTTGGCAGGGAGAGTTAGAGGAAGACAAGGAGGTAATTAGACATGCTAGTTTGTAGTTGAGCATTCTCTCGCTTTCCTGTGTGATAAACTTGGTTGTCGCACTTGGACCTCCTTTCTTAACAGTGGTAATAGCACTATTCTTGCAGGTTCCTGTTCTTCAGGTATCACAAGTGTTTTTTGTGCTTCAGATATCAACTTATTTTGTTGTCTTACTGTTCATTCTTCCATATGTCATCTACTGCTCTTCATTTCACATTATTTCGTTATTATTCTTACTACTATATTCCTTTCTTCAAACTGCTTGGATATGCTTTATTTTAAGCCATAGGTCTTTCAGAAATAGTTATTATATCTCTACGAGGATGTTGCATCTTCTTTTCTGGATAGGAGAGCTGGACTAGTTCAACTGACACATAAGAATTGAGATGCACAGTAGGAAGACATTCATTGAGCCTACTCGCCTTGAAAAATTAACTAGCTAAAATCAATTTCATTACCTCCAATATACCATGAGTCCATGACTAGGTAATAGAGCTCAAATCTTAAAAATATAAACCATCTATATTCATCAGTACCATTATCCAAATAAATCTTAAAAGAATTGTTATACTATTATTTCTTCAATCAACACTAACTTCACAACATACACATAACCACAAATCTTTAGAAAGCTCAAATCCTAAGAATCCACACCATCAGCTTCAATAAGAGTACCACTATCCAACAAACTCTAAAAATTTGATCATATGGATTGTTCATCAAATAGTGAAAGCATAAACAGAACCACCCAAATACATAATTACTGCAGATATCACGAGAGCAAAAGATAAATTGGGAAGAAATAAACACAAACCTAGCATGAGTATCCAAAAATTTAGCATCTTTGGAGGCAACCAAGATATCACAAGCGAGAGAAATCTCAAAACCCCCAGTAACAGCAAATCCAGCAACAGCCCCAATAATTGGCTTCCTACATCGCTCCATTTGGAACACCGGATCAATCTCCATATCCCTAAAGTCACCCTTAAACACGTCTTCCGCCGCCGTCAGGTCAATACCGGAGCAGAACGATCGACCCGATCCGGTGAGTATAATGACCCGAACCGAATCATCTGCGTCCAAAGACTTGAAAATCCGAGCAAGATCGGTCATCATTGACTTAGTGAGAGAATTCAGGGAGTGAGGTCGGTTGATTGTGATACACGCAATCCCGCCGGCTTCGTGAGTAACCAGTATAAGCTTTTCCGATGATGATTTCTCCATGTGTTGATTCTACTGGATCTCAAATCAAGTGTACACAGATATGTAATAGTTATATAATGAAAATGGATGGATATATGTTCAACAAAATTGTCATTGGCATGTGTGCCATGTCAATCATGCAGTCGTCTCTAAATTACCATCAACGTCCTAATGACAAAAATGATCAAAGAAGATAAGAACGAATGCTCAACTTATTTACGGACCTTAAATATCTTTTAGAAATGGTATAAAATTACTCTTCATCCACACCTCTAAAATATCATTTCATTCACCTTTTGGTTCAAAATTGACCACTTTTCTAATGATTTTAAATTTTGAACTATTTAAATATTTTTTAAATCTATGATGCTAAATAATTTAATTTATTAGTATAATTTATAAATCAATCCATTACCCACCCATTATTAATTAAACCCCTCCAAATTAATAAATTCGTCACATTATTAATGCACCAACAGAAAAGCTACTCTCAATTGAATGTTTTTAAAAAACTTGAGTTGAAAATATCATACATTCAAGTTTCTAAATAAAAATTATCGATAAACTTAAAAGTTTAACTATGTTCATCTTAATTATTGTTACGTCTCAATTATGTGATGTTACTTCATAGGTAAATTTTCTTCAAAATAATATATTAAATGTTTTAAAACAAATCATAAATATTTATAAAATTATATTTTAAAAAAAGTGCATGAATTAATCAGGGATGTATTACTTCTTTACCTTTAATCATAAATTTCTAATTCAATCTTGGAAGAGAATCGTATTGAAAGTGTCTTCCTAAATAAGCGGCTCAATCTAAATTTAATTGGGGCTTCGGTTCGGACTCCAAATTTTGGATGTCATTTTCAGGAATCTATAATTACATCGTGACTTAGTAGTGTTTATGGCGATTTTAATATTATAGTTGAATTATTAATTGGATCCGATTTAATTAATAATGTGTGAGTAGTGGGTTGGTTTATAAATTATATTAATAAATAAAATTATAACCAGTAGTTGAACGCCAAGTATTTAAAAAAATATTTAAAGAGTTTAATTTTTAAAAATTTAAATAAGTGGTCAATTTTGAACCTAAAAAATTGATGACAAGGGTATTTTGGAACCAATAGGTAGATGAAAAGGGCATTTTGGAGTCAATAGGTGGATGGAGGGTGATTTTGTACCATTTTCAACACTTCAAGGGTATTTTAGGTCCTTTTTCGTTTTAAATTTTAAAACTATAAAGTTTGAATATATCTCGCAAAAGATTTAAGATTTATTTATAATTACATTAGTAAGTAATAATATTTGCCTATTATTAACATTAATTGTGATTTATTTATAATTTAAGAAATTATTTTAAATCAACTATCAAATATAAGAGGAAAATACATAAATTTTCTTTTGAATTTGTCTTAAAAAGTGGATTACATACTTAAACTATCATAGTGATCTATTACTCACATATACTATTCAAAAGTGAATTTTCCTATTCCTACAACTGACATGATAAAAGAAAAAAAAATAGGCGCGTAATTTCATCATTCTTTATTTTTTTGTTAATTCTGATATATTTTTAGTGAATTATTATATTTTATGTAGAAAATTTTTGATTAATTATTTCTCTTTTTTCATTTATTTTTTTTACTTTGTCAAAGAAATTTGGGTTGTTCATTAATTTTTACGTTTAGTGATATATAGCAACTTTATGGGTTTTGATGGTGATGGATAACATAAATTAAAAAGAGAAATTACATAAAATCCTCAACCCTCTCACCCCTCCCTCTGGAACTTGTATGCACAAGGGTACATGACAAAAATAAGATATTTAGGGGTAGTTTGGTAGGGAGTATTAGGAAAAATAATCTAAGTATTATATATGGTATTATTTAATTTTATGTTTGATAGGAATTTTTGATCTATGTATTATCAATCTAGAGATTAGTTATGCACCCTACATGGTATTAGAGGGTGTATAACTAATATCTTCCATTTGGTGGTATTAGCTCTAATATAGTGGGATTATTCTAGGTAAAGACAAAAATATCCCTCAAATTATTTTAATATTTTATTTATTTATTTATTTATTTTGATTTTATATTTAATATTTTATACTTATACTAATAAATTTATTTGAATAAATTAGCTTACAAATTTTATTATTTAGATATAATTTTTTGTTTCTATTTATTATTAATCTATTTATTATTAATATAAAATATTATAATCCGATTAATATGCTAATGTTGATGTATGAATTTAAGAACAATTTATAAGTAAAATATTGTCTCTTAACGAAATCCATTAAACATTACACAAGTAGTGTAAAACAAGAGCCCATATATATATATATATATATATATATATATATATATATATATATAGATATATATATATATATATATTATATATATATATATATATATATATATATATATATATATATACACACACACACACATCTCGAGTATAAAAATAGTTTAAAATTTATTTTGCTATATTTATTTTATTTTACGATAAAGAGTTTTTTAAAAATTTATTTATACAAAATAAATTTCAATAAATTTTCTCTATAAATCATTATAGTTGTGTGACATTTTGAGATATTAACTCCAATTTATTAAGGTGACAATTATTTGCTCTCAAATAATTTAAGTGACAAAATAGTGAACTTGACAATAAAATTTTTATTTTCCTAGCTAGTTAAAAATGTTATAAAAAATAATATTCTCCGTTAATTATATACCTTGACTCAATTACATGAAATAGAAAATTTCATAATAACTCTAGGGTATAATTGGAAAGATTTTTTTTCGTAAACATTTAAATCACACACGAAATTAGGTAAGAAACAATGAACCAAACACTTGATAAAATTAAATCCTGCATTAATAATCCCTACATTACCAATCTCTGCATTACTAATCCCTATGTTACTAATCCCTACATTATTAATCTTTATACCAAACGACTTTATTAACTAATTATATATATAATTTTTAAACATTTTATTTTTCAAACTAACTTTTATTTATTTGTAGGTCTTTTTTTGCATCTTCTTCTTTATTTCGTTTTCTTTTCTCAAAACTCTTTCTCTTTCTTATTCTTTTCATTCACTTCCAGGTAATGAGCATGTAGTCTCAAATGTAATGTTCTCCACATTTTTTCTTCTTCTTTTCTTTTTTCTTTTTAATCGTTTCATGTTCTTTTTGTTTGACAATTTTTTTGGTGTTTGATTCATTGACACCATATTCGACATCAAAAAAGATTATTAGATCTATCGATTTAAAGAGTTATAAAAATGAGCCGATTTCCACTTTAAAAATTCAAAAATATTGTTGGCAAAAAATTGATTGTGGAGATTCCATCCAATTCATTGATAAATTAGTATCTTATGCAAACATTTTTTTTTTAATTTTCGAGGAAGATGGTATGATGTAACTAAAATTGAACTAAAATTGCAATTGAAATTTGAATTATAATTTGTAGATTGAGGGGTAAATTCATCGTAAGTTTAATTTTTGGCTTAATTTTAGATATAATTATGGTGGGTGTAGGAATTGTTCTTGTAATGTGGATGTTCACGTCTACAAATGAAATATGAAGCCTATTTTTCTTATGAAAAAAAGAAAATTGGAAATTATTTTTTTAAAATTTTTACATAAAGAGAAAATTATTATGTTTTGGAAGAAGAAAAGTTGAAGAGAATTTCACGGTAAAAAGAAGAGTTGTTGTTGAGAAGGTGAGAAGACAATTAATGGTGAAAAAAAAATTATGAATATTTAAGTAATTAATTAGGAATTTAGTTAATATACACATGGACGAATAAATATGTGTGACTCAACAACACCCAATCTTCAACTGGGTTGATGATCGGAGGGTTGAAAAAAAATACTTAAAAGAAGTTAAGGTAGGTATTTAAACATTCATATAGTTAAAGTGATAAAGTAAGTTGTGCAAACAAGTTCGGGGAAAATTTATGTATTTTCTCAATCAGAAAAAGTAATTGAAGATGATGAAGAAGAAAATATCGATATAAATAATGACGGTGGTGATATTTTTTGTTGGGTGACAAAGAAGAAGAAAAAGAATTGGGTGCACCTTGAATTGAACAGGATAAATTGCCTTTTGCAAGAGAGAGCAACTTAGATACCTCTTTGTTAACTATATTCCTGAAGGTGATATAGTGATGGTGAAGAACAAAATCAATAATAAAGGTGGCCGGATACAATTTTCGATGAAATGAGAATTGAAATGAATGAGATTTAGTGATGAAAAAGATATAATTATAGAGAAATAAAATAATTATTTTAAGGATTGATTAGAGTAAAATCCAGTAAACAAATTAAAGTTAATTAACAAAGAAAAGAAAAGAAAAGAAAAAATTATCATTTATGATATGGCGTTGATGTAGCGCTGAAGTGACAGAGAGTGTAATTCACCACATAATATGAGAGTGGTGTTACACGTCTTAGGATGGTAATAAATTCATTGTTGAATAGTAAAAGTGTATAATAAATCACTATGATAATTTAAGTGTATCGCTAACTTTTCGAGATAAATTTAGAAGAAAATATATGCCTTTTCTTAATATATAGAATCATTTTTATCATTTTCTCTTGTTCAGTTGTATATACCTAATGTTTTTTTTTTGTTTCTTATAAACTTTATGTCCAATGAAATTTCAACTGGAAATGAATATAAGAAGGTGGTTATCTTTTCAAAGCAAGTCTCACTTGATTTGCCGCATACCAAGTAAAATGTAGGATGCCATTTTTCTATAATTAAAAATTAGTATAGAAGAAAGATCGGAATGATATATGATAAAGAGATGAAAGGAAACGAAGATGAAGAAGATAATTCTTATTCAAGTGCGTCTTTTAAATGGTGAGTGATATCGTATTTATAATGTTGAGATATCACTCTCAAAAGTCATCTAACTAGTAGATTCATTGTTATCCTAAATGTTCTTATCACTTTGGAATCGCCTATACATGAATTCACTTAATTGTAGAATAAATCCAATGGAAAATCCACATAATACAATGGATTAATAACACCCCCTCTTGGATGTCCATAAATAATGTGTCTCATTAAAATCTTACTACAAATAACCCGTGAAAAAACCTAGTGAAGGAAAAATAGTACAACATCTCATAATACGCTTTAAACATTGTCTCGTTAAAAGCCTTACTAGGACAACCCAACTTGGGACAAAATCATGGTTAAGTAAAAGAGTACAAAATGTATTTTACTCTCTCTGACGAAAACTTCACGTGATATTCCGAAAACGACGCATTCCAATCATGTATCTCGACTTCTCAAACCTTGATGTTGGTAATGTCTTAGTGAATAATTAGCAAGATTATCACTTGAATGGATTTGTTGAACTTCTATCTCACCATTTTGTTGAAGATCATGTGTGAAGAAAAACTTTGGTGAAATATGTTTTATCTGGTGTTCGTAAGGGTATCCTCCTTTTAATTGAGCTATACATACAACATTATCATCTGGTATATTTTTTTTCAAAGAAAAATCACACATTTCCTTAATATGGTGGCTCATTGATCTCAATTAAACGCACTCTCGACTTGCTTTATAGATGACAATTATTTCTGCATGATTTGAAGAAATGGCTACCATTGTTTGCTTCATTGATTGCCAAGATATTTTCGTGTCTCTACACGTTAATAAATAGCATGTTTGATACCGAAAATTTATACGGATCACATAAATATCTTGCATCTACAACACCAATTACATCTGACTTAAGTTCATCAAAATAGAATAAACACGTGTCTATGGTCCCCGAAGATATCTAAGTATGTGTTTGACACCATTCCAATATCTTTTTATTGGGAAGAAACTAAATCTTGCTAGTAAACTCCTTTCAAAACAAATATTTGTTTGAATATTGTTAGCAAGGTACATTAGTGCCCGACCATACTAAGATATGAAGTTTCATCACCAAGAAGCTTTTCATCCTTCTCTTGAGGTCAAAAATTGATCTGTATTGATGTAAAGCCATCTTGTCACCATTGGGGTACTTAATGGATGTGATTTATCCATGTAAATGACTTAATATATAATTTAAGAAAATTTAAATATCAACCTCCGAAGGTCGGTTGTCACGACTAAAAACTGTCGTGATTAGCACCCACATTTACAAGTTGGTGGGAGAACCACTACTATTATCTAACTAAATCAATTATTCTAAGACAAAGACATTTAAGTTACGAAAGCAAGTTAAATGACGACAAGTGAAGTTTCATTACTAAACAAAAGATCTAACAACTAAAATTTGCAAAAGTTAAACCTAAGATCTGAAAGTATAAACAAGAGAATATTATTGTACTATTCAACTAACTAATCAAATTGTCTATGTCCGAAATGGTGGACATAGATGAAAGAGCACTCCATGGAAGCCTGAAATATGTGTCTCACCCTTGAAGTCGATGTGATGATCTCTAGTCTCCCAAGCGAGGTCTGCCAATAGCCTCCTGAAGATGTCATGTACTCAACAAAATAACAGAAAGTGCAGAATCAGTAAACAACCACCGCTACTAGTAGAATCATGTGACTATCTCCTAGTGCAATACAAAAAAGTCGAACAAACATTATAATCACATGCATATATATCAACGTAAACAACATTATCAACATGAAAATTCGACAACACATTTCACACGCTTAACACATCTTTGGTCCTCTCACAAAACGCAAACCCCAAACAGTTAGCTTGTCAGAAGGTGATAATCTAATCCCAAAGTAAACTGGAACGTGGCAATATGATCCCAAAGTATGTCGGAACGTGGCAATCTAATTCCAAATTATGCTGAAACATGGCAGCCAATCAAAAGTTATGTCAAAACGTGGCAACGATTCCAGTTAGCTTGTCGGAACGTGGCAATTCGATCCCTATTCACACACCACAATCACAATCACAATCACAAGTACGTCATCAAGATAATACATTTACATCATGATTTCATGGCTATATTGTGCATCTATCTTATCTACAACAAACGTGATCAATATTGCAACATTCATATACATACAGTATCGTAATGGAGCAAAAACATGCAACATCACACAGTCATGAATCACAACCATCATCTACCTCGAAACAAGCTTGAAACCCTGAGAAACTTGATCCTTCGTTTTTCAGATTTGTTCATCTTGTTCTTTCTCTACAAACAATCACAATAACACAGGAATCAACAAACAATCGCTAATTACCCTGATTACTAACAATTCTATGAACCCTAGATCAAACCCATGATCCCAACTAGTTAAATTAGGGTTAATTACATAATAGAATATATCCCCTCATGAAATCAAAATTCTATTTAAATCACCTGATTGCTACCAGATTTCTCTACACCTGAATGACTCCGATTTCGTTCAAATCTGGACTAGGTTGGGAAATTTCAAGTTACTACAAAAAGAAATTCTGACCCAAATTTTTTCTCTGTTGGCTTTTCTATAACAATGAAAACCTCTTATTACAACATGAGAGAGGAGTGAGAGATTTAGAAGTGAAAGAGATGAATTATGATTTTGATATTATCATTCCTTCTTTAAAAGAAGTATTTATTTACTGATCGCGGGATGTCAACATCTTTTAAAATAATTATCTATATTTAAAAATATTTAATAAATATCTACATGATGAAGCCAATATTATTTAAATAAGATAACAATTTAAATATACCGACCTCTTAAGGTCGATATTTATTAATATATTTTAATATAAATTCACTTCTTGAGTTCGATTTTATTAATTAAAATTATATATATAACCACAAATCATTAGAAATTCAATTTCTATAAATTTAATTATATTGATCAATTTAATTTTATAAATTTGAATTATATACCCTCTAATTATATAAATTTAATTTTATCGATCAACAAAAAGTTTATCAATATCAAATCTGATATATAAATTTCCTTAAATGATCATTGGTATTTTTTAAATTGATATTGTATATCATATTTGAACCACTAATATATAAGACTTGATTTGTTGAATTACTCGAGAAGTATATAATTACATATTTCATACTTCAATGAATTATCCTTTACATGTCATTGTCTACGATACGATCACTACACTTGACATCCATGCAAGATCGAACGCTCGATAGAACTTGCTTTGTACAGTAATTTACGATGTTTAATTGTCTATTTCATAAAACATAAGACATTGAAGGTTACATACAAATAATTAAACAATTAATTATAAATATAAAATTAATTGATTGTTACCACGACATTTCTACGAGTAATATCACACATTTCATATTTGAATGGATTATATGTTCGCTCTTCACCTCTACATCATTACATGAGATACTAAGTTCATGATTTGACGACGGATTGATAGAATTTGTACATTACTCTATAAATATAAATATAATTATCTACTAATTCATATCAACGTAGTTTCATACTCAAAATATGAAATATAGATATTGTTTTTTGTTTATTCCACGAATTCTAACTTTTAATTTATGAAACCATATAAAAATTTTAAACTTATTGAACAATTAACTATAGGTGTAAAATTAATTTTAGTATTATGCACATAACAAAATTATGATTAATAGGAATATTTTAAACAAATCGACCTCCGACTGTCATTCTTATTAAAAGTAATTAGATTTAATAAAAAGTACCGACCTCATAAGGTCGGTATCACATTAAATTTTAAGATAAATAAAAAGTAATCATGTTAATTAAATAATATTGACATCGGGAGGTCGATATTTTATATTAATTTATATTTCAACTTATATAAAACAATCATCCGAAGGACGATTTATTTAAAATTAATTAAAAATATTAATTTATTAATTTTTCTTGAAGTCACTAATAAAACTTTTAATGAAAATTAATGTAACTACATACTATTTAATTTTATCGACTTCCGAAAGTCGGTATTATAGTTTTTTCAATTTTTTATTGTACTCAAAATCGTCCATTGAAAGACGATTTAAATAAAATTAATATAAAATATATCAATTTTATTTTTTATATTTAATTGAGAACAAATATTATTTATTTAATACCGACATTAAGAGATCGATTTTTATTACAATTCATTTTTAAGAGAAAAGTTCTGACCTCCTGAGGTCAAAATTTGATTTTTCCGCTTTATTTTGCATAAAAATTGACTACTTGTAGTCGGTTTTCATATTAACGTAGTTTCATACTCTAAATATGGATTATTGATCTAACTTTTTATATATGAAAGTATACAAAATTGTTACACTTTTTGAACAATTAATTGGAGGTGTAAACTGAAAATTTAGTATTATGCTAGCAAAATTATGATATATGGGAAAATTTTAAACAAACCGACCTACGGATGTCACTTTTATTAAAAGTAATTAGATGAAATGAAAATACCGATCTCATGAGGTCGGTATTCTATATTAATTATTTTTTAACTTATATAAAATCGTCATCCGGAGGACGATTTATTTGAAATTAATTGAAAATGTTAATTTATTAATTTTCTGAAAGTCACTATTTAATATTTTAATGAAAATTAATTTAATTACATACCATTTAATTTTACCGACTCTCGAGAAAGTCAGTATTATAATTTCTTTTACTTTTTATTTTACATAAAACCTCCTCCAAAGGACGATTGAAATGAAACTAAATCAAACATTTCTCAATTTTGTTTTTTATATTTAATTGAAAAAAAATATTTTTATTTATTTAATACCCACATCAAAAGGTCAATTTTTATTGTAGTTCTTTTTTTTTTTGGGAAAATTTTTGACCTTTGGAGGTCGGAATTTGGTTTTCGCGCTTTATTTTGCATAAAAATTGACCACTTGTAGTCGGTTTTCTAAAGTTATTTTTTATTTTTAGATCAGTATTCACTGTTTTTTTAGTAGTGATATCTTTTCTGTATATGTTGATCGATGGACAAGTATTCCATTTGGCAAATTCTCAATTTGTAGGCCAAGACAAAATTTTATCTTAATGAGATCTTTTATTTCAGATTTTCTTTTCAGGCACTCAACGACATCTACAATCACTTAACAAGTGTGAATGATGTTCAAGTCATCAACATACTATTATAACAAATTTAGATTCGACCGTTTTATGCAAGAACAAGTAGGATCATTTTTGTATCTATTCTTTAGCAAATATTCATACAGACAATTCTGAAACTTTATCGAACAAGTTTATCTTCAATCGTTGTATGCTTCAAGTACCTTCATGCTTCAGAAATTTTCATAAAAATTTTTGTGGTCCTATGAGTCATATAGATAGGTTTGTGACAACGTCTATAAGGTGCATTTCAAACTTCATGAACCTTCCAAATTTATGAGATAAGTGAAGGTGATTGCCTCTACCACAGGAGAATATTTCTCCATCTAATCAATGTCAGGTCTTTGAGAAACAATTCGGGCTTTATATCTCACGGCTTCGCCTTTTTCATTTCTTTTTCAAACAAAAATTCACTTGTACCCCACTGACTTTATACCTTCATTTGTTCATATTATTGGCCCTAAAACTTCACATTTTTCTAGTGAAGCCACTTGTTCTTGAATTGCGTCCTTCCACTTTGGCCAATTATTTCTTTGTCTACAACTATCAACAAATTTTGGCTCAAAATCTTCATTTTTTTGCATTATTTCAACAAAAATATTATAGGCAAATTTGTTGTGAATCACAACGTTATTTTGGTTCCACCTTTTTCTTGTCGAGACATAGTCGTTGAAACTTATTTAATCTCGTTATTTCAGAAATTTGAATCTCCTCGGACTCCTCGGAGGTGTAACACTCCAAAAATCCAAGACCTAATGTAGAGCCTCACATGTTGAACTAAGGTTGGTAATACTGTTTCTAAACCTAAAATAATGTTTATAAACCATTTGGGAAGTATTAGATTCAACACGTTAGGAAAACCTAGTGCACTTGAACTAGTGAAATTTCCCTAGGTTGTGTGAAGGTTTAGAGGTGTTGTATGAAGTCTAAAACATGTAAAATTACTTTATAGATAAAAATATGTATATAAGGTTAAAACGTCCAGGTCCGACCCCCCAAAGATCGCCTTAGGGGTCCACGAAGGGACACATACTTGGCCAAGCAAGCTGCCAAAGCGGCAACGAAAATACACTTGGATAAAGTGGGTCCGCTTCACAGACTTGGTGGGCCTTTGATAAAAAATCAAGTATGCGTCGCCGGCACACAACGGACTTTACTGTCTCGAAAAATAATTAAAAGATCATGCGGGAGCAGCTCCCCGTCGAAGACTTGTTCCCCGACGAAAATATGAAATTTGAAATTCAAGTTTGACTTCATTAAAGGGTCAACTTAAGTGAGGGGTCTTTTGAGTATTTCAAGTGAGATCAATATATTTATCTTAAATCAGTTTTACCTCACATTCACTTACAAATCAAAATCCAAAAGCTCTTACCTCTCTCTACTTTCTCTCTCTATTCAACCTCCATTGAAGGAAGAAGAAAGCTTGAAGAAGAAGGAAAATTTCTCTAGGATTCACTTAAATTTCGTGGATTAAGGTTCATTAAGGTATGCGTTCTTCACTCTTGGGATTCCTTTCCCAAGATGTCCTTTCAAAGTTGATTTCTAAATCACCCAAATTCCAAGGGGTTTCTCCTTTTAATGGGTTATCTTCTAAACTTGCAATTGATAATTGATTATGACTAATTGTGATTACCCATATATAATTGAATATATATTCTTGAGTAATTGATGTTAATTACGGGAATCTCGTGTAGATCATGTCCCTTTCCCCAATTTTCTCAAATCTTGGATTTTGCTTATAGATTGATGTGAATTGCAGAATGTATGGATTGTTAGACTTGTTTTATCTATTCTAATTCATTTATGGACTGCCTATGGTAATGTATTGTTGGGATTGGCTCTATTTCTTGAAGAATTCATGATGAACCTCATTTCCCCTAACCCTAGATTAAGAATTGAATCTAATTTGGATAGTGATGATGATGCAATTGACCTAGTTATTGTATTAATTACTATTGAATGATGTTGTTACACCTATTATTGGATGAAACTGGTTGGTTGATGGTAAGACCATGATGATGGCTTTTGAAGGATATTAGGTAAGTCTTTGTTATCCTAAACCTTTACTTCAATTATGATGGCTTGTATTTGGTGATGAAGTTCAATTGAAGTATGAAAAGTAATTGGATTAAGTAGGTGTGGTACGATGATGCAATTGAAATGGCTTGATTATGTGATTGTGATATTATGCTTAAGATGTAATGATATAAGGTTGATTATGAATTACCCATGTGCCTTATTATGATATAATGATGTTAATGTGATAATCTCACATATGAGGATTGTAATGAATGGCGTTCTCATGCAATTCCTATTGAGCTAATGACTATGACTATATAAGGAGCTATTCTCCTATGACTTAAATTAAGTTATGATTGTTAAATAAAGACATTTCAAAAGGGACTCTAGCTTAGAACCGAGTGAACTAGTAGTAAGGAGTGACCCTTCCCAAGTAGGGAAGGTAGATTCACTATTGTACTCATGAGATTGGAGACTATAATGTCAAAGGTATAAAGAGGTTCCCCGGTACATCTCCTAGTTTTTGAACTATGTTGCCCTCATAGGAATACTAGATAGTGGATCCACCTAGATGTTATGTTCATGTCTTGTACTATCTTGGCAAGTGTCTACCTTTTTTTCGGTATAGGGTTTCATGACACCGAATTCCACATTAGCTCATTTGGTATATGTCAATTAAGGCAAGATGTTCTTGAAAGTAAAATGAAGTAATAAAGTGAACTCTAACTAAGATGACTTAAGGGGTTTGACTTAGTCTAGATAGGGGTATGAGACTCTACCTATACATTGCACTAGTTGGCCTTGAGGTAAGTCTTAGGAGGATGTTCTTATGTTCTTATTCTATTATAAAGTGAATGATATGCATGTATTGACTTTACATGTTGATCACTATATGATGTTGGCTTCAGGTATGAACATGCTATTGGTCTATATTGTTAAACATAATGATGAATAATGTTGATGATATACTATGTGATGTTAGGCATTGCTTATGATCCTTTATTTGATTTACTTGGTTCAGTAAGGTTATGGGTTTTACTTGGTCATTGTACTTGTAGACTTGATGGTTGGTTATGAGTAAGGGTCTCGTATATGTTGAAATGTTATGAACTCTTATACATGTTTCATTGTTATAACATGATATTGGAGTTGCTTTGACTATGGTTCTAATATGCTATTAAACATGTTGACTTGCTTATACTTGATGATGTTGGTCTTGTGTTGAAGATGCTATTTTCTTAATTTATATATGATTATTAGCTTATATGGACTCTTGAATGTGCATTAAAGACTTTCAAATGACTTAACATGTTTTGTAAAGTAAATGTCCTTTTCTCGTACATGCTTTCAAATGTTATATGTGCATATGATTGTACTTAGTACAAGTAGTGTACTAACAATTGTTTCTATGTTTACTACACAATGTAGGTTCCGACCGTTGAGCTTTTAGAGGGCCATTAAGGAGGGCTTGGATTCTCATTCTCCAAGTACGGTAGGTCCTCACTTTTCGAGGACGTTGCCACTATCTACCTATTGGATGATGTTTTTGTCTTAAAGACAATTTAATTCATTTTGTTTCATTTGAAGACTATTGTTGTATATCCTACATGTGGCTTTTATTGTAATGAAGTATGAGCTATGTCCAATGGTGTACTCATTGTAGATGGCTTAATATGAGAGTTATCCTAGACTTCCTATGAAATTACATTGCGACATTATATATGTGAATTAAAAGTAGAAGCCTAAGTAATGCTTCCTATGTGAGGAGTCTATGTAAACTCCCTATGTATATACTATGTGTAAGCAAGAGGTCTATGCAACCTCATGAAGTAAATGTAGATGAAATTTTTTAAGTTTTTGCACTTTTTAACCTATGAAATGTAATGACGAATGCTAAGAGGCTAGTCTTAGTCCTCTCCGAGGACGACGACACTGATTACGTCTAAGGGGTACTTCCCGGATATGACAGGAGGTTTCTTGGTGTGTTATGACTCGGGTCTCTTCTTGAGAAATTTCTTTCACCTAGTGATCGTCTTGATCATTTATTTTCTTCTCTTTAGAGAATTTTTATCCTTGGAACCAACTGGTATGCCACGTTTAAAATGTGGTCCACACTCATTTGTCTTAACAATTTATTTCATCGAAATATCAACTCGAACTAGAGTATTAGGAGTCGTAATATGTGATCTAGTAATTTTTGGGAGATTAGTAAAAGCATTTTGGCAGTTGAAGCAACTTCTTGGTCACATTGATTTGTTTTCGAAGATTCATATGAGATAGTGATGATAAATTCCAATTTATCTCTTTTCTCAACTTTTTATGTTTTCCTATAATAATTCGTTAAAATGACAATCAGCAAATCTTGCCTTAAATAAATATCCCATCATTGGCTCCAAATATTTTATAATTGGAGATTCATACCAACATATATTTGGAGGCCTATTTTTGTGCATTGTGGTGGAGCAATCGAAACATATACCACACATCAAAAAATTATATGATGGAAAATATATGGCTCTTGAACAAATACCAATTGTAATGGAGAGAATTCATGATAATTGATCGACCTTATACGCACAAGTGTGCTCATGTGAATTCTCAATTATCACGGGATGACCTAATCGGTCATGTCATATGATAAAATCATTAAAATTAGCAACCATTTTATTTGCTAAGACATGTGACTCAATTGTACTTATACTTGTATAGTACAACCCACAAAAAAGTGCCGGTAATTTTTTCATTCACAATTTTCTTCTCTGTATTAATTGTAGTAATGGAAGGGTACTCAACATTTCTTTATTAGCAGTCTCAACATGATATCTATTTTTACGAATAACTTTAAAAATTAATAAGTTTCTTTGAAATTTACTACAATATAATGCATTATGAATGTTTAATATTGTCTCCCCCCCATCAAGTAATAAGGTCGCTCTTCCAGGGCGCTCAATTAATTTTGTACTACCTGAATTGTGTTGACATATGTCATTTTCATAACCAAATTATATTCCTTTTTCTCTTAATATATTATGTGTTGTAGCATCATCAAAAAAACACACATCTCCATTACTCATCTTGGATCCAATTGACAATTGAGAATTTATATTAATTTTCATTAAATTAAAAATACATCAAAAGAAGTACGAAATAAAATTAATAACAAAAATTTCAATACTTCAACATAAAAAAAATGATAAATAAAAAAAAACATAAGTAAAATAGCAACAAACTGCATTCCCAACTAAAGAAGTCATAACTTCCACATGAATAATATCACCATGACTAGTAGAAACATCATCCTTTAAAGCCAAATTTGCTTCAATATCCTTATCATATGTCTAAATTATTCTCGATTTATCATCATCTCTAAGAGTCAAATGTGACTCGGCTCGAGCATTCGAAGAGGAGGTATCACCTTTATTTCTTTTCTTTTAAAGAAATTTTTGTAGAGCTTGACAAAATGCTCAAATGTGCGACATTCACTCTTCTGATGGCCTTTCATGCCACAACGATGACAATTACTTTCGGAGGGGTTATTTTGAGAACTTATGTTGTACTCCCTTTTATTATGACCATCACCTCGACAACTGTTGTACCGTCTCTTATCTTTGCCACGTTCCCGTGCATTATCATAGCCCCGATGATTATCTCTTTTGTCTTTAGATTGATCACGTGCATCTACCACATTTGCTTCCGGTAACAGAGTAGCTCTAATGGAACGAGTTTCATGATTTTTCATTAAAAACATTTTGTTGCTCAGCCACGAGAAGACATGAAATCAGTTTAGAATATATCTAAAAACTCTTTTCACGATATTGCTGCTGTAATATTACATTTCAGGCATGGAAAGTAGTAAGTGTCTTTTTCTACATGTCCTCATCTTTTATAATCTCTCCCACATAGTTTCAATTGGGAGGTTATCCTGAATACAACAAAGTTTATTTAATTATGGTCTTAAAATCATGATATGGTAAGTGCATTCTCACATAACGATCTCTATGCAATACTGTAGCCTTCAGGAGGCCATATATGCACTTCAAATTAGTCCACGATTCAAGTGGATCTTTTGTCGCTAGATATTCAATCTTCAGACCCTTATCAAGATGACCACGAAGAAAAAACATAGTCTTCCCCTTATCTTGACTCGATGCTTCATTTTCAATAATGGTGGTATCAAGACCTTTAGCTAAGTGAATCTCAACATCAAGTAGCATGAAAAGTAATTTTTTCAAACATATCTAGTGCCACAAACTCATGTTTGGATAAATTCGACATGATGAGATTATGAGAGAATAAGTGAATTAAATAAGAGTACTTATATAATACCTTTGCAAGTAGGAACTTCGCGCTGAAGCCGTATTGTAGAAGAAAGCTCAGAATGATATAATATAAAGAGAAGAAAGGAAATGAAGATGAAAAAGAGAATTCTTATTCAACTGTTTCTTTCAAATGATTAGTGATATCTCTATTTATAGTGTTGAGATATCACTCTCAGAAGTCATCTAACAGATACGTAGTTATCCTAAATGTTCTTATCACCTTGGAAGCACTTATACATTAATCCAATTAATTATTAGATAAATCGAATGGATAATCTACACGTATAAGTGCTTCCAAGGTGATAAGAATTATTGCTTTTAAAAAATATTTCAAATTGCTTTTAAAAAATATTTCAATTTTTTTATACTTTTTACGTCATTCCCACCCCAACAAGGTCACCGCTCCCCCGCCCATCCTGTCAAGTTTTTTAAGAAAAAATATTTTTTGGAAAAAACTTCAATTTATTTTTAAAAATCATTTCTTACACCATCACCATCCCTACCCCACCCCCACTCATGCCATCCCCGTCAATTTCTCTTATAAGAAATTATTTTTGAAAAATATTTCAAATTTATAAACTTTTAATTTTTACGGCACCGCTACCCCTCAGTCCCCCGCCACCCGACAACCCCCACCCAAGCCATTCCCGTCAAAAATGTTTTTAAGAAAAAAAAATTGGAAAAATTATTTTAAATTTAAAACATTTTCATTTTTTTAAGCCCCCTCCCCCTCCACCCCCAAACCAAGCCAACCCGTCAATTTTTTTTATTTTTTTTAAAAAATTGTTATATTGGAAAATAATTCAAATTTTATGAAATTTCATTTTTATGCCCCCACCTCTAACCCCCCTGTGACCCTATCAATTTTATTTTTTAAAAAAATAAGACTATTTTTGAAAAGTATCCCAAACTTATTTTTTTTTCATTTTTACGCTACCCCTACCCCCACCCAGGCTATTCCCGTAAAAAGATTGAAGAAAAAGTTATTTTTGAGGAATATTTTAATTTTTTTTTTTAAAAATCATTTTTACGCCACCCCCGACCATGCCATCCCCATCAAATTTTAAAGAAAATTGTCTTTTAAAAATATTTTAAATTTTATAAAATTTAATTTTTATGCCACCTCCACCCCTACCCCCGAGCAGACATCCCTCCCAAGCCTCGTCAATTTTTTTTTTTAAAAGTATTGTTTTTGAAAAAAAAAATCATGCGTCAGATCTCAGGGTCAAATTTTGGAACGTCATCAACGTCTTCTCCTAGTTTCGGTGTCGGGTCCTAGGTTCATTATTTAGGTTGATTTTTTGATCAGAAATTATTTTCTTAAGAGTATTTTTTTAGTCTCAAGCCCAAAAAATAAAAGATATTTTCTGAAAAATATTTTTCATGCATCACCAAACATTAGAAAATATTTTCTACTGAACAAGCAAACATAAAAAAAATAAGTAGAAAATCCACTTATTTTTCAAAAAACAATATTTTCTAGAAAAACATTTTCCATCAAAATCATTTTCCTTTGTACCAAAGACACCCATAAAAGAAATGATAATAATTACACAAGTATTCAAGAATTTTTAAACAACATTTTTTTTTTCTTAAAAAATGAATCTTAAACATTGTGTCTATTCAAATATCTATATTTTTTCAAGAATGCCAACCTTGATGTTTGGTTTGCAATTTGTGATCCTTAACTCCTAATACTTCGAGTTGAATCTTGGATATGTTAGTTTAATTTACAATTTTGTATGAAAAATAAGAAAATCATTGAAGCAGAGTTATTAAGGGATATGGAATCACAATCAATGGATCATTGCTCTCTCATTACACATTTCCTATATCTTGTTAATATAACCATTACTACTTTATTAGTAATATGTAAAAACAATATCATGCATGATGAATTAAGCTAATAATACTTGCTTAATTCCGTGTGAAGAAGACATTTCAATAAAATTAGGAAGATGCAAGGAGCTGCCTGACATTCATAGGCCAAATTTCAGCAGATTTCCCATCGAGCAGGCGTTTTGCTACGACCATGTTTGCAGCATCAGTCGGATGGTATGGATCCCAGAACACATATTTGCTTCTATCTTCACATACTTTAGATGACGGACCACATGGAATTATGCCCCCAAATCGTCCGCCACCTGAACAACAAGCTGAGTTTGCACTCTCAAATCCTAAAACAAAATTTCTATCAATTATTCTATGTATGACCACATGGAATTATGTAACCGTTGACTATAAAACTCACCATAAGATGAATAGTTCTGAATAATATCTTGGACAATTTCGTAAACATCTGCATATACAAACTTTGATCCAACAAGTTTGGAATTGAGTTGAGTCACAAGGCTTCTCAATTGGTTGTTAAACAGTTGTGCAAGTCCATTTGGGAAATCAACACACTTATCTCCAGCTGATGGATTTATTTCCCTTTGGTACGGGATACATCCAATAGGTCCAACGTTTACCACTATTATCTTCCTCGCGCCCATGTTATAAAGTCTCTGCAAATGATTTTGAGTATTTAACTAACCATCATTTCAGTATTTTGATTAAAATGCAGTATGGTGCGATGTTTTACCGTTAGTTGAATTTTGTATTTGAATATGACTGCTCCCACAAATTTCTTAGGAGGTACTGTCAGTTGTTTTGCTGTGGATAAAACAGGGGTGAGATAATTGTTGAGGAAATCATTTGAGCCCATTGTTACTGAGAAGAGTGCATTTTCAAGTAGCTTCATAGCGGCCGCTTCTCCTAATCTTGTGATTATGTACTGTTTTGTGTTTGCAAAGTTGTCTAATTGAGCATCCATGTTGATCCTCCCACCCTTAACAATGTCAACATATCAATCACAGGTGTTTGATACTACACGGATCATATGTTAACGAAGAAAAAAATGAAGGACATACGAATATTTTGCCCGTGCCATTAAGAATGCCACCTCCACCAGAAGCATAATTGACACCTTGCAGAACGATTGGCCCGGATGTTGTTGGTGCTAAGTATGGAGGTGTAAAATTAAATCCCATTTCCTGACCTGTAAATTGATTCAAATAAGATGATCGAAGAAAAGATAATTCGGAAAAAGAAGAAGATAAAACTTGCCTATAATGTCAACTATAGTTCTTCCATTAGTATATCTTCCTGTTGGACGCCCAAAATCAATACCATTTGGGTAGAAATTTGCTTTTGAAAGAGAAGGAATATAGTTATTGTTACCTACATCAACTAATGAATCTCCAAACACAAAATTAGCAGTTACATTTTCTGCCAAACAGAACATTAAGTTATGTAAAACAAATCCTAAAATGACCAACATATAATATGATAAATTATCCATTTCAAACAACTAGGAATGTGATGACTTGTTTCAAAGAAAGAAAGTCGTTTGGAATAAGGGATTAAAGTAAATGAAACTTGACGACGATTCAGCATGCAGAATCAGTAGCAATTAGAGAGAGTTTTGATCTGGAGAACAAGAATAAATTTTCCAAAAATAGAATGAGAGAATTAAATTGTAGTCCGTAGTTTACTGGATTTTTGTTAAAGTTTAAATAGATATTGATTGAAAGAATATAAATAATTCAACTGCCAACCTTCACATTCTAAACCAATTGAATGCAATTAGTTAGATTTACTTACAGTATGGCATTTAATTTATTCACTTCATGGGGATCGTTTCTTTCTTCTTCTAATAATAAAAAAAATTGTGAGCAGCAAAAATAATACTAATGATAGGTATGGGCAACAATGATTATATTCACACGAGAGTAATCTTAATAGAAATATATGCCCTTCAATATGTACGGTTCAATTAAGTCAAGTGGTATTATTTATATATATATATATATATATATATATATATATATATATATATAAATACACTACACTGAAAATATGTATAGTTTTAATAAATTAATGAAAATAGTTTAGTTGTTGTTAGATAGTTTGTGTAGACAGTGAAATTTATTGATAAATTTATATTGAATTTTGGATTAATTAATAAAATCATAATATATTGACCAAGTCAAATTACTAGATAATAAAGTCGGATTAATATTTGAGTCAAAATATATGACTTAAATAAAGTCCAAATCACATTTGGGTTAGTCTATTAAGTTGACAAAACAAGCCCAACTCATGTTCTTCAAACCCAAAGACCAAAATTTCTTGGACAAAAATACCTATAAAACCCTAGCCCAAGCCTATATAACGAGGTCTTCATAAAACCAAAAGAAGAAGACACATAAAAATACATAAAGAATCCTTGCTCTTTAGTGGTGTGTTGAGTGGCAAGTGCAAAGAAGTCTTCGCTCCAAAAGTTGAGCCACAAGTATTTCATCAAATCAAGAACATTATTGACGAGAAGAATCAGGGGATAACATATATATTTTTTAAAGTTTTTTTATAAAGATTGTAACCTTTCCATAAATTCAAATACAAATATTGTTGTTTGCTTACTATTTCATTTCCTAATTGTTGTATTTTAGGATTGAAACTTAAGACGCTTATAAATTGACATGCTTAGTGGGACAATCTTTACCTATCATCTCTTCTCTTAAAAAAATCGAAGTTCAAAAACACCGAAATGACTTCCAAGATATTCAACTCAAAATCAACATCTGCATTCGAATACGGATCTGCTTCTGTATCCGCATCTGCATTCGCATTTGGATCTAAATCTGCATCCGCAAAAATTAATGGATCCAAATATTTCGTTTCTTTGGAAAACATTTTTGGTGTTACTGCGAGAATCATGAGACGTTCCACAAAGAACCAACCCAAAGCCTCTCGAGTGCCGTCTGAGTCTGCTATCGTCTTTGGTTCGTTTCCAAAAGATGTAAAGTCTCCTACAAAAGTCGCAAAAGAAGACATCGCTGAAATGATTGAGATAGTTTTTACACATTTAAGTCTATCTACATCCAAAAAACGCTTCGCCCAGTCGACAATGATGCCTTATAACATTATCTACCCCATGTAACATATTTGCATCTCATGTTTGAGAAAATTAATGTCATTTTCCATCATCTACGATGATAATGCACACGATGATAGTCGAAACTTCCACTATAGAAGAACAACTTGCAAATTTGACTAAAGTAGTTGAATCTATCAAAGTACATCACATGTCAAGATTTTCAAATTGCCAAGTTGACAAATATGATGGAGAACACGAAGAAAAAAGGGATCCACCCAATTATGTGCAAATCCTCAGGAAAAAAAAAGTCCTTCACAAAACAAAAAACAATTATCAAGGAGTTTCAAGTATCTGGAAAAGGTCTGACTCCTGTTGTCAAATTGAAGGATTTCATCAAAGAGACTATCAAAGATAAATTTGAGTCCACGTTCAAATCTTCTCTCACATATGTAAAGTCGTATCCTCAAAAAAACTATGATCTATAAATGCGTGCTAGATATCAACCTCTTAAGTTGCAACAATTCGACGACAGTAAAAATCTAAAGCAACACATAGCACACTTCATTGAAACCTGCAACAATGATGGAACATTATGTGATTACCTTGTCAAGCAGTTTGGCCGCTTCTTTAAGGGCAATCTTCTTGATTGGTACACTGACCTTGAGTCTGGTTCTATTGATAGTTGGAAACAAATATAGCAAGAATTTCTTAATCACTTCTAAAACACAAGGTGTGATGTGAGCATGATAGATATTACAAACACCCGTCAAAGAAATGATGAACAAGTTGACTTCATAAATCGCTGCAGGAGCTTGAGCCTTAACTGAAAAGATTGTCTTAGTGAAACTTTAGGGAATGAAATATGCATCCAAGATATCCATTGAGATCTTTGTTACATATTGCAAGGCATAAAACCTAAAACGTTTGCAGAACTAGTTACGCGTGCTCATGATATGGAACTGAGTATAACTTGAACTGGAGATCAAGAGTTGTCCACCTTCCAAACTTACAAAGGAAATAGAATTGTCGTTGAGAATGAGGACAAGTGTTCATTCGAAATCGAAATTGATGAGTGTATGTAAGTTGACATGCTCCTTGATGTACGCCTAAATTGCAAATCATACTGCTCATTGAGCACGAGCCTAAAATGCATGTCATGAAACTCATCAAATTCAAGCAAGATTTTCAAGCTCCATAGCTCCTCAAATTCGAGTTAAGTCTTCAAATCAAAATACTCTTAGCTCATCAATTTCGATCTAAGTCATCGTGACATAAAGCTCATCAATTCGAGCTAAATCTTCATGACAAGAAGCTTGTTGAGTTCAAGCTAAGATTTCAAGTCACAAAACTTTTGAAATGCGAGCAAAATCTTTGAGTAAAAATGATCCTCAACTCATGAGCCTAAAATGCATGTCATAAAGTTAATCAAATTCTATTGAATCTTCAAGTTTTAAAGTTCATCAAATTTGAGCAAAATCTTCAAATCAAAATACTCCTTCACTCACGAGCCTAGAATGCATGTCATAAAGTTCATCAAGTTATGTTGAATCTTCAAACTTCAAAGCTCATCAAATTCGAGAAAAATCTTCATATCAAAATGTTTCTCGGTGTACTAGTCTCAAATGCATGTCATGAAACTCATCAAATTCAAGCTAAGTCTCAAGTTTCAAAGTTATTCAAATTCAAGCTAGGTTTTCAAATCATGATACTTCTCAAATCTGAGTCAAGTCCTCAAGTCACAAAAGCTTCACAAAAATGAGTTAAATCTTCAAATTGTTACTTTTGGCCTTGATGAGTTTAAATCTATATGGTCCAAAAAAAATCAATAGGTTGACAACCTTGAAATATGAGTCTTAGACAAATAAATAAAAAATAAAAACTCGCATGACTTGAATTGTAAAGTAAATATTTTATTGCTTCAAAATTGCAAGAGTTTTTACACATCAACAATCTTAAAAAAGGGTAATAAAAGGGATTAATTACTTGAGTGAGTCATTTTTTTAAAAAAATAATTACTTATTTTAGACATACTCTTTAATTATTACCATTTATAGCAATAAAAAATAATAGTATTATATATTTTATTGTCAGATTTTTCTCTCTCGCGCGCTTCTTTCTCTTTTTTCTCTCCCAACTTTTTTCTTTTTCTCTCTTTCTCTCTCTTTTCTTTTTGTTGCTCTACCTCTCTTACTTTTTTTTTCTGTTTTATTTTCTTTTTGTTGCGCTCTCTTTTGTTACTTTTTTCTTTATTTTCTCTCTTATTTTTCTTTCATAGAGTAGTCAATAATTCATAAAATGAATAAAATTTGTATCAATAATCAATTAACAAATGAAGAGACATAATAAATTGCAAAATGAATTGAACTTGGGGTGTGTTTGGTATGAAGGAAAATGTTTTCGTAGAAAATGTTTTCCTAGAAAACAAGTAGATCTTGGACTTACTTTCTCATGTTTGGTTGGTGAGTAGAAAATATTTTTAGTGTTCGATTTATGAATGAAAAATATTTTTGAGAGACATCTTTTATTTTTACTAGAGTAGAAAATAATTTATGAAATTGAAAATATTTATTATAAATAATTATTATTTGGGGTGGTGGTAGGGGTGGGGGAGGGGGCAGGGGGGAGGGGGGTAGGAGTGAAAAAATAAAAATTTAAAACTTTAGTATTTTTAAAAAACAAAATTATTTTTTTGGGGGGTTAGGGGTGGGTGACTGGCTGGCCGGGGAGGGGGGGGGCTAGGAGTTTAAAAATAAAAATTTGGAGTTGAAAATATTTTCAAAAAGCAATTTTTTTTTGGGGAGGAAGGGGGGGGGGTTTGGTTGGCCGGTGGTGGGTGTGTGGGGTCAGGGATCGGGTAATAAAATAAAAATTTTTAATTGATTTTTTTTAAAAAATCATTGTTTTTCCCAAAAAAAAATGTAATTTAAAATTGGAGGAGAGTTTTGGAAAATGTTTTCCTTAATTTTTGAAGGGAAGTCATTTTCCGTAATTTTGAGAAAAATGAGTTGATTTGGAAAACAATTTCCAAAACTTTTGTCCCAACCAATCATGAGAAAATTGGAAAACATTTCCAGAAAATGTTTTCCTTCATACCAAACACACTCTTGAATTAAAAATGTATTACCCACATATTAAAGTTGAATTAAAAATGTATTACATGCAATGATTTATAGAGTAAATTAAACTTGTATTAATAATGAATTAAACAATTATCCAATAGTAATTAATAAATAAAAAAAATGCAAAATAAATTAAATTGATTTAAAATTGTATTACACAATATTGAAGTTGATATAGAAGATAATTTAGAACGAATGAAAAATGTAACTACCAAAAGACAAGACATCGATCTATAAGCTGAATTAAACTCATATTATTCATGAATAAAACTTATATCATTTGTATCTTATAGATTATCTTTGCTTTTATCACTAAGATAATCAATTAATTAGACAAATAATTTAATTGTAACAAATGAAGAAACATCATAAATTGTCAAATGAATTAAACTTGAATAAAAAATGTATTACACAAATATTAAAGTTGAATTAGAAGCGAATTAAATATAAATGCAAAACGTAGCAAACGAAAGAGCATTATGTAATTTGTAAATTGAATAAAACTTGTATCAATAATGAATTAATCACGTAATTCAATCACAACAAACAAACCAATAAACTGCAAAATGAAATAACTTGTATTAAAAGTGCATACACAAATGTTAAAGTTGAATTAAGCAGAGATAAAAAAAATGTAACTAATGAAACACCATACAATGATTTATAGAGTGAATTAAACTTATATAATTAATGAATTAAACAAGTAATCTAACAATAACAAATAATAAACTACAAAATGAATTAAACTTGCATTAAAAGTGTATTACGCAATATTAAAGTTGAATTAGAAGAGAAAAATAATAATTGAAAAATGTAACTAACGAAAGACAAGATAATAATCTATAGATTGAACTAGGCTTGTATTATTCATGAATAAAACATGCATTATATGTGTCTTATAAATTATTTTAGTTTGTATTAGGAAGAAAATAATGATATTTGCAGTAAATATTAGAAGTGTATTAATTTATTTTAGTTCGGATCACTAAAAAAAGAGTGAAGTTTGTATATGTATTATAAATGTATTGTTCGTGATTTTAATATAATTTTAATACAATTATGAAACATATCTAATATAATTTTAATACAATCGCGATACCTTTCCATAAACTTCACCTTTTTCGAGTTTCAATATTATTTTTCTCCTAAAATCAATTATAAACTTAACCAAAACCCTCTTAAAATTGGGATATAAACTCCAAACGATATTTCACTTATTTGTAACAACAACCTATCCAAACTAATCACAAATTCATAAAATTGAATCTTTATAGTGACCATCGATGATGAACTCTTGTTTCTATAATTATAAAAATTTGAAATTTCTATTTGAGAACATAATATTCTACAATTTTATATTTTTTTCTATTCCTTTTCTCGTCGTGTTTTTGAATAAAAATAGTGAAATATGAAAAAAAAAACCGATTGAAAACTATTTATTTAAATGAAAATTAAAAAAAAAAAAGAGGAAGAGAGAATGACACAAAAAGAGATGGATGAAGAAGTAGAAAAATATAAAAAAAAGAGGAGGAAGAAAAAAAAGGACAGAGAAAGAGGCGAAGGAAGATCAACTGTACACTTTTTTAATTATTTAAAATTGATATATTTAGTTAGGAAAATTATATTGACATAAATGGTAAATATTTTTTTAATATGGTACATTTATGTGATTTATCCTAAAAAATCAACGTATCATCGTTTACAAAAATTTTGAGTAGAAAAAAGAATCAAACTTCAAGAAGTGATTTGTCAACTCTTTGTCGATGTCTTTATCAAGTTCGCATCATCTCTTCAACATCCACCCTTCAAATATTTTTATGGCTTGATGTAGCTTGAGTGAGCTTTTATCTTTGACATGAGAGAATATTTGAAGTTTGATTTAAGGAGTTGATCACGTGACAGGTAGTTTCTCTCCAGAACGAGAAAAAACTACAGCAAAATCTTTTTCTCGCCAAAACTAAAATTACACAAGAAGAGGAACAAAGTGTGATTCATTGTTAAACTTCAACTATTGCAGGAGATGTGTCATGTTTGGTTTATCATAAAAGTCACAACTACAAAATAAGATGCACTAAATATTGTTCATCATCAAAGTCGTATCTGCAAAAGAAGATGCACTAAAAGTGGTTCGTTGTCAAAGCCGCAACTGAAAAAATTTAATGTGTGGTTCATTATCAAAGTCGCAATTGTATAAGATGCGCTAAGTGTGGTTTGTCACTAAAGTCGCAATCATTGAAAAAAGATGTACCCAATGTGGTTCGTCATCAAAGTAACAACTAAAAAAAGAAGATGCATTACGTGTGGTTCCTCATCAAAGTCGCAACTGTAAAAAAAAGATGCCTCAGGTGTGGTTCGCCATCAAATATACGATTGTAACAGAAGCTGCACTAAGTGAGTTGTGAAGTGACCGCCCATACAATCCCTTAATACACAGTTGAGAGATCTTATAGAATCCGTAGAACAGAATCATTCTCACTTAAAACACCAACACATAGATGATATGACATTCTCCTTCCAAAGGCTATCAAAAGACATACTTAAGTAAATCAAGAAGATAACGTCCATAGTGACCTCTTCAAGATTACCTAAATAGTCATTAATACTACTTAAGGCTTAAATCATGTCCACAACACCAAACATCTTTCCTAACTAGAGTCATCCTCAAGACTTCCAAAGATAAGACATGAAGAGATCATCTTTTATGCCCTCTTCACACTTTAGCTAAGGAATCCTTAAGTCACTTTAGATTAGGTACTTATTCATTTACATAGTTCATAAAATAAGTCATTAGTTCATTATAAGACACATACATCACATAAAGGACTTCAAGTAATGGTCTTAGACAAGACCTAGGAACTCCAAGTAACACTATCAAAGTCTATTGTGCAACGTCTAGATAGCGTACCATAGCACCACCGAAACCTCATAAACTTCTCTAATGCTAATAAGTATTCCATATGATGATAACAGGCAATAATCGACATAGACCATGATAGCAAGATATGGAATCCGGAGTTCTATCCTACTCCGATGAGGTTGTTCTACTTGCCAAAGGTAGAACTTTAACACATCCCATGTAGGCACATGGTTAAGGAATATGAAGGGCATACTTTGTAATCTAGTCTCATTTCTTGAACTAGAGCTACTTCTCCTTACAATATTAACTCGGTTCTAGCCTTATTTCTCATAGAGTAATTCACACATTAGGTTCACATAAAAGGGTTCCATGACAAGTTCATAACCAAATCACATTTACCCTACCAAAGAAGGTCCACTAGGGCTACCTCACAATGGCGACAAGAAGCTCATGATGAATTTTCTAAGGATTTATATGATGACGTTCCAGCCAATTAACTTTAAGACTATCATTCCTTTATTTTGAAGGATACCATTACGGCTTACAACTTCAACAATCTTAACCTTACCACTAAGTCAAGGTTTTCACATAACAGACTCTCTTAAGTTCATTTGAAGTCACATGTCATTCTCAAGACTAAGAGTTCTAACACCCAAAATCAAGATATCACATATTCATAATCATATATACATCAAGCACGGGACACAAGTCAACCAAGACAAGACACCACATACTTCACTTTTAACTCATAATGAAAATCATTCTAGAAGTACCTAGAAACAACCCTAACATATTGAAGTAATTCTATATATTATCATAACATCATCAATGAAATCAACATAGACTCATATAGACAAGTAGGAATAACCAAGACTCAACCCTAACACTATACACATAATGTCAAAGGCATAGTCTAAAATGGTCACCTAAGACAACATGAATAGAAGAATACATATATGAATCCACATGTAAATAGATATTGTAATGCTTCACATAATCAAACTACACAAATAGTCATATTACTTGTAGTAGTTGTCAACAAGGCTAGGATCATCATATCGCATAAAGTAATGCCGACAAGGCCACATCAATTGCAAGTAATACACATAACACTGCCACCATAAGTGGTTATATCAATCACAATAGAATCTAAGTATTAATAACATCAAATTAAATGAAATAAGGCAGCATACCCCCACATCATCCTCAAAACTTCAGTCCAAAGTCAACTTACTCAATTCGATAAAACAAGCCCCTTACCCAAGGCCATAACCAACAATTCAATATAAAAACTACAATAATCAATGAACTAGTTCAAATCAATGTAAAGTCATCAATATAATACAACCTAGATATTAATTTACTACAACTATTACATCAATGAATATCCCACATAAAACTACATAAGAATTCATCAACATTAGATCAATATCAAGTAACCCAAAACATAGTCAAAATCTAGGGTTCATCCAGTTCATGGGTTCATAGGTAATTAGGTTAAAATTATCAATACAATATCATTAAATCATCATTCAATGTTTATAAATCATTTATGCAAGAACCCATGGTAGAATCATGAAATTGGACAATTCAACTTTGAAAACTTTGAAAACATCTTGAGAATTTGGGCTCCATGATGAGACAAGTTTGAAGGATAAAAATTCATAACTTTATGAATCTAATTATTCACTTTGATGAATAATTTCCACTCAAACGTCACACCAACCTCTTCCTTGATTTTGGACTTCAATGGAGTCTTTGAGATTTCTTAAAAGATTTTGTGGTTTTGATTTGGAAGAATGAAATATTCTAAGTGTTTAACACTTATATACACATTTAAAATACCCAATATAACCCTTAGCAACCGCCAAAGTCTATTTTTGTAAGTGGGGTAAATTTAAAAATTCACCCCTAGCTTGGCAGTGAAATTGCACGCAGGGACATCCAGAGACGACTTCCCCATCGATGGGCCGTAACACTTACAGGCTGTGATGGCAACCATTAATGGGTTAAGAGGCTTGGAAAAGGTATCCTTGCCACCCAGGCTAAGTATCTACCCACTCCCATCAACCACGGACCTTCGACCAGGCCACTGCCCATTGATTGGCTTCCATAGGTGAACTGCCTTTTGGCAGTTTCGGCCACCAACTTAGGTCATTCCTCAAGGACCCTTGGATGGTCCTTAGGGATAATTTACCGGACTTTTCTGACCCAAATACAATATTCTATGAGTTTGAAACCTCTCAAATAAATTTCATCCTAAACGAACACGTAAAACTCGACGAAACATGCCTACACACACAAGGTCATTTCAAGGCACACCTTTCCACACTCTACGAAACTCAAGACACGGCCTATACATGCTGTAATAACTCATTTAAGGACCTTAAAACCTCATGAATCACATATACACACATAGTACCACATATGAGGCACATAGGTGACTTAGTCATCCAACGTCTTAGTCGTCCCTTGACATTTGGCTTCCAATTCACCTAATACTTTAGGTACTGCCTCTATACCATACACTAGACATATTTATGATCTTAGAACATCAAGACCAACATTTTAGACTCTAATTAACCTAAGTCATTATCGGGGTCTTACAATACATATTGTGTATTGTTTTGTGTTTTATATAAAGTTACTTTTAAAATGTACGTCGTATTAGTTAAGTGATTATGTAAAACTTCAAAAATCCAAGAAGTGTATTAAAGCCTAACATAAGGGTCATGAGGTCTAGACACTGTTTTTAAGGCCTATTTTAATGTTTAGAAGTCATTTATGATGTCCAGAAACTAAAACGTCTAAGAACATCAATGACGTCTGAAACTAGTTCTAGGAGGTACTAGCGTGCCTAAGCCTATTTAACTATCTTATAGGAGTCGGAAATTAATGAAATTTAGTGTAAAGATGTATAACATGTGTTAAAGTTATTTCATGGTCGAAACATTCGGGTACGACTCCCCAAGGACTAACCAAGGTCCCTTGAGGAGGACCCTTGCACGTTAGAGGCAACACTGCCTGGAAGTGTTCAACCACGAGAGGATAAAGACGAGGTGTGTGTGGATCGAAGAGATTGATTCTAGGCCTACTATATTAGTTCTTGAGATGATGATTTGGTTATGAAGTATATTGTGAAATTGACCTAAGTATCTTGTCTTAAGCTATGATCTAGTGTTGAATTGTGTTATTCTGATACAATCGGCCTTGTTAGTCTATTTGATATCATTTTGTGATGATGTTACTCCCCTAATTGGGTTAATTTATGGGTTGATGGTAAGACCTTTATGATGAACTATGAAAAAGGCTTGGTAAGTCATGTGATCCCTATACTTTACATCAAACTATGGTTAATTAAGATTAAGTCATGATGTTGTGTTGGAGTATGCCTTGTTTAGGATTGATAGGGTGGTATGATGTTGAATTGAAATGTATTGGCTATAGTTGTAAGGTTGATTAAGATTAAATGTTGTAAGGATGTTGATGACTACCAATATGCCTTATTATAATATGAAATGTTAATGTGCTAACCTCACCTATATGAATTGTAATAAAAGGACTTATAATCATGCATTTCTTATTGAGTTATGATTATGATGATGCTATAAATGGGTTAGAACCTATGACCTAAACTAAGCTATGATTGATAATAAAGGCTTAAAGATATTTCAAAAAAGGACTCTAGCTTAGCACCAAGCGAACTAGATTGCATAGTGTCCCTTCCCACATAGGCAAGGTAGGATCACTAATGTACTCTTGAGATTGGAGACTAAAATGCATGTAGCATAAAGAGGGTCCCAATTATATTACCTAGTTCTTGAACTATGTTGCCCCCATAGGAATACTAGCTAGTGGATCCACGTAGTTGTTATGTTTTATGTTTTGGCACTACCTTGGAATGTTGTCCGCCTTCCTTCGATGCAAGGCTTTATGAAACCGGATTTCACATTAGCTCATGTGGTCTATGTCGGTTAGGTGAAGATGTTCCAAAAAGGTGACATTAACTAAAGAATTGAACGCTAACTAAAATGACCTAACGGGTATACCATAGTCTAGGTAGGGGTATGAGACTCAACCTAAGCATTGCACTAGTTAGCCTTGAGAGGAGTCTTGGGAGGATGTTCTTATGTATGAATATGCTTATAATTCTATATGATATGTATATGATGAACTTGCATATTATTGATACTATATGGTGATTAGTTTCACTTATGTATATATGTTGGTCTATATGGTTCATGTAAGATGATATGTGCTCTTAAATGTTATGATATGTGAACTAGGATGTTAGTCATGATTCTTGGTTAGTTACTTGATTGAGTAAGGTTATGGGGCTTTACTTGGTCATTGCACTTGTTGAATTGATATGAGTTCATAGTTGAGTTGCTCTGGTTATGTTGAAATGTACTCTTATTCATGCTTATTGTTAATATGACTTGAGGATAAAGTTACATTGAATATGTAGTTACTTATATTATATATATGGTTGACTTGACTAGACTTGATGTTGTAGTTCTTGTAATGTACATGCCTATGACTTAATGAATATGAAGTATTGAGTGGTATGGTCTTGTTGCAGGTACATAAAGGTTTAAATGAAAAAGTGCATATTTAATGAAATGTCCTTTTTCTTAGCATGCTTTCAAGGTAGGTGTGCATATGGTCTCATACTTAGTTCAAGTGCGTACTGACCCTATTTCTTCCCTTTTCCCCAACATTTTAGGTTCCGGTCGTTAATGTGTTTTTGAAGGCAACTTGAAGAAGGCTTGGATCCTTTGATCATCCAAGTAGGGTAGGTCCTCATTGTCCGAAAGCGATGCCAATATCGAGCTTATGTTTTTTTAGTTCTAAGACTCTTTTATTCTACCTCATTTCATTTGAGTATGGATTGTATAAAGCCTAGATGTGTCTCTCCTTACATTGATGTATGGGCTATGTCCAATAATCTAATCGTGTTAAATGGTTATGAGATGATACAATCTTTGAAGACTATGTTCTATATTATATGTATATAATTATATGCAATAAAAGTAGAAGGCTATATAACCTTTCTATACGAAGGGTCTATGTATACTCGATATGTATATGTTATATGTAGGTAGAGGTCTATGTAAACCTCCAAGTAGAAGTAATGAAAAGTTTTAAATTTTTAGCTAAATTTGACCTATGAAATTAATGATGTAAACTAAGAGGCTAGTCTTAGTCCTTAAAGAGGACAAAGACGCCGGTTACGTTTAGGGGGTAAACCTGAATGTGACAAACTTGGTATCAGAGCATGAAGTTGAATTATCTTTGAGTCAATGTCTCTCCCAACCACGTGTATGTAAGTTTTTATTCATAATTGTGAAGCGCGCCATACTTATGGATAGGAGCCTATGTGATTCCTAGGAAACTCTCACTTTCTTAGAAATTCAATATCATTCCGTTAGAGTATACTTATGATGTGATTTTTCATCTAATCCTATTGTTGTTATTATAGGGAAATGAACACTCAAAGGAATGCAGCAAGAAGGCTTGATTAGGAGATTTCCAATGCGGTCAAGTTCCTTCTCCTGAGGAAGGTGAGAATGATGACTAATCCCCAGTGAATCCTTTTCTTTTGATGGATGAGAATATAAGGGCCACTCTTATTCAAATGGCCCAATCCATCACTAATCAATGAAAAGCCGCCATTTCTCAATCCCAAGCTATGACGACCCAAGCTAACCGAGAGGTTGTACCCCATCCAAATCAACAAGTTTCTACCATAGCCTCCCATCGAAGAGACTTCACTAGGATGAAACCTTCTACCTTCTACGGTTCTAAGGTTGAAGAAGACCCCCAAGAGTTCATTGATGAAGTCTATAAGATACTCCTGGCTATGGGGTGTTAGATGATTTGCAAGAGAAGTGTCATTCCACTATGCTACATGACAACATGAACATTTCTCATCTTATGGTGCATGCCAAACATGTGGAATAGGCAAGGTCTAAGAGGAAGAGTAGATATGCTAAAAGGGCAAGATCTTTTGATGGAGGCTTTTCAAAGAATAGGCATGAGATACAAGACAAGCGTAGATTTAAGAAGCGGATTTCTAATCAAGTTCCCTAAGGCTAGTGTTTATAGGATGGATAAACCTAAGCCTAAGAAGGGAAAAGGAACTAGTTCGCCAACCGAGAAGCCAACTTGTGGAAAGTGTGGCAAGAAGCACAATGGTGATTGTCTTAAGGGGACAGACAATTTTTTTGGTTGTGGTCAAAGTGGGCACAAGGTTAGGGATTGTCCCAATGTGAGGGGTAAAGACAAGGGTAGTGATCAAGCTCAAGCAAGTGGTTCAAATGAGGCTCCAAAGAATAATCGCTTTTATGCTCTTCGTTCAAGGGGTGAGCAAGAGACTTCTCCCGATGTGGTCACCTGTATGTTGAAAGTCTTCTTTATTGATGTATATGACTTACTTGATTTCGGAGCTAATTTATCATTTGTTACCCCTCTAGTAGCCAAAAATTTGATATTTTGCCTGATATTTTGCATGAACCTTTTACAGTGTCTTTTCAAGTGGGTGAGTCAGTTCTTGCAAAAAAGGTATATAGAATTGTCCAATAATGTTGCCCAATAGAGTTTCTTATGTTGAACTAGTAGAACTTTATATGCTTGATTTCAATATTATTTTTGTATGGATTAGTTGCATGCTTGCTGCCTCTATTAATTGTAGGACAAGGGTGGTGAAGTTTAACTTTCCAAATGAACCCGTGGTAGAATGGAAGGGGGGAAATTCTATTCCTAGAGGTCATATCATCTCTTGTCTAAAAGCATACAAAATAATCTCTAAAGTTTGTCTATACCATATTGTAAGAGTCCAAGATCTAGACTCCGAAATTTCTCCCATTGAGTCTGTCCCCGTAGTGAGTGAATTTCAAAAGGTTTTTCCTAATGATCTTCCTGGTATTCCTCCCGAAATGGAAATTAATTTTAATATCAATTTGCTACCGGATACAAATCTCATTTCAATTTCTCCTTATCGGATGGCTTTAGCCGAATTGAAAGAGTTGAAGGCTCAACTCAAAGATTTAATAGACAAAGGCTTCATTAGACCTAGTATTTCTCGATGGGGTACTCCGGTTTTGTTTATGAAGAAGAAGGATTGGTGCTTAAGAATGTGTATTTATTATCTCCAACTCAATAAAGTCACTATTAAGAACAAGTACCCTCACCCTCTGATTGATGACTTATTTGATCAACTCCAAGGGGCAAGCTACTTTTCTAAGATTGACTTGAGCTCAGGGTATCACTAAGTTAGGGTGAAAGGTGAGGATATATCAAATACGTCATTTCTGACTATATATGGTCATTATGAGTTCTTAGTAATGTCCTTTGGTCTCACAAATGCTCCGACAGAATTTATGGACCTAATGAATAGGGTGTTTTGAAGTTACCTAGATTCATATGTCATTGTCTTCATTGACGACATCTTGGTATATTCAAATAATGAGGGTGATCATATGAACCATTTGAGGGTGGTGTTGCAAGTACTTAAAGAATATCAATTGTTTTCCAAGTATAGCAAATGTGAGTTTTTGTTGAGGTCAGTGACATTTCTTGGTCATATCATCTCTAGTGAGGGAGTTGAGGTTGATCAAAGGAAATCAGAAGTGGTGAAAAATTGTCCTAGACCATAAACTTTGACCGACATTAGGAGTTTCTTGGGTTTAGCCTGTTATTATCGGAGATTTGTGGAGGGTTTTACGTCTATTGAATCTCCCTTGACAGCTTTGACCCTAAAATGTAAGAAATTTTAGTGGTCGGATGCATGGGAGAGAAGCTTCCAAGTGTTGAAAGATAGGCTTACCTCCGCTCCGATGTTGACCTTACCGGAGGGAACAAAGGGTTTTGTTGTGTATTGTGATGCATCCCGAGTGGGTTTAAGGTGTGTTCTTCTGAAACATGGAAAGGTGTTTTCCTATGCTTCTAGGAAACTTAAGGTGCATGAGAGAAACTATCCAACTTATGACCTTGAGTTAGCGGCCGTGGTAATTGCCTTGGAAATATGGAGGCATTACTTGTATAGTGTCCATGTTGATGTGTTTACCGACCATAAGAGTCTCAAATATGTGTTTACCCCAAAGGAGTTGAATCTCCGACAAAGAAGGTGGTTAGAATTGTTGAAAAATTACGACATGAGTGTCCTTGATCATCCCGAAAAGGCCAATGTGGTTGCGGATGCTCTAAGTCGTATGACTATGGGTAGTGTGTCAGAGGTAGATGAAGCCAATAAAGACCTAGTGAAAGATGTTCATAGGTTGTCTAGGTTGGGTGTGAGGTTGGAAAATTCTCTGAATGGTGGTCTCAGGGTTCATAATAACTCCTAGTCATCATTGATAGTTGAGGTGAAGTCCAAAGAACACCTTGATAAATCATTGATGGAGTTCAAGGAATCGGTCCTTAGCAAGATTATTGAGGCATTCTCCCTGGGGGGGATGGTATTTTAAGGTGCCAAGGAAGATTGTGTATTCCCAAGGTAGATGAGTTGAGGAACCGGATCCTTGAGGAAGCCCATGGGTCCCGCTACTCCATTCATCCGGGTTCGACAAAAATGTACCATGACCTTAAGGAAGTATATTGATGAGAAGGTATGAAGAAAGACATAGTAAAATTTGTTGCTAAATGTCCAAATTGCGAGCAAGTGAAAGCCGAACATCTAAAGCCGAGTGGCTTACTACAAGAAATCCAAGTTCCTACTTGGAAGTGGGAAGACATCAATATGGATTTTTTTAGTGGGTTTATCTTGGACTCAAAAGCAATATGACTCTATATGGGTAGTTATGGATAGGTTGACCAAGTTCGCTCACTTTATTCACGAAGATTATGCTAGGATCTTCATAGATGATATTGTATGTCGCCATGGTATTCAGTTATCCATCATATCGGATCGGGGAGTGTAATTCACATCTAGGTTTTGGAGTTCATTCCAAGAAGGGTTGGGTACTAAGGTGAAGTTGAGTACCGCTTTTCATCCCCAAACGGATGGTCAAGTGGAACGTACTATTCAAACCCTTGAGGATATACTTAGGGCTTGCATTATTGATTTCAAGGGGAATTGGGATAAGCATTTGCCTTTGGTGGAGTTTTCTTATAATAATCTTTTTCATTCATCCATTTCCATGGCTCCCTATGAAGCCTTGTATGGTAGGAGATGTAGGTCTACTATTGGATGGTTTGAAGTGGGTGAGTCTTAGCTCCTTGGTCCCGATTTAATTTATAAGACTTCAGAGAAAGTTCATATCATAAGGAACTGGTTGCAAACGGCCTATAGTCGGTAAAAGTCTTATGCCAATCATAGGAGAAGGGATTTGGAATTTGAATAAGGTGTATTTAAAAATTTCACCTATGAAAGGGGTGGTTAGATTTGGCAAGAAAGGGAAGTTAAGTTCTCGTTATATAGGTCCCTACGAAATCCTGCAAAGGGTTGGTTAGGTTGACTATGATATGAGGTTGACTAGTGAATTGGCTTCGGTTCATCCGGTTTTCCATATTGCGATGTTAAAGAAGTGTACTGGTGATCCCGAGTCCATTCTTCCTATTGGGGGTCTTGGTGTCAAGGATAACCTCACCTATTGGTAGGCAGAGGCCGACTTGAAGTCCCGTTACCCTCATCTATTTGATAACTAAGGTTAGTAGTTCTTACTAATACAAAAAAAAAATAATGACTGAAATTGAGGTTGCCTTGATTTTTGGTGAAGTTTTGAAAAATGTGCATTTTGAATAGCTTTACAGTGACTTAGAGTGAACTTGTGCATTCGAACTTGAAATTTTGCCTTTTTGGTTTGTTTGAGTTATGTTGTGCATTTTGATATGGTGAGTCTTTATGAAATGATATGTAGCATGTTTATAAGTTGAACTTTGGTTTAATTGACTCATATAAAGCATGTTGAGATCATGTTGTTGTTATGAGAAGGATATTCCTCATAATGTTATGTTGAGCCTTATGTGTGGTAATTGAAGTTTTGAATTGCCTTGTGTAAGTGATATGGTTGATGTTTCTTTGTATTGTTGTTGGTTGGGCTGCTCGTCTTGAGTCTATCCTTCCTTCTAAAGATTTTAGTGTCATTCGGGGACGAATGTTCCTAAGGGGGGAAAATGTAACACTTTGAAAATCCAAGACGTGTCTTAAATCCTAACATAGGTGTCATGTGGTCTAGAAACTGTTTTAAGGCCTATTTTAATGTTTATAAGTCATTTATGAAGTCTATAAACTAAAACGTCTAAGAACGATGATGACATCCGTAAACTAGTTCTAGGAGGTACTAGGGTGCCTAAGCCTATTTGACTAGCTTTTAGGAGTTAGAAATTCATGAAATTTAGTGAAAGGGTGTATAACATGTGTTAAAGTTGTTTCATGGTCGAAACGTCCGGGTACGACTCCCCAAGGACAAACCAAGGGCCCTTGAGGAGGACCCTTGCACGTTAGAGGTAACACTGCCTGGGCAGTGTGCAACCACGAAAGGCAAATGACGAGGCGTCTGTGGATCGACGGGGCGTCGATGACAACCAGAACAAAACATAGCCAAAATGTTGGAGCCCTTGCCTTCACATCTCTCTTACCAAAACGACTAGTGTGCAGCACAGAAGGGGGTAGCAACCGTCGACTCAAGGACGGACCATCGATCGGGGTCTCGTCTGTGAGGGTTCATTTTGCTGCACATTTTTAGTTAGGTTATATTATATTAATTAATGGGTTAGGTCATTAGTTAGGGATTTAATTATGTATGATTAAGTTAATTAACCCCCCATATAAAGGCCCCAACTCCATTAGATTTAACACAACTCACAAATCAAATTCTTTTCCTTCTCTCTTCATTCCCTCTTTATTGGAAGACACCATTGAAGAAAAACTTGGGGGGGGGATTTAGGGGCTTAATAGGGATGATTTCACCACCAAATATTCATCAAACGTTGAGGTATGAGATCTTATTCACCTTTGAGACTTCTTTCCTCAAAGGGCTCCTTCACAGTATTTCTAAAAGTCGAGTTTTCAAGTGGGTTTCATGTAATCTCAAAATTGATGTTATGAACTAAGTTTTGTATGATTTATTTAGGATATAATGAATATATTAACATTTATTTTAACTTGATTATGATAATTCTTGATGGTTTGGTCTAAATTGTAGAACATGATCCTCAACCCTTAGCCCTAGGTTGTGATCTTGACATGTATTGTATAATGTTTATTCAATTGACTTGGTTATTGATTAAAATACTATCCTATGATGTTTTATAAATTAGTAATAGATTGATATGAATGCAAGGCCTATTTTGTTACTTCTTGAGATGTTGATATAGGTTATGAAGTATATTGTGAAGTTGACCTAAGTTTGTCTTAAGCTATGATGTAGTGTTGAATTGTGTTATAGTGATGCTATTGTCCTTGTTATTCAATTGTATATCATTGCGTGATTATATTACTCCCCTAATTAGGCTGAGTTATGGGTCGATGGTAAGACCCTTTATGATTAACTATGAAGGAGACTTGGTAAGTCATGTAATCCCTATACTTTAACTTCAAACTATGGTTAATTGTGATTGAGTCATGATGTTAGGTTGCAATATGCCTTGTTTAGGATTGATAGGGTGGTATGATGTTGAATTGAAATGTCTTGACTATGGTTGTGAGGTTGATTAAAATGAAATGTTATAAGGATGTTGATGACTACTAATGTGCCTTATTATGATATGAAATGTTAATGTGCTAACATCACCTATATGAATTGTAATGAAAGGACTTACACTCATGCAATTCTTATTGAGCTATAATGATGCTCATGTTATACAAGGGTTATACCCTATGACCTAAACTAAGCTATGATTGATAATAAAGGCTTAAAGACATTTCAAAAAGGGACTCTAGCTTAGCACCGAGCGAACTAGATTGAAGAGTGTCCCTTCCCACATAGGGAAGGTAGGATCACTAATGTATTTTTTGAGATTGGCGACTACAATGCATGTAGCATAAAGAGGATCCCAATTATATCTTCTAGTTCTTAAATGATGTTGCCCCCATAGGAATATTAGCTAGTGGATCCACGTAGTTGCTATGTTTTATGTTTTGGTACTACCTTGGCAAGTAGTCCGCCTTCCTTTGGTGCAGAGCTTTATGAAACCGGATTCTACACTAGCTCATGTGGTCTATGTCTATTAGGGCAAGATGTTCCCAAAAGGTAAAATAAACTTAAGTATTGAACTCTAACTAAGATGACCTAAGGGGTATAACTTAGTCTAGGTAGGGGTATGGGACTCTACCTAAGCATTGCACTATTTAGCCTTTAGGGGAGTCTTTGGATGATGTTCTTATGTATGAATATGCTTATAACGCTATATGACATGTATATGATGAACTTGCATATTATTGATATTATGTGGTAATTAGTTTCACTTATATACATATGTTGGTCTATATGGTTAAAGTAAGATGATATGTGTTCATTAATGTTATGATATGTGAAGTAGTATGTTAGTCATGAGTCTTGTTGGGTTACTTGATTGAGTAAGGTTATGGGGCTTTACTTGGTCATTGCACTTGTTGACTTGATAGGGGTTCGTGGTTAGTTGACTTTCTTTGGTTATGTTGAAAGGTACTCTTATTCATGCTTATTGTTAATATGACTTGATGATAAAGTTACATTGAGTATGTAGTTTATATGATATGTATGTTTAACTTGACTAGACTTGATGTTGTAGTTCTTATAATATACATGCCTATGACTTAATGAATATGAAATATTGATTGGTATGGTCTTGTTGAAGGTGCATAGAGGTTTTAAATGAAAAGTACATATTTAATGAAATGTTATTTTTCTTAGCATGCTTTCAAGGTAGGTGTGCATATAGTCTCATACTTAGTACAAGTGCGTACTGACCCCATTTCTTCCTTTTACCCCAACATTTTAGGTTTCGGTTGTTGAAGTGTTTTTAAAGGCGACTTAAAGAAAGCTTGGATCCTTTGATCATCCAAGTAGGGTAGGTCCTCATTGTCCGAAAGCGATGCCAATATCGAGCTTATGTTTTTTTAGTTCTAAGACTCTTATATTTTATCTCATTTCATTTGAGTACGGATTGTATAAAGCCTATTTGTGGCTCTCCTTACATTGATGTATGGGCTATGCCCAATTTGCTAATCGTGTTACATGGTTATGATATGAGACAATCTTTGAAGACTATGGTCTATTTTATATATATAATTATGTGCAATAAAAGTAGAAGACTGTGTAACCTTCCTACACGAAGGGTCTACGTATACTCAATATATATGTTATGTGTATGCAAAAGGTGTATGTAAACTCCAAGTAGAATTAATGAAAAGTTTTAAATTTTCCGCTTAATTTAACCTACGAATGTAATGATGTAAACTAAGAGGCTAGTCTTAGTCCTCAAAAAGGACGAGGACGCCGTTTATGTCTAAGTGGTAAACCCGGATGTGACAGATTAATATATATGTAACTGCTAATAAGTTCTGAAAATACTATTTCGTTGCATTGATTTGCTTAACATAATGAATTTGATACTTAATTCTTTGAATTTTTGTATCAGATAATATATTATCAAGTGTTGTAAATGTACCGGATAAGAGTTGTGATGTGTATAGGATAAGAGACATAATGTTAAAAGATACTAAATATATTACAAATTTAGAGGATTGGAACAATTGTAAATATGTAGTAACATGTTTAATTTTTTGAGACACACAATTTGTGATGCTGAAAGCTTGATAAATAATTGTGTATCATATACTTAATATACTTTTTTTGGCAAATTTGTTTCAACTTATACACATTAATTTGTGATGTAGAAAGCATGATAAATAATACTTGTGTATCATATACATAATATATTATTTGGTGTCAGCTTATAATAGAGTATCAACTGCAGTCATTTGTACCAAATTTATAAAAGACATAATGTTAAAAGATACCAATATGAAAATTAACTGATTTGTATCAAATATAAAAATCTAGTATCAGGTGTTGTGATACATACAAATTTTGTCATAAAACAATAATCGTGCATCATATACATAAGAAAGTTTTGAATAATCTTGTATCTGCTAATAATATAGTATCAATACAACTAATATAGAGTATAAAATATATGATGTACAATTTTTGACATTTTGTATCAGATAATATATGATGAATAAAACAAAAACATAACAAGGTACTAACAATATCAATATTGTATTCAAAATAAATAATTTTGTTACAAAAAACTGTAAGACCTGAGAAAATGTTTCTTTAAATATTAGTTAATGTATCGTAAAAACAATAAACATAAAAAATTATCTGTGAATTGGTACATAATCACTAATCTATATGAACCAAGGCATCTTGTTGTTATGGAGTGAAATAACTCTTTAACTTTAGCGGATCATCGTTATCGCTAACATATCCCACCTTGACCTTGTCGAGATCGTACTTCCATAATAGTGTTGTATATCTTGTGCGAAGGTAGTCCACTCAAAAATCATTAGATGGATGTTGACTTTATCACTAAAGAATTTAGCAAAGACAATTACAAACATTCAACCGTCACTATAAACATCCTGCATGTACATTATAAAAATGAATTAAATTTGAACAAAAAGTTAATTACATGATACTTTATACTAACTACAAAAATCTTTTTGTTTAGTTAATACATAATGATAATAATAGTAACTGATACTCAATAACACTTGATTATATTTATTTATGAAATTAAATGAAACATCATATATTCATTATATGTCATTTAAGTGTCGTGGTTAAACTATTTTATAATATGATACACTATTCTGCAAGTTACATCTCATCAAAATAATTTCTACTATATAGTTTGATATATTAGTGAAAATATATTGAAAAACAAAAAGAATCAAAATTAAGATTTCATATATAATTTTGTAAGATCTAAAGAAAGGTACAAAACAATGTGATAATGTATCACTGTTGTCAACATATCTAATTTTTGAGACATAACTCACCAGGGATGGAGTTCTTCCACATTTGCTTTAAAAGATAAAGTTTCATCTTTTTTCGACTTCGTCTTCTAAATATTATGATTCGTCAGTGTTAATGGATCCTACAACCTTTTGGATCTATTTTCAGCTCAATCATTATCATCATCGAAATTATAATGAGTTGATTAGATCTATTTTCATGAAAGTTTTCATCATCAACATCAACTACACAAGGTACCATACTAAAAAGAGATAGCAGATTTCATATGTATAAGAAAATTGTAAATAAAAACATTAATTTTTTTTTATAAAAGAAACAAAATCTGAAGAACTAATGAAAGAATTGTCCTACCTCTTTAGGAACTTGTAATTGATGAACTTGAGAGAGAATAGATTTGAAATTAAAAAGGGAGTGATTGATGTAACTGTTGATATATGGGAGTGGTTTTAGGCGTAAAAATTGAAACAAAATCGTTAGATTGGAAATGATGTGAATAATGTATCTGGAAAATGAGAGAAAAAGAGGGAAAAAAGGGATTTTTGAAATATTTTGAAATGGTAGGGAAATTAGAAATTATAGAAAGAAAGACGTGAAGTTCACTAATTTTCCTAAAATAAATGCTGAAAGTAAAGATTGCACATACAACTTTATGCGGAAACCTCTTTGCTCAAGGGAGTAAAATAACGAACTGTCTCATAGAGATTTTAAAACAACTTTTACTAGTCTTTTCAAGAACAAGTAAAAACCAGTTTATAAGATGAGATTAACCTATTAATCTCCACACTAAGCAATATATCCTATTACTTGGATGAGCCTAAGCAGATACAACACTGTTCACTATACTAATCCTAAGGATTAATATAGACTTTAAAATAAAACACTAAGTTACTCACAACTTACGTTCTTACAATGATTCACACAAGTTTAAAACATTTCTAACACAAAAGAACAATTCCTACAATATAAGCATGTACAAGCATCAAAGTAATAACTAGTACAAGAAGCAATCAATCGGGTCCCTGCTATTTTTAAGCTTGAAAAATATCACTCTATGAATGGATGAATAATTTTGTTATTTGTAAGTTGAAACACTGGACGAGTATATTCTGCAAAGGACCAGGTCCCTACACTTGTGAGAAAATCATCAAAACATCTAAGAGCGTCAACACTTTATCACAATTGATTTTCACATGTCACCTAAAATTTCAAAAGTTCTTCTTGCATCTAGAAAGAGTCCTAATATAATCAAACAAGAAAAATATGATGATATAAATCCACCAAATTTTCAGATATTTACTCAAATACTAATAAAGAAGAAACACTCTAGTGAAAAAGAATCAAACATCATTTAAGAAGTTATATACATGCGGATAATCTTTGCGCTTGGGGCAATGACGCAGCTAGTGAGGTTCTAACCGAGGCGCGTCTATTGCTGGTTGAAAACTATTTCCAAACCCCCTCATTGGCCTGGGCTTTGCCTTGGCCATTGAGAATTTTTGAAAGGGCTTCCCTTCTGGGATAAGCCCTAAAAAAAATAAATATATATATATATATATATATACATGCGGATACTTTCCTTTTTTTTTCTTTTTTTTTTAAGCAAGATGCTGGATAGATTTAATCTAGTTTTTCACATAAACTACATATACTTTGTTTTATTAGTGTTACTAGATGGAACTAGCCCGTCCACTTTATGTTGTATCGAATTCTTTTAGCAGACACAATGTTTTTTCATAGAAATGACAAAGTAATTACTTCATCAAACTCAATTACTTCATTGTTTTACCATGCTGCTTCTTGTAGCAGACCTATGGCGTTATCATAATTAGGCTATTATGCAGCAGACATTGGTTCAACTCAGAATTCTGTGGGCTGTTTCCTTCCATTGCATAGGACTTGGTGTTGTTACGACACATAATTTAAATGAAAGTAGAATTACATAATTAACTTGTTAAAGTAACTGCATCTCAAATGATCAATCAAGGCAAGCTGAAAACCGCATATATAATGCTAAACAAAAGCATCCATGCCTACTTGAGCTAAAATCTGAAAAGATAAAATTTGATGGAATTCATACAAATTACTAAAGAGCTAATTTAAGAAAATGTTCTTAAACCAACACATTTATTGATAATAAAGTACCATACAACGAACACAACATCTTTTCAGAACTCAAAGAGTTTGCTAAGGTTGTATCTCCTGTTAACATCATTCTTGGTATAATCAATCATGGACCTGAATCCAGGAGAGCGATGATCTCACGACTCTTGGACTGATCTATTTGACACCAAATAGCAGTAATTCTTTGCATCTTTCATTCTGCAACAAAGTATTCAATCTGATTTCAACTCTTTAATATTGAATACGGAAGTTAAAGATCTACTCTCTTATTTCTGCTACAAAATAGATTAGTAAAGGTTACTAACTCTCTAATGGTGTTTAAATGTATCACTTTCATAGTATAAATGTGCAAACAAAAAAAAATAAGATTCAAACTTCTAATTCTCGTATTCCAGACACTACATGTTCTTAAGGTATGCTTCATTGGTCATGTCCTTTTGTTTCTTTGTTGCAGTAATGCAGTAATCAGGAGCAGAAGAAAAGAAGAAACTATCCAAAAGTTGCACAATGCAATCACTCGAACTTGACTTGTGAACTTTATACTACTTTATATGTTAATGGATATACTCCCTCTTTGCATATTTATGATATTTGTTTGTCATTGTTTCTATTTTTAGAGTCAAACTATAAAAAATTTGATTAACATTTTAAGATTTTCAACATATTAATATGCAAAAAATTGTAATTTACAGTACTTTTTATATAGTTTTAGAATATCTTTTTTTTGTTTAAAAATATCAAATTAATGTAATCTAATTTATCTTTGAAAATTAATCAAATTGACTTTCGATAAGCCCAATATGACAAACAATTCCAAACGAAGGGAATAAAATAGTAGCGTGTTTATAAAATTAACAGAATTTTTTTATTATACCTTTCTTTTCCTAACTTAGTATCAACAACTATATGAAGTAATAGTAGTTAAATTTAGAGTTTTTTATAGCACTAATTATACGTCAGTTTAATAAAATACATCTTCAGTAAAATCTTTGTAATTAGGAGTGTCTCGAGTCAATAGAGATCAAATAATACAAAGAAGCAAAATTTACATGTTTCAATCTCTTGCAAATAAAGGAAACTAAATGATTATACTAACTGCATATGAAAAATCGTCATTGGCACCTGAATTTCGAGGAGACATGGCTAGAATGTGAAGGCCATTAGAATGAATACAGGAAATCCCTAAATTGAAGAAGCTAAAAAATAATAGAAAACAAAGTGAACTGTGTTGGCAACCAAAGCAAAGACCACGTAAGTTTCATGGTGAAATCTGAAATTACAAAACTACCCTCAACTTGAAATTAATGACCAAAAACAGATACGTTGATACCAACCAAAAACCCACTATTCTATATAATAGAATCATGCACTATTAAACATGTTTTCGTACTTTGATCATGATTCGTGAAATTTACAATTATGAGTTGTTGTGTATTATCTTTGCATATAATCTTAGTAAATCATCTTATACCAAATCTAGTTACATACCAAATATATACACAAAAATAATTGGTATGAATTTCGTATGAGATTTGGATTTTTATCCATACTAGTTATTTGTTGAAATTTATTTGTATACTAATTGAATACAAATTATATACGCAGAATATGTTGATACGAACATGGTATCCAATTTGCATTTTTATATGCACATTAATTATATATTGAAATTCTACTTTCATACCAACATGAATTCGTTTAAATCCAATTACGTCACATTTATATACACAAGCTCATAGTTAATTGTCACGTTCCGAGCCTACACCATGAATTGGACTGACACTTAAGAATTATTATTGGCCCCAAGCGAAATCTTGGCCTGACTTACTATTCAGTAGAAAACTTTACTCAACAAAGATAAATCCATGAAGTAAACTAGAATGTCATGAATGTCAACATTCAGGTACCCAATAAGGCAACTCAAGTCTTATAATCAATACAACTAAAATAACAAGACTAGTAAACTACTAATCAACTGTCTATGAAGATTCCAATTACTAAGAGGAATGTCAAAACAAGACCCCCGATCATCCAAACCACTAAAAAACATAATAATACGGACACTCCAGAAGGAAGCTCACCAAATGAATCTGAATGCTCAACATGGATTAATGAAGCGCTGGATGTTGATCCTGATTACCTATCAGTACATCTAATTTACGAGTATGCGAGGAAAATTCTCAAACAAAACATAAGCTTGAGCTGGAGTTGAAAGAAATACCTATCTCGTCTCAACTCTAGTCAACTAATTTCAATATAAAGAGTAAATAGTATAAAGAATATAATTTAAGCAATAAAAAACAACTCAATGCATTAGAAAATACATTATAAACATTGTTTGTATATATATAGATACAAAATAGATCTATGGGAAATTCTCTAGCCGACATCTATCACTGTGAGCTATGCGATGATACAAAGTTTTGCCGCATGCTACCAAGGTGGTCTTATACCTTGTACGGGATACATAACTTATAACTAAGTGGATCCACTAGTTTATGCTAAAAGCATGCAGAAATCATCTAAAAGTATGACCCTTTTCTACCCATGTAGATTACACGGTTTATGGACACTTCGAATTATTTGAACACAGACTCATCCCCAAAAACATAACTCTTTCTATGATTTGATATTACCACTCAATACCTAGATCAAAATCTCTCTTGAAAATCAGTGTTTCCTCCCTTATTTATTTGTGAAAATTTTTACTCATAGGAATACTTAGTTCCCAATAATTTTTGGAAAAATTGAACTTCACTCTAACTCTTACTCAGCTCAATTCTCAACTCCTTAAAACAAGTTAAAATATTTGTAAAAAGACTTTTGAAAAGACTCTAAGAACTTTCTTGACTTGACTCTTTACATTTTTTGAATGATTATGGATTCAATATAATACTGTAGATGATCTCTTTATGATTATATGTACCTTGGAGTTTAGAAATCAACTAGAAAATATAGGTACGATTCGAGGAAACTCAAACAGAAAGAAGTGGGAGAGGGTAGAGGACCTGGCGATCCTGGAGTTGCGCCAGATCTCATACTAAATAACCTGGGTTGGGGTGCACTAAGTAACACGGTTCCCCAGAGACCAATCTACAAACTTCATATGTTGGCGCACTGAGTGGCGCGGTGCGCTAGCCCCTTTCCCAGAAAACCCGTGAATTTTCTTGTTTGTTCCTAACTCATCTACAATCGATTGGGTTTTTCCCTCAAACACTTGAATTTGAATACCCAACAAAAGTATACAAGAATGCACTAAGAAAACCCTTAAAATTAATACAATAATCTCACACATAAAATCTCAACAATCAAGATAATGGAGGAAAGTTCAACAAAACTCATCAAAACTCAAATCCTTTACTTTCAAGAATGTAATTTCACTGAATCAAATCATGATCGTAGCGTGGATGAACGAACCCAACACAATGTGAACTCACATACCTCGTAGGGATAACCCTTAGCGAAATTCTCAAGCAAAAACTCAAGAACGCAACTAACCTTGGCTTTTCTCCTCTTCTCTTTTCTTTTCTCTTCTCTCTAAGCCCTAGCGTAATTTTGTGAAGTATAAATTGAACTAAATGATTTTAGACCCCAAGTAAAATATTTAAAACGAATTAAGTTAATTGGGTAATGAAAATATTAAAATACCCCTAAAACATCCATGTGGTTTACCTTAACCAGACAACCTAACTTCAAACGGGCATATATCCCTCATACGAGCTCAAAAATTTGCAAACTCAGTGGCGTTGGAATGATATTTTCAAAGACCTTTCATTTGATATCTTATGGCAGACTTGAATCATCATGTACTGAAAGTTATTGTCATCTGAAATTGACCTAAATCTCATACTTAGAATAACTTGCCAAAATTTCTGAATCTAATCTTTTCCAAAACTAGTTTATTTCAAATTCTAGTTCATTCAAATAGAGAAGTGTTACAATATCTCCAACTTGGGGACATTCTTCCTCAAATAAAATTTCTCTAAGTAGACCAAGGGTGTGACATCTATCATTCATTTCAATCAGCCAACATGCAATATATACTCAGCATGCCAATCTTAAAATGAACCCCAAGAAAAGGATTAGTACCTTATTTTAATACTCTTACAAACTCAAAAAGACATGGTATCTCTTCTTCATGTTCTTAGCCTACTCAACAAACCAATTTCTCCACAGAACTTTAAATTATGCTACTTCCTTAGTTCTCAACCTGCGAACCTAATGATCTAGAATCTGCAAGGGAATCTTCTCATAAGAAAGTTAACTTTCGTACCAATATCTTTAGAAGGTATGATAAGTGAAGGATCGCCCGTACACTTCTTCAACGTGGTTCATAAGTTAAATATCCAATCCTCCTGGATATCCTGTAAGGACCAATATACCGGGGACTAAGCTTACCCTTCTTTCCGAATCTTATAACACCCTTCATGGGTGAAACTTTCAAATAGAACCAATCATCTAATTCAAAATCTTAGTCTATCATCCTAACATCTGTATATGATTTCAGACTACTTTGCGTTGTTTTCAATATCTCTTGATTAACCTTCACCTTTTCCATAGATTGATGAACTAAGTGTGGTCCTATCATACCAGCTTCACTAACCTCTAACCATTCAATAGGAGATTTGAATCATCTCCCACAAAGATCCTCATACAGAGCCATTTGGATGCTACATTGGTAACTAGATGATCATCCCAATACCCTTGAAATTGATCACACAAGCTCTCAACATATCGTCTAAAGTATGAAAGGTCTGCTCTATTGATCATCAGTCTGAGAATAAAAAGCAGTACTCAAACTCACTTTCAAACCCAAACCTTATCAAAATGACTTCGAAAATTGTGTAGTAAATTATTCACCTTTATTTAAAATAATCGACACTAGAAATCCATGAAGTCTAACTATATCTTGACGATATAACTTTGCCTAATTCTCTACTGAATGGGTAGTCTTTACTGTAACAAATGGATTGATTTAGTCATTTCATCTAAAATTACCAAAATTGAATCATGTTATTTGCGAGACAATGACAAACCTATAATAAAGTCCATACTTATCCTCTCCTACTGCCATTACGAATTCTTTTTATTCTAACCCATACCACTGGGCCTTTCATTCTCTACTTTAACTTGTTGGCAATTTATACACTTAGCAACAAACTTTGCAAGAGCAATCTTCACACTACTTCACCAATAGGCTTCTCACAAGTCATGATATATCTTTGTTGAACCCGAATGCATAGAATATCTGGAGCTCTAAGCTTCCTCCATGATCCTCTCTTGGAGTTCATCTACCCTTGACACCGACAATATACCTTGATACCTTAATACAATATCTCCCCTTGTTCAAAAGTCATCACCTTTGCTTATGAACACTTGCCTTCAATTCATGGAAAATAGGATCTTGGTCTTGTTTCTATTTATATTCAGACACCAATGATAATTCAACCCCGTTTTCAATACTACTTCTCGTTGGAATCCATCAGACGAACTTCTAATCGTGCAAGTCTATGCACATCTTTTTCTTACTTTTTCTTGTCTTCTTCAAAATGGATTGTACTACCCATAGACAATCTACTCGAAGTATCAGCAACAACATTAGCCTTACCTAGGTGATGGAGAATATTCATGCCATAGTCCTTGAGTAACTCTAATAACCTTCTCTGTCTGAGATTAAGCTCTTTATGACTAAACATATATGAAAGACTTATGATCGATGAACATATCTACATGAACACTATAAAGATAATGACACCATATTATCAAAGCAAATACTACGACAACAAAATCTAATTCATTGATAGGGTAATTCCTCTCGTGAATCTTAAGTTGCCTTAAGGCACAAGTTATACCCTTGTCATTTTACATTAAAACACAACCCAAAACAACTATGGACGCATCATAATATGTCACAAAACCTTGCATACCATCTGGTAAGATCGACATTTTTGGGGCAGTAGTCAAATTATTTTTCAATTCCAAAAAGTTTTTGTCACAAGCTTCAGACCATTGAAACTTAATTGTTTTCTAAGTCAACTTAGTCAAAGGGGATGACATAGATGAGAAACCCTCGACGAACTTTCCATAATAACTAGTTAATCCCAATAAATTCCTAATCTCAGTTGGAGACGTGTGTCTAGGCCTGTTTTGCACTGCCTCTATCTTTTGAGTGTCAACTCTTGTTCCATCACCGAAAACAATATGGCCTAAGAATGTCACCGACTCTATCCAAAAATTCACACTTAGAAAATTTAGCATACAACTCTCTATCCTTGAGGGTTTGGAGAACTGTTCTGAGATGACTAACATGATCTTCTTCATTCCTTTAATAGATAGAATACCATCATAACAAACATATCATAACACGTCTTGGATACTATGTTCATGAGGTCCATGAATGTTGTATGAGAATCATGATGACGGTAATGAAAGCTGTCTTAGGGATATCACTTTCTCTTACACTCAATTGATAGTCGTTTGAGGTTTATCTTAGAAAAACAAGTGGAACCCTAAAGTTTATCGAAAAGGTCATCAATTCTCGAAAGAGGATACTTAGTCTTGATAATAACCTTGTTCAACTGACGGTAATCTATACACTTTCTTATACAACATTATTTCTTCCTAAAAAATAAGTCCGGAGCGCCCCAAGGTAAGACACTTGGTCGAATACAATCTTTCTCAAGGAGATCGTTCAACTCTGTATGATTCATTTTATAAGGTGGAATAGAAATAGTATGAGTATCAATTCTTGTATACGTAAATCTATTTGTCTCTTAGGAGGGACTCTGGGAAAATCATCTTAAAATACCTCTAAAAACTCACTAACAACTGAATGTGACTGAGTAGGTGTTGTTTCAACACTAGATTCATTAACTCAGACTAAGTGATACTTGGAAACTAACTTTCTCACCTTAAGGTACGAAATGAAATACCCCTAGATAACGCTGAACTACTTTTCCACTACATAACTGGCTCATAAGAAAACAAAAACTTAATAACTCGAGTTATACAATCGACTAAAGCATAATAGGTATGAAGCCAGTCCATACCTAAAATGACATATAAATCTACCATATGTAACTCAACTAAGTTATCCAAGGTGCTTTTGACATTAATGTAAATAGTACACTCATGATAGACTCTCTCGACTAGAATTTACTCACCAACAGGTGTAGAAAAATGAAGGTATGAAGAAGTTTCTCAGGAAGAACATCAAAATTCATCGCAATATGTGGAGTCATAAAGAATAGACTCACTCCTAGATCAATCAAAGCATAAACATCAAAATTAAATATTGGATCATACCAGTGACAACATCTGGCACATCCTCTTTCCTTTGGAGACTAGTAATAGCATACAAATGGTTTACTCCTCCGCTTGCCCTAAAGTAGCTCCTCTAGATGTAATTATGTCTGGTCGAGCAATGGAAAAAGATTCGGCCCTATTGCCCCCATTAACTTGCTTTTTCTGAGGTCATTCTTTCATAAAATGAGTGTTTTAACCACACTTGAAGTAACAAGTGAAGCCATCATAACATACCCCTAAATACGTCCTACCAAACATAGCATATGTAGGAGTCCCATTACCTCCGTCGGGCCCAAAATATAACCAAGCTTAGTAAGAATATAACATGTTTACTACTAAAGAACAAGTGAAAGGACCAAAGAAGAGGTCTTAAATCACTAAAAAAGGTAACTATTTCAAGGGATGACAGCCTACACCAATCACGCCGATCCAGTTTCTTATTGAGCATAACAAGAACCACCTCACAACTACAACAATCCACCAAGGTCAAAAGCACCAATATAAGGTAAACAACCCAATACAATCCCTATAGGAAGCAAATCATAAGTACGAGGGTGGTAAAATATAATCTAAATCCCCTAAGGTCAAACCTACTCTAAGGCCACAAAGCACAAATCCTAACAAGGGTAACCAAGATCATCTACACTACATGCTAAGAGGCAAGCCTAAACTAAGGATCCCGACACCCTAACTAAGCCCAAAGCTCCTACTAAATCAAGTAGATATGGAAAGACAAGATAAAATCAGAAAACCCAGCAAATACCATCCAAATTACATAAAATATATACTAGGTATTATCTAAGAAGTTTAATTAAAAAAAAGTAGAAAATAACTTACCTCAAAGTTGGTCATGCACTCCGAATCCATAGAACATGAGCTGTACACTTTTGAGTCACCTTTAAACATCGCCAACCTATCAAATTATCGATCACCTCGTCCTTACAAACATTTTGACACTAAAATTGCAACAATGAGAAATGGACTCAAAATTGATTCAAAATGGCAATGTGGGATCCACATCGGGAATCTTTAAAATGACTCAATCAAAAGGTCAAAATGAATGACTAACCGAGCTTGTGCCCCAGAACATAGATCAATTTCATTCCCTAAACAAACCAAGCAAACAAATGCAATAAAATCTTAATAAATAGTAAACGATTGACCTAGTAAGGAATGTTTGGAATTAACTAGTTATTATGGAAAGTTCGTAAATGACTTTAAAGAGAAACCAACTCACAAAGAATTCAAATGATTGACCTAGTAAACGAACTGTCAGTCTCATCAAGTCATAAATGACTTGGGGTCACTAAAGTATTTTTAAAATAAAAAAGAAAGACCTGGAAGGTCTTTTCATTCTTAATTTTGGAAATTTATGCACGACAAAGGGTCAAATATGCCTTTATACTATAGGAAATTGTTTAAATATATACTTAGTTATATTTTCGGGCTAAATATATCCCATCTATTATACTTTTTCTGTTTCAGGATAAATATACCCTTACGACTAGCAGATGAAACGTGGATGACTAAGATTTAAAGAACTATTGAATTTAAAATAGATCAAATTCAAATATAACCCGCCTCGAATAATTTAAAACCGACCTAATCAAATTCAACTACGATTCTTGGCAAATTTGTGAAACTTCTTTGCAAAATTAAGAAATATTAAGCTAATTGTGTCATTGTAATCCAGAGTCTCTTTCTATTGTTTACCAATCCTCACCTGAGTTGTTTCATTGGCAGCATTCTCGATCCACAAATCCATTTAACTAGAACATTAATAACTGCTTTACAAATTCATATCTAATTAGTGCTAGCAGCCTCTATAACCAGGGGCGGAGCTACAACCACCGAAGGGGGTCAGCTGACCACCCTTCGCCAAAAAATTACATGATATAGAGATGTCAAATTTTGAATCTAAGGGATAAATAGTTAATATTGAACAATCTTTAGATAAACTCTTCCATGGCACAGTGGTAAAGCTTGTGCATTTCCACTCTTTGTGGTTCAAATCCTATAGAGTGCACAATAACTATTTTCGGATTGTGAAAACAAAAGAGCCAACATTTTATATTAAAAATTTATGTTTACGTATGTTCGCATCTTAAAATCTAAAGCTAAAATCATCTGTTTATCTTCTACTTTTCTTTTAAGAAAATCTTTTTTATTGGTATGATTTATGTTTCATAAAGCTGGATGCATTTGTCCTATCAATATTTCACTATAAAAATAATAATCATATATTTTTATCATATAAAATCAATGCATCAAAAAGAATAAAAAAATTCGATTGATTATATTTGATACTGGCAAATGTTGAAATCGTTCATGGTTGAATCACTAGGTTAAATAAATAGCATTCAACTCACTTATTAAAACAAAATTCTTGAACACCCTTAATTAAATTTCTGGCTTTGCCACTGTCATCAAGCAAGCCAAACTTGTGAAGGATGTAAAAAACTATGAAATATCAACTTATATACAATTTTACTATTAGATGAACACTGATACAAAATAATGTGTTTTGAATATATATATATATATATATATACCTTGGACTTGGACGGGACCAAATGACCATTATTGGCCTTGAACGGACCCTTGGAGCTTACTTAACTCAGAGGAAGACTTAACTCAACAAAAACAAGAAACATTCTCATAAAAATAACATAAATAAACGTCTTGGACAAAATGTGACTTAAGTCTCCAAATTAGAATATCTGAAATGCAAGATGAAGAGAGACTCAAAACTGAACTATCTGATTGACTATTTATTTTATGAAGCCTCTATAATACTAAGATGAATGTTGGTACAAACCCCCAAAACATTCTATAAATGCAAATACTAGAAAACAATAAAATAGTCCTCCAGAAGCAAGGAGGCTCACCACTGACTCTGAGTACGCTACTGGATCAACGACGTGCTGGATGATGCTGATCTTGGTTACGTGTGTCTGCATCATGAAATGATGTAGGCCAACTGGCATCAGTACATTGAATATACGAGTATGCAGGTTGGAATACTAACAAATCTTAGGCTTGAAAGGAGTGAGGAGTAATATTTACCTTTGCTCTGCTCAACTCATGGGTACTCAACTCAATATATATGAGGCAGTAAAACACATACAATATAAATATATAAAAAAAACTTTAAAGCCACTGAGACAGTCTTAGTTCATTAAAATAAAACAATAACGAACTTTACTCATTTAAAAGTAATATAACTTTTGTGGGAGATTCTCTAAGTGACAACCATCACTGTGAGCCTAAGTGATGATACAAGGTTTTACCTCACGCTGCCAAGGACATCCTATACCTTGCCATCGCTATAGGACCTTACATAACTTAGTGGATCCACTAGCTTAACTTACGTGATCATCTAAAATGTATAACCCATTATTTCCCATGATGGTTACATGGTTTTCATGGAGACTTGATTTAATTGTGAACTCTCATCCTCACATCGGTGCTCAATACTACTTCCAAAATGTACTCTAACCCATGATTTTAAAACAATTTCCTTTCTTTGGGTAGAGATAATTTGCTCAACACTTTATCTTTACAAAGCTTTCTTAGACTCAATGTTTCCTTTTCTTGTTCAAAACTCTGTTGGAAATCTTAATTTCTTCTTTAACTTAAATGTGAAATCATTTGCAAACTTTTTAGGGAACACGGAGTTCCCTTATTACATTTGAGAAATGAACTCAACTTCTCTACTCTTTGCTTAACTTGAAACTTGAGTCATAATTGATTCATAGGGAATACTTAGTTCCCTTTTAACTTTTGAAGAAAAGAATTCAAACTTTTTACTCTATACTTTGACTTGAAACGAAGTTAAAACATTTTGTAAAGACTCCTTGAAAAACTTTGTATTAGAATAACTTCTTAACTTAGACTTGACTCTTGACTTCTTTGACATTGGATTTTAGTTTTCCTTGAATTGGATTATGGATTCAAGGTTATGATTTATGTTCTTTGATGATTTATAGGTAATTAGAGATCATTTAAAGTAACTAGAATCATTGGAAGGTGTTAAAGTAACTTAGAAGGACTTAAAAAGGTTAAACTACAAAAACTTTGAGAAAAATGCCGATCTGAGCGCTTTCAGGGTGCACGACGCCAGCCTCCATTGACTGAGGCCAATTCCTGGCGTACTGGTGACGCAACGCGCCAGGCCTTTGTGTTAGAGGCCAATTTCAGGAGCACTATAGGCGCAACGCGCCTGGCTTTGCCCAGGTGCGTCTGACATATTTTTCAACACGTTTTCAACTCCAAAACCTACAAACATACCTAGTTCTTTCACCTAACACTTGAGATTATTGGTACCCTCAATGCCCACTGCATTCAACTCAAAAACAACTCGAGAAACAAGAATCAACCAACAATAGGCATCCAACAATTCAATCAACAAAAACTCAACACTTTTCTTCAAGAACTTCAACTTTTAACATGAAATCAACGCATAGATTGCTGAATTGAAAAAAATTGGTGTGTGGGTGAACAAACCAAATGCGAAATATCTCACATACCTTAATAGGGATAACCCTCGACGAATTTTACTCGCAAATCCATGGCTTTCTTGGCTTAATCTTGATCTTTTTACCTTATCCTTCTTCTCTTCTCTTTTCTCCCAAGACCTAACCGTGAATTGATTTTTCAAACTGACTTAAGGCTTATTTTTGCCCCAATCTAAACCATAAATAAAATCAGGAAAGAATTAGGTGAAATGACTTCTTTGACCTTACTTAAATACAGAATTGGACTTTCTTCACTTTGAATGTAACATTCCAAAAAAAGTACTTGTCTAATGAAGAGTCTATTATGTTTTAGAATATATATTGGATACATAGACATCCCAACTCCCAATATTCAGTATTGGATATGTTAAAGAATATTGACTTAAGGATGTTAGCCAATTTCTATGTATTAACAAGTAACTTAAAATACACTTTGATGTTTAGCCAATTTCTATGTAATAAAATACACTTCGGTTCAAATGCCCAAATCCAAGCTTGTTTAGGAATTGTTCCTACAATGAAGACCCTAGGCTAAAATGCTTAATTTCATAACTCGTATATTAGGTACGAGACATCGAAGTGTCAAGCCTAGGTACCATAACACATGATCATTTAAAATGATATTGTAGATTAAACAGTGCCCAAGGACATAGTGAGGGTCCTTGGACAAGAAATGTGCAGCAACACATGTGAAAGTACAGATGCAAGAACATGTCCAAGAGACCAAACGACCAAGCCCCAACCGAATTCGGTTAGGGCGGTTATGGGAAAGGCACACGTGCGGGTAAAGCCATATGGGTCCTAGCCTCCTAACATGTCCTAGGATCTAACTAACTTACCTAACTAACAAACTAACCTAGCAATAACTAAAATAAACTAACTAGTGTACCCGAAATCCTAAAACCCAATCGGGTGACACTATCCGGGTAACTAACTAAAGAAACATTCTAGTATTTAAACTAGGATGGTCCAAGGGGTTGGTTATGGTCCTAACGAGTTAGGGGTACTTTAGTAATTATCCTGGGTCACTTAATTAATTAAATTACCAAGTTAATTAATTAACTAAAAATCCTAGTCAAAGCCGAAACCAGTAACAAATTTTCAGATTTGGCTAAGTCAAATGCTCTCCTATTTTTAGTAAATTTACGAAGGGCATTTTGGTAATTTAAGTGGATGGTCTTTTGGATAATTCATGGGATGACTATATATGTATATTAGGTCATTTTATACCACTTTTACACGTCCCAAATTAGATCAAATCAAAATTCTCTCAATCTTCCGAAAAGCTCTCTTTTACAAACTCCATTAAAGAACAAGAAAAGCTTAAGGGAGAAGACAAAGGTTTCGAAGTTTTCAATCATATTTCATGGATTCTTCATCTATAAGGTATGAGTTTTTCACTCTTGGAATTACTTTCCCCAATATTTCCTTTCTAGATAAGTTTTCAAGAACATCAAATACTATGGTTTTTACTCTACAAAATGGATTTTCTTCCTGACCCTAGATTTATGATTTTCAATGAAAAATAAACGTTTTCTATAATCAATTTCGCATAAATTGTTGAGTAATTGATTGATAATGTTAGAATGTCGTGTGATACATTGTCACGACCCAAATTTTCAAGTCGTGATGGCACCTATGTTCCCAACCAATAGGTAAGCCAACCCAACATATTAACCCAACTAAACCAACAAATGAGTAAAAAAAAAACTAACACTTAGCAGAATCTCCAACATTGAGTTCATTATAAGTACGAATGCGGAAGCTAAAATATATCACCCCAAGAATTGGTGTCTTAAGTACAAGAGCTTCTAGAATACGATACAAGTCTGAAACTAAAATGACAAATCTAACTTAAGGGATATCCTGTCTGAATACTGAATAACAGAATACGTATGATAGAGGGAGGTGTGGGCCACGAACAGCCAAGCAGCTCACCACAACTCCAAGAACTTCAAGCCGGACTCAATTTGCTCCACGAGATGTGCTCCTACTCGGAATCGAATCTGCACCACAAGAGTGCAACAAGCGTAGTATGAGTACGAAACCACGTGTACCCAGTATGTCTCATTGACCGACAACGAAGAAGTAGTGACGGGAGTTATATAAGAAAATAAATTATTAAATTATACAAGTATATATATACATATATTACACTTACAATTTAGGTTCCATCAATAAAGGAATCAAGCATCAAGTATTTTCCAACACCAAACAAAACACATAATCATCAAAATAAATGATGTGATGAAATGCAATGCAATATAACACACATGTAATGAAATTGTCTCAAAATACCCAGTACACACTCAACCGTATATACATGATACTCCTCGGAAATACATCGAGAGTTCATGACCCATGGGGGACTCGCGAGGTCCATATACCGACACGGACGATCTCCACGTGTCTGTGCGGACGATCTCAACGCACAATCATAATATCAACAATTTTCGCACGGACGATCTCCACGTGCCCAAATTACAATATTAACATCTCACCATCCCCAGCACGGACGATCTCCACGTGCCCAACTTATACTCAGTCTCATGTCTATGCATGTGCACAATATTATTTCAATAGAGGGGATGATAATGTATCTCAATCAATCATTATGAACATAATACATAACCACCTCAATTATCACAACTATACGGGTGAAATAAAATAAAACACAATCACACAAGAAAATTCAATCAATAATATATCAGCTAATGCCCACATGCTTTGGCATTCTCAAATTTCAATCCACATTCTAAAATAGTAATTTTCTTTTATAACACCGGTACTCGTACCAATGCCCGTCACACCATTGATACGAGACCACCATCCTTCCCCCTTACCCCTTTGTCTATTTTCATTTTTAAATCTTTAATTAGGAAAACGTCCTTCAACAAGTCTAAAAAGTCTTAACATACCTCAAGTGCCGAATTCGTGTCACGAATCTTCAAGACAGTTCTTTCCCTTTTTGCAAAGTTTTGTAATGTTCACGATCTACCAATGATGCAATATTCATAAATAAGCAAGTTTGTAGACATTCAATTATTATAGGTACATCATAGACCCTAAAACTCACTCATATCTCTAATCAAATCCCAAATCTTGATATAATCTATATGCCAAAAATTATCAAAATTGTCAAATTCCCAGCCAATACTTTAACCTTAATCTCTCCAAATATACTAAAATTTCAATGTTAAATTATAGGATATACACCTAAATAATTAATTATCTATCTCAATATATAACTAAATTATTTTTTTTTTCTTACACTATGATAAAAATATAGTAATAGAGATAAATCAATTTGAACCATTACATGAACCCAACTCTCAGAACCTAATTTTCCTACAGTATACATCTAAATAAAAAAAATTAAATAACAAAAATTTCCAACAATTAAAACCAATTCACTGGTAAGGGACTCATTAGATTGGAAATTATTATTATTATTATTATTATTTTACACCTTAACCACCAATCAATCACCCCTTTTTGTTCTTATTTAAAAAAAAATTTACAATAGTCCCTGCAACTTACTATATTTTCTCAATAAGAAAGAAAACATTTGCAGATCCAGATTTACACTCTACTGACAACTATACTTTAACCCCACATTAAGAATATAATAACAATTAATATACAATTCAATCTAATTCAAGTGTAATCCTATTCACACGAAAATTTAAAAAAAATAATTAGACAAGGATGGTATCCTTTTACCTGCGCAACGAGTTCTTCTCCAACACTGAGGATGACACTTATTCCTATTTCTGATTTTCTCTAATCATGATATAATAACTGTAATCCCTCTAAGTTATTTAAATACATTGGCCAGATATAAAGTTATAAAATGAGTTATGGACTCAACCCACTAATTATTCACTATTTATCCCATTAACTATAGCCACTACATTCTAATAGATAAACAATAAAAAAATTTCCACCAACTAAGAAAAGACAACAAACATTTCTAGTGGTAAGCCCACTAACTAAAAAAAATTAATGGATCAAGTATAAGATATTAAATGAATTATGATAATGACTAGATTAATTCAATAAAATTTAATCAACTAAATACTCTTAGTCTTCAAAAAATTTTAAAGTACCCATTTAAATTTCCAAAAGGAGTCAAAACTAGTCCTAGTTCTCAAAACGACCTAGCGGGTCGTTACATCCCGGAACCTCAGGTGCTGGTGCTGCAGAAACACTGGAGGTGTCTGCCCTGATCAGATAACCCGCTAAGATAAGTAAAACCTGATTAATCATCTCTGGGTAGGCTGGGGTGGTAATTACCCATCTTGAACCTGCTCATTTTTCCCCTTCCTCACCCTCTATTACTACTACCTCATCAGTCGGTGGAGGAGTCACCGCCTTGGATATACTAAGCTGGACCAGTGTTTGTCCTCTACTCTAGAGGGCATCCTCCTGCGACCTCTACCACGACCCTCTTGGCCACAGCTCCTCCTCGAGCTACAGCCCCCAATGGTTGGCTCAGACCACCCGTCTTGCCGGTGTTTTTTGTTGGCACAGTTGTTGCTCTAGTTCTAACCATCTGCGAAATAGAGTGAGATGTCAGATACCAATTTGTATCACCTAGATACTAATGGATCCAAGTAATAGCACGAAAGAAATAAGAATGGAAAATTTTCCTAAAGTCCTATAGCCTCTCAAAGAAAAATAAGAGCGTCCCCCTACCGTCCTCAAGACTCTACTAGACTCGTTCTTGTGTTTGTACCAACGAACCTAACGCTCTGATACCAAGTTTGTCACGACCCAAAACGAGCCGCGAGTGGCACCCACACTTATCCTCCTAGGTGAGCGAACCAACAAATCTAAACCCCCAACATTCACAAGTATATCAATTATGAATAGTAAATAATAATAATGCGGAAGATCCAAAACTCATTAACGCAATCAATTAAATAAACTTCTAAAGTTTAATACTTATTATTCCCAAAATCTGGAAGTTATCACCCCAAGAACATCTACCCTCAAATTTCTAACTCTAAGAGTATTTAAGGAGCTAAAATAAGTAAAATGATGGTCCATGTACGAACTTCAAGGACATCAAGACGTGAATGAGAGAATCCAGTCCGAGCTAGGAATAATAGCTCACCCTGAAATCTGATATGCTGGAGACTGGCTAGAGTTGAGGACGAGTCGAAGTCGATGGCACGCTCTCTGCACTCCACAAATAACAAAGAAGAAAATTACAAGTAGGGGTCAGTACAAGGTATGTGTGGCAGCGGAACCGGTACTTACCGGTTCCCGGTCCGGTCCGTCCCAGTTCGTCCCAGTCCGGTCCGGTACCGGTTAGTACCTGTTAGGACCCGAGTTTTCTGGTTCCGGGACAGGAACCGGGACGGAATTAGGTAATATCCGGATTTTACCGGTTTCGATTTAATTTTTTTTTAATAGAGCCGTTACTAGTCGTTGGGTAACGGCTAGTGGGTAACGGCAACCCCCGTGCTAGTGAAGAAGAGAAATCCATCCAATAGGGCCCCTACCCCACCCTAAACTTTTTTAATACCCTAAAGTTTTAAAAATTACACTTTAACCCATTTTTTTAATTATAAATACCCCTAAATTTCATTCTTTTAAAATCAATATCATCTATTCATCTTCTACTCTCTCTCTCAACTCTCTACTCTCTATCTCTAATCTCTAATTCTATAATATATAACATCTTAATTTCGGTGTTGCCTTACTTGGTCTTTGGAAATTACATTTGGAGCTTCAAAATTCAATTTTCAACTTTCCACGTTCGGCTTTCGGCGGTCATAAACGTCTACTTTTTTTAAGTAGACGTTCGGTACATTCGTTCTAACTTTTATTTTACGTTTCATTTATATTTAAATATTATTTATTTGTGATTTATTATTTGCATAATTGCATAACATTTTTCTTATTATATTTAATCTCACGTTTAATTTTTTAATATGGATTTCGGAAAAAATATTGTTCAAAAAGGATTTCCAAAACTAGTACCGATGGTTCGAGATATATTAGCAATGCAAGCGTCGTCGGTAGCTTCGGAAGGCGTCTTTAGTGCAGCAAGGTTTCAACTTGGAGAACATAGGCATTCACTAGCAGCCGACAGCTTGGAGATATCGGTATTATTTCGAGATTGGATTAATGCCGAGAGAAGAAATTTGGGTGGTGAACCACTATCGACCAAATTTCAAGATGACGTTGATGAAGTAATGCAGGATTATAGTGACGACGGGATTGAAGCAATGGAAGATCTTTCTATTCAACCTATTCCCGAACATGTTACAAAGAATGTTGAATGATTTACGAAGGGATTTATATGGTGGCACCAACTATTAATTCAAACAAACAAATTTTGTAAGTAATTGTAATATCAAATATATATTAATAAAATATAGGCTATTCGCCTTAATTTGTTTTTTTAATATTGTTGTATTAAATTAAATTTTTGATATAGTCAATTTTAAATTTTATAACTTTAAAGTTTAAATTCAAAAATTTCAAACTTTAACAGTTTGAAATTTAAATTTTATAACTTTAAATTTGAATTTAAAATTTTCAAACTTTAAAAGTTTGAATTTACAAGTTTGAAAATTTAAATTTGAAACATTAAAATTTAGAAAATTTCAAATTAAAACTTTAAAGTTTATAACTTTAAAGTTGAAATTTAAATTTAACTTTAAATTTGAATTTAAAATTTTCAAACTAGTTTGATTTAAAGTTTGAAAATTTAAATATATAACTTAAAAGTTTGAAATTTAAATTTTTAATTGCTTAATTATTATAATAAAAATTAGATTCAATTATTTATTTTTTTTTAAAATCCTGTTCGTTTCGTCCGGATACTGGTCGGTCCGTCTGTATAGTCCGGTTTACTACCGGACCGGGATGGAAAAAATAATTATTTTACCGTTTCCCGGACCGGTCCGATTCCGGTTCCGGAACTATACCGGTACACACAGTACCGGTTCCGGTAATTACCGGTCCAGTTTTGTCGATTCCGGTACCACTGCCACACATAGTACAAGGAACACGTACTGAGTAGGTATCATCGGTCAACTCAAATAGAAAGCAATATATACTGAATAATAATATAAAATCAACCACAATACTTAACAGGTGGCAATCAACAAGTACAAGAACCATTGGCAACAACACCAAGCACACCTATGAGGACTCAAGCCTCCACTCCATACTCATTTAGGAAATAGGTTCTTCGAATTTGAGTATATTAACATAATTCAAGATTACTTCTCTTTATTATTATCATGTCGGAACGTGACTCACCCGATCCCATATACCGTGTCGGAACGTGACACTCCGATCCTCTAATACTACCGTGTCGGAACGTGACACTCCGATCCAATATTACCGTGTCGGAACATGACACTCCGATCCATTTATCTCATTATTTTTATTCCGTGAAGCCTTCTTTATGTCAAGGCGTCATCTAATAGAGAGGATTTAAGATTGAAGATTCAACAGTCTCATCATTCTAACCCACCACAATTACACAATCAAAACATACAAACACACAATCAAGAACATAGAAGACTTTACAATACCACCCAATACATATCGATCGCTATTTAGTTTATCTATCACATAAAATAAATCATACCTACCATCAATCATAACCTACCTCCACCGAAATCGTGATCAAGCAAGCTACTTCCCCAATGCTTTGTTGTCCTCTTCGTTCTCTCTGTCTCGCTCGTTCTCCCTTTCTGTTCTTTTTCATTTTTCTTCTCCAGATTCTTTTTCTTTTACCCTAATTATCATATAATCCATTATGATAAAAGTAACCCACTATTTATTTCCCTATTATCTTCCTTAACCCCTAAGTAAATAAATTATTAAACTTACCCCACTAATTTCATAATTATAATCATGATTAGTCCAAAACACACCTTTAAAACTTTTAGCGGAAATCTGACCAAGTCGGGGTTACGCAGCTTGTGACGGTCCGTCGTATCTATGACGGTCCGTCCTGCAGGTCCGTCACAAAGTTCAGAGAGTTAAATTCAATAGTGAGGTTACGCAACTTGTGACGGTCCGTCGTATCTATGACGGTTCGTCCTGCAGTTCCGCCGTGAAGTTCAGAGAGTCGATCCTAGTACCCAGATTTCAGAGTTGAAGTGTTTTGGAACGGAGACGTTCGACGGACCGTTGTACCTATGACGGTTCGTCCTAACTGTCATCGCGGGTACTGAGGAGAGCAGTAGAAGAAATTACCCTAGTATGGGACGACGGAGTCCATCACGGTCCGTCGTGACCATGACAGTCCGACGCGTGATCCGTCGACCCTGTCAGTTTTTATAAAAAATGATTCTACTGCTCGAACCGACTAAACAGGTTGTTACAACTTAAGAGTGATTTTGTTTAGAATCTAACACGAGAGTAATTTTGTTTAGAATTTAACTTGAAATTATGTTGTCCTTGACACAAGGTAAGCTGCAAATTCAATAATATAATATTGTAGTAGAAAATAACTTATTGACAAAATTTACAAGATGCATTGACTATATATATACTAGGGTCTACATACGTGTGTTGCACATGTGTCTCATACAAATAGTATAAATGATATGAATCATATTAAGTATACAATTAAGATACGACACTCGAGGCTACCCCCTAGATGTAACACGGGACCTAGGATCACAAGCGATTCCAAGCTTACCCTGAGCCTGGCATATCACAAGTGCACTAAAAATATAAGTAAGTAAGCAGAAGCCTAACTGTAAAATGAGTCAAATTTTAAAGGACTTCAAATGAAAATATAAACATCTAGGGAAAACCCCCATAAAATAACTCAACATTGACTCTATGTTTGAAAGTATATTCTAAGGTCAAGTTCCTGAACATCCAAAAAAAAATACGTGCTTTCCAAATCAAATATGGAAATCTACAAATCAAAATAATTTGAAAGGAAGATCAATTCAATAAAGATCTTGTAAGAAATTGAAAAAAGAATGAGCATTTCGAATAATATCATACAATGATTAAAGAATGTTGCTATGATACAATGTCGAAATGCGGAAAATGAAGGGAACCCTAAAACCTAAGAGAAAGAAAGTAAAGGATAAAAAGCTAGACACAAGAATGGACTATTGGGCAACAATGACTATGTCAAAATAAAAACCTCCTATTAAGAATACCAAACAAGCACTTAAATTACAGAGCCACCTTCAGGAGCTTTGATCCTTAGGTAAGCAATCCCGTCAACATTTTCTAGCAACTATGGACTTAGCCTTAAACTCTGCTAAAGAATACACTCAATTCATGAGAACTCATCATATCAAAATAATCTACCTAATTAACATGACTAACAGTCTAGTATTTATACTCAGTCAATTAGACTAATACTAGTTTAATAATAGTTATCACAAAAATACTCTTAATAAATAAAGGGTCAGCTTAGTCTTCTTAGTCAAGATTCTTTTAGTTTAAGAATAACTATGTTGCATTGTGGTCTTTCATTGATTAAATTTTTTTCCTTCCACTTTAGCATGTTCTCAAGTCTTCGTTTCAAATTCCTTCCAAACATCAAAAGTATTGACTTTGATGTAAAAATCCTTTTAACTCTTTATCATGGCTTGGTGTGCATGGATCATGCTATGTGCAATTTACTTCAACATTTATAGCACAAAAATATTATTAAGTCATTAAGGCAATAAATATTTATAAAAATGGCAAAAAATATAAAAATATTATATTATGATTGATTGTAATGTAACTTTTCACTTAGGATCTTTCCACTTGTAATATGACTAGTCTTGGTTATGTGTGTGCACATATGTTCCTATTAATTATATCTTAATGCAAGTTCTAAAGATAATGAATCTTATTTTTAATATATATTTTATAGAGTTGAAATATACATTAAGGTAGTTTTAATACTATCTAAATAGTTACTGTATCTTAAACATATATGCATGTTATTTTATGGTGTAAGATAATACAATATTTCTTTAAAATGTATTTTTTTTTGTAGTAGATTGGAGAATAATAAGTTACATGTAAATGCTTCCTTGTCCACTTGCATTTGTTCATTTTGAAAGGCCCTACACCCATGGCTATTTGCTCCCCAATTACAATTAATTAGTCTATCACCTAAGCTCGAAAAGTCAAACCCTAACCAGTCAATGAAGTTGCTCTTTCAGGTAATCTTCCTATGGCAGTCTGTGCTTTATTTTGCTTGTCATACTTGCTTAATGATGATATAATATATATGATTTCGTATAATATAGACTTCAAACACATACCATAGTGGGTTCATAATTTGTCTGTAAATTATATATTTTAAACTTTGGTTAGTAGGTAACAAATTTTAACTTATAGGATGAGGATCAAGATAAGATGATAGAACAACATCCCTCGACAATTCTTCAGTTAATTATTTTCCTTCATCATGAGAGAAAAAATTGGGCAATGGAGGAGAACTGGTGGGAATGATATTTGTTGGACAAGCTTAAGATCAAAATAATTTCTTACAAAATCTATAAAGCACTAAAGCAAAGACGTAGCCATGAAGAAAAGTCTAAAATTGTGTGTGTATATATAATTCATTTACATAACAACAATGAGCATTGAGATGAATGTGATTTATCCACTCTTATGTAGAAGTCTCGGGTTTGAATCCCAAGAATGGGTAACCTCTAATCAAGAGTTCTTTCCCATCAATAGACTGTACGCAAGACAAATCTAAATTAATTGGCTTTGTATAATCATATATACAATAAATGAGTCCTGATTGGATGTAATCCCCATGTTTTTACTAAAATATTTCTGGTATGAGCTCTAATATTTGACTATAAAACTTCAATTCCAAGTCTATATATCGATCGTCATCTCCTTGAACATTTAAAAAATTGAAGGGATTATCTAGTTACTTGATTAAAGACATTGTGAAATCAACTAGGTCCAATTCCTTATTTCTTTATTCTTAACTTCTTGAATGTGATTCTTCAATTATAGAATGGAAAATAGCATGACCATTTGCTCTTGAAGCAAATTGAGAGTGACCTTCTTTAGAATCTAACTTTAAATGTGTCGTCCTTGACACAAAGTAACCTGCAAATTAAATAATATAATATTGTGTGTGTGTGTGTGTGTGTGTGTCAGGGTGAGTGTGTGCGCGCGTGCGCGTGCGTGTGCGTGCATGTGTGTTTGTTGTGTGTGTGTTTGTTGTGTGTGTGTGTGTGGTGTGTTTGTTGTGTGTGCGTGTGTGAGAGAGAGAGAGAGATAGAGAGAGAGAGAGAGAGAGAGAGAAATAGAGATTTATCCACTCTTATATGGAAGTCTTGTGTTTGAACCCTAAGAATGAGTAACCTCTTATCAAAAGTTCTCCCCCAATCACTAGACTATATGCAAGATAAATAAATAATATATATAATATATATATATATATATATATATATATATATATATATATATATATATATATATATATCAAATGGGGCCTATTGGATGTAATCTCTAATTTTTCATTCAAATATTTCTGATTTGAGCTCGAGAAAAGAGAAACACTATGATCAATATTGCTTTAAGGAAGGTGATTTGCTAATTAAACAAAAATGAATCCCCACCCTGAAAAGGAATTTTATAAATAATTTGGCCGGGAGCACTTTCCAATGTTTAGGAAGTTTTTAATTAAAGTAGGAATTCAAAGTTCTTTTTCTTCCTATAAGGAAAGTGAATTATCGATCAGACGAATAAATTGCCTCCCTGCATTAATGGAGAAACATTCTTGTCGGAAGTGATTTCTATGCTTTCAAGTAAAGTAACACCAATAAATTTATTTGGTAAGAATTTCTTATTTCTTTACAACATATATTTTATGTTGTAAATATCAATTTATGAATTTTTAAAATTTATTGATTGTGTAAAAGATGAAATGAATATATTATCGTTTAGATTAAACGTGCAACGCACGTTCCTATAAAGTAGTGTATTTATATATGTAAAGGATGGACAATACCATGTAGTTAATTAATTTTTTTAGATTATCATAATACGGTCATTCATGCGATAAAAAGAAGTTATACCATAAAACAAACTAAAACTTGTCATTATCATATTTTATGACACTTGTAATTACTAAAGTGGAGGTTTTAGGAAAAACGATAATAGTGTGAACTCATAATGTATTATTAGTTGTTAAAGAGGAAAATACAATTAATTGTTCATTTGTCGATTAGTTAAATAAATTAAAATGTAAATTCATTCACTTAACTAGTTTTTGGTTAAATAAATTAAATGCAAATTCATTCACTTAACTAGTTTTTGGACACGTGTTTCGCACGTGTTCCATATAAATTTTCATCAATATGTTAAAATGACTAAATTTCTATGAAAACATTTATAGAATAAGTAATAAACTGTAACAACGATGACTAAATATTTAATAATATGACAAAAAACACCAAATGAAGGGTGTATTTTGATGTTTCATCTAATGCTTTTTAAGCGATAAACTGTAACTTTAGAGTTTTTGTTTATAGTTAGTAAGCTTTTAATGATGTCACAATGGCTAATTTAAGCCCAAATTAATGAGAGTATAGACTTATGATAATAAAACATTCAAAGAAAATTAAATCAAGAAGTTTAATTGAAAAAAGATAGACACTCAAAACAAAAAGAGAAGAAAAGATGTAGTCTATACATCTTTCTTAAGTTTATAATTAATCATATATTATTATAAGTATGAAGCTCTAAAGTGTAAAGTTGAATTACTATTTGTCCCTATACTAAATTAAAAAGTAATAAAATACTTTATCAAATATAAATTAAATACCTAATTATATAGAAATATTTGAATTACGTAATAGAGGAGCAAAATGAGAAGTTCAGCAGTCTACCCTATTACTATGTGTGAAACAATGAAAGAGGATGAATACTAATAAAGTTTCAATTAATATAGAAGTTGAAACGTATTTTGCTAATTATGAGAAGTTCAAAGGAATCAAATTATGTAATTGAGGAATATCAAAGTGTTTTTATCAAAAAATCTTCAAGACTACACTATATAAACATACTCAATATTAGTCATTAAGCATAAGCTTCCATTGTTAAGTGGGTACAAAAGTGTTCTAATTTTCAGGTACAATCTTATTAAGTCTAGATTTTTCCATTTGATTTGCTAACATCATTTGAATGATAACTTTCTAATTTTTTTAATAGGTAAAATAAATAGCTTGAAAGGTATAATCACACATCAAAAATTGAGTGTTGTACACATATGTTTTGATGTTGAATGATGATTAACTCTCTTTGAAACTATCTAAGCATAGTTTCCCGCAGAAAAGAAACCATGATATAAACTTTAAACAATTAATAATAAATTGAAATTGCAACTGTTTGCTAGCAAAATATATCACATTTTCTTCAACAAATGTAGCAACTCCAAGTCTTTTCTAGCAGTGATGGATAGTAGTTGTAAGCCTATAAATGTAAGTCTGGGTATATCTGAAAGTTTTTAAGAAAGTAGTTACCTTTGTAACGACACACAATAAGGATGCAAGAAGACTTTAAGTAACGTCGCATTTTCCCTTTTTAATTCTTTAACTTAATGTGTCTTTCTTGGAATATTTTACAATTATTGATATCTAATCACCTTTTGATTGATCAATTTCATGAATTTTTAGTTGTTGATGACTGTCTTTACATTTAATTGCTTATAAATGGGTAAGCTTTGGAAACTTATCTAATGTGCAGTAGATCAAAAATATCGAGAAAACACTCGAAAAAAACATCATGTTCTCCTAATAGTTTATAATATACTTTTTCATTTACTTTTTTATTGATTTCTATTTGGGATATACGTGCAACGCACGTGCCCGAAGACTAGTATTATTATAAGTGGAAAAATTCAACACTCAAAGTTGAATTACCATTTTATCCTTATATTAAAATAATTAGAACAAATGTAATAAAATATAATTAAATATTTAATAAATAACTCATCTAAATCAGTGCATGAATCAAATTCACATTAATAATTAATATTCTATTTTATTGTAAAAATCAAGAGTATTCAAAGAGTTTTTTCTCTAAATAAATTTGATACGGACTAACATCGTGAACTAATTTAATGCAAATTAATTTTACCTATTCAAAAGTTATACTAGCTACTGTTGTAAAATACGTAACATGGTCTTCATGTAAGTGATAAGAGGAGGATGAGATATTATCAAGCAAAAAAAGAATCTTGCTTATCATTTTGTATAGCAGTAATTTCCTTTTGTTTTATCAACTCCTCCTTGTCAAGCTTAAGTATTTTGTACATCCTTTTTTAATATTTTGATCGATATACTTTCTCATGATTTTGTTTTTCTATTGGAATATATTGTGTCATATATGAAAATTAGTGATATGCAATTCATGTTCTACTATATTTCTTAATTATTGATGAAATTCATAATGAAAGATTAATCAGTTAATTTGATATGCGACTATCAATAGAATGTTTTACTTTAGTTTAAATATATTTTCGTTATTATTATTTATTAGTAGTGAGAGGAATAACTAAATGAGAAAAATCACATATCTTTTTAAATGTATTTTTGTTTGACTTTTCATTTATATTGTATAATCTATTGATCTTATTAGTCTATTATTTATTTGTGGAAACATTCATTCTTCAAATTGACCATATATGAGTCCGGAGCCTAAAAGGTGAAAAATGTAAACAAAAATTTCAAAACGGTATGTGAAATTTCTTTTTAGCCAAAACGGAAAAATCGCTCACGAAGTAGCGATTTTGTCCGCGGAAAAAGCAAAATCGCTGCTATAGCAGCAATTTGTTAAATTTGAATTTTTAATCTTTTTCATATGTCGCTGCCTCAGCAGCGACTTATGTTTTTCGACATAATAAATGTGAGTTTGATTCGTATAATTAATCCTCTTATCAAATTTAACAAATCGTTGCGATAGTAGCATTTTTTTTTTTGGCAGACAAAATCACTACTTTGTCAGCGATTTTACCGTTTTGGTTTTAAAAAATTTCATATGCCGTTTTGAAACTTTGTTAACATTTTTCACCCTTTAGGCTCCGGACTCGACCATATATCTAGAATAAGTCGTTTTGAAAAGTTTGTGTTGCTCCATTTGTATTAATTATTTAAAGAGAAATTTTATGGTAAAAGAGTATTATTCTTTTCTCTTCATAAATTATATGTACAATATTTCTCTAAGGTTAAAAAGAAGATGTATATGTGATACAATAATAAAAACAATTAACATAATAATTATGATGATGGTTGCAAGTATATCAAGTGTTTATATCATTTACATATGTACCAAATTGATGATGTCTTTTAGAACTTATAAATTCTATTCATCAAACTTCCATTTATTGTGATGAGAAACTATTTATTGTTGACGTAAAAATTTAATTATGACTGAAAATTGTTAACTCTGGTTTCCAGTTTATTGGCTGGACTCATGAATAGTTAAGTAGTAATTGTCCAAATTCCAATGTCCACTTTTGTCTTAAAGATATTCTTTATATAAGAGAATGTGATATTCTTCTGCCTAATTATTAAATATTAATTATTACTCATACCCATAATTTTTTAAAATTGAAAGTTGAACATGAGGATTTTCTCCACTATATGTAAAAACACTTCAAAATTAAAATTTCAATATGCTTTTTAAGAACCAATTTACAAATATTTATGTTATGTGCATAAGTCAACATGAGAAGAAAAGAGAATAAGAAACTACAATGAAGGATAAAAAATTTCTCAAGTATTCAATATATATTTTTTTATTATTTAGTGAACAAAATATAAATGGTAAAACTACTATTACTAATTTCAGCATTTCCTATTTTACTACTCAATTTTTTAATATATAGAAATTTAACAATAAGGAACAAACGTACTATAACAGGAAATCTCCCAAGTAAAAAGTTGAATTACCATTTTGTGTCCCTATGCTAAATTAAACTTCTATAATTTCATATACATATATTTAATCTTCTTTCTCATTTCAAAATCTTGACCTTTTAAATTTCTCACACAAATATTTTAAAAATACAAATGAGTAATTATTCCTTAAAGACAAGAAATTAAAGTTAAAATTCATCTCTATCTTTTTTTATATTTTAATAGTATTTGACCGTTCAATTTTCCATGTGTCTTTTCATGTTTCCTAATTTTGTTCTATAAATTTAACTTTGTCAAGAAAAACTTTTATTTACTATTCCTACAATTCTTGTGAGTAAGAACTCAAAATTTATTTTACTCATTAAATTTTCTTTTTTTCTTCTTAAACTTCTTTTTACATTATTCATTCATACTTTAATATATAAAAAATTTCTTTGTTATTATTGGTTATACATAGTTTAATTTTCTTAATGATATTTATTCTAATCAATCTTTTTACATTCGTTAAATACTCTATAAAGTGTATCATAAGGTGGGTTTATCCAATTATTTCATTTGCCTTCTTTGATAGATTTCTCCTCCAAAAAGAGTCTACTTCAGGTAAATCTTTTCCAATATAATTGATTTAGCTAAAAATATTGACCAACACTTTTTGTATTATTGGTAAACTAGCAACATATTCACTTCTTTTAGTATAATATCTATTTATTAAAAGTTTCTGTTGCAATAAAACTTCAATTCAGATATAAGTTAATCTATAAATGCCTTTGCATATTTTAACTTTGAAATGTAGACATGGACAATTGTTGGAGCACACAGGTTCATAGTTGATTGTGTGTTCAGGTAGTTTAAAATGATAAGAAATACACATGCGTTGCACGTGTTCGGGAACTAGTAATAAAATAGATGGGAAATTAATACAAAATTATTATAGAATTTTCTGAATTCTTATGAACTCCTTTTCTGATATCCAACCATTTACTTTAACTAAAGAATAAAAATGCTAACCTTGGATAAGGATTTCATGAAACAAAAAAGATCACGACATAAAAATGAAGGAATATCGAAAGTTATCGTAAAGTTTTAGACTAAGAGCCTGTTTGGCTCAGCTTAAAAGCTGGTCAAACTGACTTAAAAGCTGATTTTTGACTTATTTGACTGTTTGGCAATACTCAAAACAGCTTTTTTTAAGTTAAAAAAAACTTATTTTAAGCCAAAAGTTAAAAGCTGGGGTAGGGGTGCTTTTTTTTTAGCTTATAAGTTGTTTTAAGTTGACCACATTTTTATGTTTTTTCCCTTAATATTTTTATACAATCTCCAAATTATCCATATAACCCTAACATCTCTTTCTTCTATTTTTCCCTTTTCACGTTTGACATAACAACTTCAGCACTTTTATCCAAACGCATAACTGCTTATTTTAAAAATAAGTTTCAGCACTTTCAAAAATACTTTTTTAAAGCTGCTTTTATTAAGCCATCAAAACGGGCCCTAAATATTTGTAGGTTATGAATATCATAAAAATATGTATTTTCATATGCCTTTTGTGCAAACTTCAACCAAATAAGTTGATTTTGTTTGTACATGTGCCCGACTCTCTTTCTATTGTTGTCAAACATTTTTCAGTTGTGGTACTCCTCTAATTTTATCTGTAGTTGTTCACTCTCCATTTTATTTGATGGTTCTGTTTGATATAAGTTATGAAGGAATATTGATTGTATTGAAGTGTTAACCTAATAAGGGAATACATGAGAGATATATATAGGAGATATAGGAAGGAGTACTAATCCTAATAGGACTAGGATTAAGGAGTACTAATCCTAATAGGACTAGGATTAGTACACAGTAAATACTAATATTATTTAATACTATTTGTTATTATCCCCCCTCAAGCTGAGCTGAGCGGAAGTGAACGGAAGCTTAGAACTGAGGTAATCGTGCTGTCGGCTCGGGAGAGGCTTGGTGAGAATATCAGCCGGTTGTTCTTCAGTGGGTACATACTGCACAGTCATGGTGCCGTCCTGAACTTCATCGCGAACAAAGAGACAATCGGTATCAACATGCTTCACTCTGGTGTGTAGGACGGAATTCTTGGCCACACAGATGGTTGATTTGTTGTCACAATAGAGAGCAGGAACAATGTGAGTGGCGCGGAGTTCACGAAGAATATATGTGACCCACATGGTCTCAGCAGCAAGAAGAGCAAGGGCGCGGTATTCAGCTTCAGTCGAGGACCGAGAGACCTTGGGTTGTTTTTTTGTACACCAGGAGATCAGATTCGGCCCCAAAAAAACGAGAATGATTGGTTGGTTGTGAGTGTGGGTGGTGGTTGCGGGTGTATTGTGAGTGACGGTCGAAGGGGTGATGAGGGGTGGTTGGGTAGTGGGTGGAGGTGTGGGGGAAGGTGGCGAGGGACCCTGTGAGTATGTTGGAAAAAGGGGAAGGACGCCAATGAATGATGTATTTGTGGAGGAGGAAATAGACTCGTAGGGAAACTCATTTACGACAAATTTGACATGACGAGATATATAGACTTTATGAGTTTGTGGGTCAAGACAGCGATAACCCTTGGAGGTAGGATGATAGCCCAAAAAAATACAAGGACGGGATCGGGGTTGTAATTTTTGAGTAATATGAGGGCGTAGCCAAGGGTAGGCAAGACACTCAAAGATGCGGAGGTTGGTATAATTGGGAAGTTCTTGCTAAAGGAGTTGATAGGGTGATTTGTTGGAGAGAGTATGACTGGGCATTCTGTTAATGAGGTAGTTTGCGGTGGCTAGAGCTTCTACCCAAAAGGAGACAGGGAGATGAGATTGATGTAGAAGAGTAACCACCGTTTCAATGAGATGGCAATGCTTACGCTCAGCCACCCCATTCTGTTCGGGAGTGTATGGACATGAGGTTTGATGTATAATTCCTAGGGATTGCAGAAACTGGCCAAAGATGTTATTGACATATTCCTTTCCATTGTCACTTAGAAAAAGTTTAACATAAGAATTGAATTATGTTTTGACCATTTTTTCAAAAGTGACAAAGGTGGTGTATGCCTGTGATTTGTGTTTTAGTGGGTAGTACCAAGTGTATTTTGTAAAATCATCCACAAAACAAATATAATAGCGAAAACTTGTACATGAAGGAACAACAGTAGGACCCCATAGGTCAGAATGAATAAGTTGAAAAGGTGCAGTTGTACGCTTCTCAGATAAAGTAAAAGGTAATTATGAGATTTAGCAATTGAACAGGAGTCACAATTGTTTACATGAATGGAGAGAAAAAACCTAATTGAGACATTAAGAATTTATTATTTGAGTAGACGGGTGACCCAGACGACTGTGCCACAACAGACTGTGACCATCAGCCGAAAGAGCCACCGGAGCCACAGGAACGCCTTCTGAAACTGGGTGGGCAGACGAACTTGTGCCAGGAAGAACGTACAGACCATGCTCACAGGGGCCCTGAAAAATCACCCTCTTGGTAGTATTGTCTAGGATTTGAAAATCATTATAGGTGAACAAGAGTGAGCAATTATTGTCTTTTGTGAATTGGTGAACTGAAAGGAGATTGGTTTTAATAGAAGGGACGTGTGTAAGATTACCTAGGTGAAAGATAGCGGTAGGGGTTTTAATGGTACCCGTGCCAGTGTGAGAAATATTAAAGGACTCACCGTTGCCAACAGTAGTACCATTGGAGCCATGATATGGATTTGGAGCGTTAAGCTTGGATATATCAGAAGTAACGTGCATGTTGGCCCCAGTATCCAACAACCATTCAGAGGAAGGGCCGGATTGAGATGCATAATTGGCACGGTTATCACTATTTTGGCTCTCCTCATACCGAAACCAGCAACGAATAGCGGTGTGTCCTGTTTTTTGACAGATTTGACAAGTTGGACGATCCCGCTCGTAAGTGCCCTGCCCGCCGCTAGAAGATGACTGCCCGCCGCTGCCGAAGGAGTGCAGGCTGTTGTTGCTGCCGAAGGAGTGCAGGTGTTGTTGCTGCCGTGCTGGACCGAGTACGGCGGCCGACTGCCCTGCCGACCGCCGCCCCGCGGCCTCCGCGTATTTTGCCGTAGCCGCCGCGGCCCCTGCCGGCGTCACCACGCCCCCCGTGATAGTTCTGGCTTGCGGTGAGGGCGATGGCCGGCTCCATAACAGCGGCTTCTCGGAAAAGAAGTTTACTCTCCAGATCCACGTTGATTTCTTCACTTTTTAGCCACGAGGAGAGAGTAGCCAGGTCAACGGGCGTTAGACTGATGCGAACCGCCTGTTTAATGGAGGAGTAAGCTGATGGGAGCCCCCGAACGACGCACATGATGAGATCTTTTTCGGGAATGATTTCGTTCACAGTGTCGAGGGCTGTGATGATGGTGGAGACCTCATCTAAATACTCTGCCATAGTTTTCGTGCCTTTGGTAATTGTGTGGAGACGATCACTCAATTGAAAAATATGAGAGTGGGAAATTGATGCATAGCGTGTTGCGAGGGCCGTCCACAGGACTGAAGCAGTTGTGTAGGATCGGACGTGTTTCTGAACCGTGAGAGAGATGACCGGTATCAAACATGATCGGATCTGGCCATCCACGGCTTTCCAGGCGGCATGGGCCGGATTGGTTTTTTCTGATTTGTCCGTGGCGGTGATGACTGCCGGCGGCGGTTCTGTGCTTCCATCGACGTATTTGAGAAGGTAATTGGCCTCAAGGGCTGTAAGAACGGTGATTTTCCATGTAGGGTAATTTATGTCTGATAATTTTTCGGGAATCAGGGATGAAGATGCCTAAGAAGGAGTTTAACGCCAGAAGGAAGTGAATCGAGAGGATCCACCTCGGTTGTCATGGTTGCCGCCGCCCAAGAAAAGAGAGGGAACGATCGGTGCCTAAAGAGAGAAAAAAAAAACCTAGAGAAAAAGAAGATCTAGGTTTTCTGGCTCTTGATACCATGAAGGAATAT
>JAKWJD010001755.1:67095765-67158688 GCA_027705065.1 Solanum peruvianum
AGACTCTCTCGACTAGAATTGACTCACCAACAGGTGTAGAAAAATGAAGGTATGAAGAAGTTTCTCAGGAAGAACATCAAAATTCATCGCAATATGTGGAGTCATAAAGAATAGACTCACTCCTAGATCAATCAAAGCATAAAAATCAAAATTAAATCTTGGATCATACCAGTGACAACATCTGGCACATCCTCTTTCCTTTGGAGACTAGTAATAGCATACAAATGGTTTACTCCTCCGCTTGCCCTAAAGTAGCTCCTCTAGATGTAATTATGTCTGGTCGAGCAATGGAAAAAGATTCGGCCCTATTGCCCCCATTAACTTGCTTTTTCTGAGGTCATTCTTTCATAAAATGAGTGTTTTAACCACACTTGAAGTAACAAGTGAAGCCATCATAACATACCCCTAAATACGTCCTACCAAACATAGCATATGTAGGAGTCCCATTACCTCCGTCGGGCCCAAAATATAACCAAGCTTAGTAAGAATATAACATGTTTACTACTAAAGAACAAGTGAAAGGACCAAAGAAGAGGTCTTAAATCACTAAAAAAGGTAACTATTTCAAGGGATGACAGCCTACACCAATCACGCCGATCCAGTTTCTTATTGAGCATAACAAGAACCACCTCACAACTACAACAATCCACCAAGGTCAAAAGCACCAATATAAGGTAAACAACCCAATACAATCCCTATAGGAAGCAAATCATAAGTACGAGGGTGGTAAAATATAATCTAAATCCCCTAAGGTCAAACCTACTCTAAGGCCACAAAGCACAAATCCTAACAAGGGTAACCAAGATCATCTACACTACATGCTAAGAGGCAAGCCTAAACTAAGGATCCCGACACCCTAACTAAGCCCAAAGCTCCTACTAAATCAAGTAGATATGGAAAGACAAGATAAAATCAGAAAACCCAGCAAATACCATCCAAATTACATAAAATATATACTAGGTATTATCTAAGAAGTTTAATTAAAAAAAAGTAGAAAATAACTTACCTCAAAGTTGGTCATGCACTCCGAATCCATAGAACATGAGCTGTACACTTTTGAGTCACCTTTAAACATCGCCAACCTATCAAATTATCGATCACCTCGTCCTTACAAACATTTTGACACTAAAATTGCAACAATGAGAAATGGACTCAAAATTGATTCAAAATGGCAATGTGGGATCCACATCGGGAATCTTTAAAATGACTCAATCAAAAGGTCAAAATGAATGACTAACCGAGCTTGTGCCCCAGAACATAGATCAATTTCATTCCTAAACAAACCAAGCAAACAAATGCAATAAAATCTTAATAAATAGTAAACGATTGACCTAGTAAGGAATGTTTGGAATTAACTAGTTATTATGGAAAGTTCGTAAATGACTTTAAAGAGAAACCAACTCACAAAGAATTCAAATGATTGACCTAGTAAACGAACTGTCAGTCTCATCAAGTCATAAATGACTTGGGGTCACTAAAGTGTTTTTAAAATGAAAAAGAAAGACCTGGAAGGTCTTTTCATTCTTAATTTTGGAAATTTATGCACGACAAAGGGTCAAATATGCCTTTATACTATAGGAAATTGTTTAAATATATACTTAGTTATATTTTCGGGCTAAATATATCCCATCTATTATACGTTTTCTGTTTCAGGATAAATATACCCTTACGACTAGCAGATGAAACGTGGATGACTAAGATTTAAAGAACTATTGAATTTAAAATAGATCAAATTCAAATATAACCCGCCTCGAATAATTTAACCCGACCTAATCAAATTCAACTACGATTCTTGGCAAATTTGTGAAACTTCTTTGCAAAATTAAGAAATATTAAGCTAATTGTGTCATTGTAATCCAGAGTCTCTTTCTATTGTTTACCAATCCTCACCTGAGTTGTTTCATTGGCAGCATTCTCGATCCACAAATCCATTTAACTAGAACATTAATAACTGCTTTACAAATTTCATATCTAATTAGTGCTAGCAGCCTCTATAACCAGGGGCGGAGCTACAACCACCGAAGGGGGTCAGCTGACCACCCTTCGCCAAAAAATTACATGATATAGAGATGTCAAATTTTGAATCTAAGGGATAAATAGTTAATATTGAACAATCTTTAGATAAACTCTTCCATGGCACAGTGGTAAAGCTTGTGCATTTCCACTCTTTGTGCGCAGGTTCAAATCCTATAGAGTGCACAATAACTATTTTCGGATTGTGAAAACAAAAGAGCCAACATTTTATATTAAAAATTTATGTTTACGTATGTTCGCATCTTAAAATCTAAAGCTAAAATCATCTGTTTATCTTCTACTTTTCTTTTAAGAAAATCTTTTTTATTGGTATGATTTATGTTTCATAAAGCTGGATGCATTTGTCCTATCAATATTTCACTATAAAAATAATAATCATATATTTTTATCATATAAAATCAATGCATCAAAAAGAATAAAAAAATTCGATTGATTATATTTGATACTGGCAAATGTTGAAATCGTTCATGGTTGAATCACTAGGTTAAATAAATAGCATTCAACTCACTTATTAAAACAAAATTCTTGAACACCCTTAATTAAATTTCTGGCTTTGCCACTGTCATCAAGCAAGCCAAACTTGTGAAGGATGTAAAAAACTATGAAATATCAACTTATATACAATTTTACTATTAGATGAACACTGATACAAAATAATGTGTTTTGAATATATATATATATATATATATACCTTGGACTTGGACGGGACCAAATGACCATTATTGGCCTTGAACGGACCCTTGGAGCTTACTTAACTCAGAGGAAGACTTAACTCAACAAAAACAAGAAACATTCTCATAAAAATAACATAAATAAACGTCTTGGACAAAATGTGACTTAAGTCTCCAAATTAGAATATCTGAAATGCAAGATGAAGAGAGACTCAAAACTGAACTATCTGATTGACTATTTATTTTATGAAGCCTCTATAATACTAAGATGAATGTTGGTACAAACCCCCAAAACATTCTATAAATGCAAATACTAGAAAACAATAAATAGTCCTCCAGAAGCAAGGAGGCTCACCACTGACTCTGAGTACGCTACTGGATCAACGACGTGCTGGATGATGCTGATCTTGGTTACGTGTGTCTGCATCATGAAATGATGTAGGCCAACTGGCATCAGTACATTGAATGTACGAGTATGCAGGTTGGAATACTAACAAATCTTAGGCTTGAAAGGAGTGAGGAGTAATATTTACCTTTGCTCTGCTCAACTCATGGGTACTCAACTCAATATATATGAGGCAGTAAAACACATACAATATAAATATATAAAAAAAACTTTAAAGCCACTGAGACAGTCTTAGTTCATTAAAATAAAACAATAACGAACTTTACTCATTTAAAAGTAATATAACTTTTGTGGGAGATTCTCTAAGTGACAACCATCACTGTGAGCCTAAGTGATGATACAAGGTTTTACCTCACGCTGCCAAGGACATCCTATACCTTGCCATCGCTATAGGACCTTACATAACTTAGTGGATCCACTAGCTTAACTTACGTGATCATCTAAAATGTATAACCCATTATTTCCCATGATGGTTACATGGTTTTCATGGAGACTTGATTTAATTGTGAACTCTCATCCTCACATCGGTGCTCAATACTACTTCCAAAATGTACTCTAACCCATGATTTTAAAACAATTTCCTTTCTTTGGGTAGAGATAATTTGCTCAACACTTTATCTTTACAAAGCTTTCTTAGACTCAATGTTTCCTTTTCTTGTTCAAAACTCTGTTGGAAATCTTAATTTCTTCTTTAACTTAAATGTGAAATCATTTGCAAACTTTTTAGGGAACACGGAGTTCCCTTATTACATTTGAGAAATGAACTCAACTTCTCTACTCTTTGCTTAACTTGAAACTTGAGTCATAATTGATTCATAGGGAATACTTAGTTCCCTTTTAACTTTTGAAGAAAAGAATTCAAACTTTTTACTCTATACTTTGACTTGAAACGAAGTTAAAACATTTTGTAAAGACTCCTTAAAACCTTGAAGAACTTTGTATTAGAATAACTTCTTAACTTAGACTTGACTCTTGACTTCTTTGACATTGGATTTTAGTTTTCCTTGAATTGGATTATGGATTCAAGGTTATGATTTATGTTCTTTGATGATTTATAGGTAATTAGAGATCATTTAAAGTAACTAGAATCATTGGAAGGTGTTAAAGTAACTTAGAAGGACTTAAAAAGGTAAAACTACAAAAACTTTGAGAAAAATGCCGATCTGAGCGCTTTCAGGGTGCACGACGCCAGCCTCCATTGACTGAGGCCAATTCCTGGCGTACTGGTGACGCAACGCGCCAGGCCTTTGTGTTAGAGGCCAATTTCAGGAGCACTATAGGCGCAACGCGCCTGGCTTTGCCCAGGTGCGTCTGACATATTTTTCAACACGTTTTCAACTCCAAAACCTACAAACATACCTAGTTCTTTCACCTAACACTTGAGATTATTGGTACCCTCAATGCCCACTGCATTCAACTCAAAAACAACTCGAGAAACAAGAATCAACCAACAATAGGCATCCAACAATTCAATCAACAAAAACTCAACACTTTTCTTCAAGAACTTCAACTTTTAACATGAAATCAACGCATAGATTGCTGAATTGAAAAAAATTGGTGTGTGGGTGAACAAACCAGATGCGAAATATCTCACATACCTTAATAGGGATAACCCTCGACGAATTTTACTCGCAAATCCATGGCTTTCTTGGCTTAATCTTGATCTTTTTACCTTATCCTTCTTCTCTTCTCTTTTCTCCCAAGACCTAACCGTGAATTGATTTTTCAAAACTGACTTAAGGCTTATTTTTGCCCCAATCTAAACCATAAATAAAATCAGGAAAGAATTAGGTGAAATGACTTCTTTGACCTTACTTAAATACAGAATTGGACTTTCTTCACTTTGAATGTAACATTCCAAAAAAAGTACTTGTCTAATGAAGAGTCTATTATGTTTTAAGAATATATATTGGATACATAGACATCCCAACTCCCAATATTCAGTTATTGGATATGTTAAAGAATATTGACTTAAGGATGTTAGCCAATTTCTATGTATTAACAAGTAACTTAAAATACACTTTGATGTTTAGCCAATTTCTATGTAATAAAAATACACTTCGGTTCAAATGCCCAAATCCAAGCTTGTTTAGGAATTGTTCCTACAATGAAGACCCTAGGCTAAAATGCTTAATTTCATAACTCGTATATTAGGTACGAGACATCGAAGTGTCAAGCCTAGGTACCATAACACATGATCATTTAAAATGATATTGTAGATTAAACAGTGCCCAAGGACATAGTGAGGGTCCTTGGACAAGAAATGTGCAGCAACACATGTGAAAGTACAGATGCAAGAACATGTCCAAGAGACCAAACGACCAAGCCCCAACCGAATTCGGTTAGGGCGGTTATGGGAAAGGCACACGTGCGGGTAAAGCCATATGGGTCCTAGCCTCCTAACATGTCCTAGGATCTAACTAACTTACCTAACTAACAAACTAACCTAGCAATAACTAAAATAAACTAACTAGTGTACCCGAAATCCTAAAACCCAATCGGGTGACACTATCCGGGTAACTAACTAAAGAAACATTCTAGTATTTAAACTAGGATGGTCCAAGGGTTGGTTATGGTCCTAACGAGTTAGGGGTACTTTAGTAATTATCCTGGGTCACTTAATTAATTAATTACCAAGTTAATTATTAACTAAAAATCCTAGTCAAAGCCGAAACCAGTAACAAATTTTCAGATTTGGCTAAGTCAAATGCTCTCCTATTTTTAGTAAATTTACGAAGGGCATTTTGGTAATTTAAGTGGATGGTCTTTTGGATAATTCATGGGATGACTATATATGTATATTAGGTCATTTTATACCACTTTTACACGTCCCAAATTAGATCAAATCAAAATTCTCTCAATCTTCCGAAAAGCTCTCTTTTACAAACTCCATTAAAGAACAAGAAAAGCTTAAGGGAGAAGACAAAGGTTTCGAAGTTTTCAATCATATTTCATGGATTCTTCATCTATAAGGTATGAGTTTTTCACTCTTGGAATTACTTTCCCCAATATTTCCTTTCTAGATAAGTTTTCAAGAACATCAAATACTATGGTTTTTACTCTACAAAATGGATTTTCTTCCTGACCCTAGATTTATGATTTTCAATGAAAAATAAACGTTTTCTATAATCAATTTCGCATAAATTGTTGAGTAATTGATTGATAATGTTAGAATGTCGTGTGATACATTGTCACGACCCAAATTTTCAAGTCGTGATGGCACCTATGTTCCCAACCAATAGGTAAGCCAACCCAACATATTAACCCAACTAAACCAACAAATGAGTAAAAAAAAAACTAACACTTAGCAGAATCTCCAACATTGAGTTCATTATAAGTACGAATGCGGAAGCTAAAATATATCACCCCAAGAATTGGTGTCTTAAGTACAAGAGCTTCTAGAATACGATACAAGTCTGAAACTAAAATGACAAATCTAACTTAAGGGATATCCTGTCTGAATACTGAATAACAGAATACGTATGATAGAGGGAGGTGTGGGCCACGAACAGCCAAGCAGCTCACCACAACTCCAAGAACTTCAAGCCGGACTCAATTTGCTCCACGAGATGTGCTCCTACTCGGAATCGAATCTGCACCACAAGAGTGCAACAAGCATAGTATGAGTACGAAACCACGTGTACCCAGTATGTCTCATTGACCGACAACGAAGAAGTAGTGACGGGAGTTATATAAGAAAATAAATTATTAAATTATACAAGTATATATATACATATATTACACTTACAATTTAGGTTCCATCAATAAGGAAATCAGGCATCAAGTATTTTCCAACACCAACGAAACACATAATCATCAAAATAAATGATGTGATGAAATGCAATGCAATATAACACCATGTAATGAATTGTCTCAAAATACCCAGTACACACTCAACCGTATATACATGATACTCCTCGGAAATACATCGAGAGTTCATGACCCATGGGGGACTCGCGAGGTCCATATACCGACACGGACGATCTCCACGTGTCTGTGCGGACGATCTCAACGCACTATCATAATATCAACAATTTTCGCACGGACGATCTCCACGTGCCCAATTACAATATTAACATCTCACCATCCCCAGCACGGACGATCTCCACGTGCCCAACTTATACTCAGTCTCATGTCTATGCATGTGCACAATATTATTTCAATAGAGGGGATGATAATGTATCTCAATCAATCAATATGAACATAATACATAACCACCTCAATTATCACAACATATACGGGTGAAATAAATAAAACACAATCACACAAGAAATTCAAATCAATAATATATCAGCTAATGCCCATGCTTGGCATTCTCAATTTTCAATCCACATTCTAAAATAGAAATTTTCCTTTTTATAACACCGTACTCGTACCAATGCCCGTCACACCATTGATACGAGACCACCATCCTTCCCCCTTACCCCTTTGTCTATTTTCATTTTTAAATCTTTAATTAGGAAAACGTCCTTCAACAAGTCTAAAAAGTCTTAACATACCTCAAGTGCCGAATTCGTGTCACGAATCTTCAAGACAGTTCTTTCCCTTTTTGCAAAGTTTTGTAATGTTCACGATCTACCAATGATGCAATATTCATAAATAAGCAAGTTTGTAGACATTCAAATTATTATAGGTACATTATAGACCCTAAAACTCACTCATATCTCTAATCAAATCCCAAATCTTGATATAATCTATATGCCAAAAATTATCAAAATTGTCAAATTCCCAGCCAATACTTTAACCTTAATCTCTCCAAATATACTAAATTTCAATGTTAAATTATAGGATATACACCTAATAATTAATTATCTATCTCAATATATAACTAAATTATATTATTTTTTTTACACTATGATTAAAATATAGTATAGAGATAAATTAATTTGAACCATTACATGAACCCAACTCTCAGAACCTAATTTTCCTACAGTATACATCTAAATAAAAAAAAATTAAATAACAAAAATTCCAACAATTAAACCAATCCACTGGTAAGGGACTCATTAGATGGAAATTATTATTATTATTATTATTATTTTACACCTTTAACCACCAATCCAATCACCATCACCCCTTTTTTGTTCTTATTTAAAACAAAATTTACAATAGTCCGTGCAACTTACTATATTTTCTCAATAAGAAAGAAAACATTTGCAGATCCAGATTTACACTCTACTGACAACTATACTTTAACCCACATTAACAATATAATAACAATAATATACAATTCAATCTAATTCAAGTGTAATCCTATTCAACAAAATTTAAAAAATAACTAGACAAGGATGGTATCCTTTTACCTGCGCAACGAGTTCTTCTCCAACCTGAGGATGACAACTTATTCCTATTTCTGATTTTCTCTAATCATGATATAATAACTGTAATCCCTCTAAGTTATTTAAATACATTGGCCAGATATAAAGGTATAAATGAGTTATGGACTCAACCCACTAATTATCACTATATTATCCCATTACTATAGCCACTACAATTCTAATAGATAAACAATAAAAAAATTTCCACTAACTAAGAAAAGACAACAAACATTTCTAGTGGTAAGCCCACTAACTAAAAAAATTAATGGGTCAAGTATAAGATATTAAATGAATTATGGATATGACCCACTAACTATTAACTAGATTAATTATTCAATAAAATTTAATCAACTAAATACTCTTAGTCTTCGAAAAATTTTAAAGTACCCATTTAAATTTCCAAAAGGAGTCAAACTAGTCCTAGTTCTCAAAACGACCTAGCGGGTCGTTACATACATGATCTTTCTCTATGTGATGGTTTCGAATGGGTTGTTTCTAGTATTTGATAACGTGAAAACGTTCGGGTTAGAATTAAAGGTTTGAATGAACCCTTTAATGACTAGTTTACCTTCTCCTATGCTATGTATTGATCTTGTACATGATTTTATGAGTTGTTTTCTATTATGTCATTGAGTATTTCACTATGTATGATTATGAATATTGCATGATGAATAAGATTCTTAGAAGCCAGAGGTAAGTTTCTAAGTGTGAATACTCAAAATGTTTATGTTAGCCTATAAAGTATGATGCTATGTTATGAAAATTATGTATGATGTTTCTATGTGAATATGCTGGGCTATTAATATGTTACTCGTGAGATTATGATAAGAATACGAATATGCAAGTTATGATACTCTCTTGTATGCTTTACATAAGATGATTATGCCATGTAAATCTCACAAAAGAAAGGTTATGATGAAAGGACAAATCTCATCTAATTTAAAATAGCTCATTATCATGTTATACAAGGATATAATCTCATATGACCTATGATAAGTCAATGACAAAATAAAACTTAAAGGTTATGTCACGACCCAAATCGGGGACGCGACTGGCACCCACATTCACCCTCCTATGTGAGCGAACCAACCAATCTAAACCTTAACATTTCAACGTATATCGACAGAAAATAATGCAGAAGACTTAAAACAATTCAAAACTATTTAATATCCCCAAAATCTGGAAGTCATCATCACAAGAACATCTATGATCAAATTACTAAACTAAAACTATCTAAGAAGCTAAAACAAATACTAGCTAGTCCATGCCGGAAGTTCAAGGCATCAAGACTTGAAGAAGAAGATCCAGTCCAAGCTAGAAGCGTTAGCTCACCCTGAGATCCGGTATGACGAAAATTGGCTCGAATTACTGTTGAGTTGAAGTTGATGGGACGTTTGCTGCATTACACAATTAACAAAGAAGAAAACATAAAAGTAGGGGGTCAGTACAACCACAAGTACTGAGTAGATATCATCGGCCAACTCAAAATAGAAGATAATATATATCAAGTAATATTATAAATCAACTATAAACTGAACATGTAACAACAACAAGTATTATAATCATCAATAAATACCATCAAATTCATCCATGAGGGCTCAAGCCTCAATACCATACTCATTTGGGAATTAAGTTCATTATGTTGAGTATATTATCATCTTTCAAGATTCATTATCTTTCTTCCTCTTGTGTCGGTACGTGACACTCCGATCCCCTACCACTATGTGTCGGTACGTGACACTCCGATCCCCTAATTCTACGTGTTGGTTCGTGACACCCGATCCCCTATATGTGTCGGTACGTGACACTCCGATCCCCTATATGTGTCGGAACGTGACACTCCGATCCACTAACCTCATTCTATCCGTTCATCAAGCCTTCTCTATACCAAGGCATCATCAATCCCATTACTTTAATTCATCAAGCCTTCTTTTATACCAAGGCATCATCATTAATAACGTAGATTAAAGTTTCTTTCAAGATTTGGGATTCAATGGTTTTCATCATGCTTGTTTTATCAAAATCACATAATCATATTCATGCAAGCATACAATTAAGCATATAGACAGGTTTACAATACCACCAATACATATCATTCACTATTAAGAGTTCACTACAAATATCGTAAAAAAAACCATAACCTACCTCCACCGAAGACTAGTGATCAAGCAAGAATTTCCAAAGCTTTGTTTTCTCCTCAGCCTCTCGATCGATCCCTCTCTTTCTCTTGGTTCTTTCTGTTTTGTTTTATTCCAACCCTCTTTCTTTTACCCTAATTAACATATAATTAAAGTGTAAAAGAGGACAATAGAACCCACTAATTAACTTAAGGTTACCTTTTTAACCCCCAAGTAATTAGACTTATTAATATTAACCCTATAACTTTATAATTAAGGAAAGAATAGTCCAAAACGTCCCTTAAAACGTGTAAAGAAATCCGATTCTGCCTGGGATTTGCGCAACCTGTGACGGCCCGTCGTGCATGCGATGGTCCGTCACGCAGGTCGTCGCGACCTCCTAGAATCCAAGTGGACTGTGACGGTCCGTCACACCTGTGACGGTCAGTCCTGCACTTCCGTCATGACGGTCAGAAACTCGTTTCTTGTACCAAATTCTCAAAAGTTGAAGTGTTTTGCAACGGGGGCTCACGACGGTTCGTCGTGGCTGTGACGGCACGTCTTGCAGGTCCGTCACAATTTACAGAGAGTCGATTTTAGTACACGATTTTCGGAATTCTAAGTGTTCTGAAACGGTACACCCTCGACGGGCCGTCGTGCCTATGACGGTCCGTCGTGGTGTCCGTAGTCTTGGCCAGTTTTTCCAGAAATAAAATCTGCTGCTCAAAACGACTAAACAGGTCGTTACAGGTTATTTCTAGAAAGGGACTTAAGCTAAGCACCGATGAACTATATATGGGAAGTGTCCCTTCCTTAGCGAGAAGGTAGGTTCACAATGATTCTCATGAGATTTGGGCTGCCATGTAATGTGGAACCATGGGTCTCTAATACATCTCCTATTTCTTGAACTATGTTGCCACCATAGGATACTAACTAGTGGATCCACCTAGAAAGCTACGTGATGCTAGGTTCTACTTTGGCCGGTAGAGTACCTCTTTTTGGTGTGGAGAAGACATTGGATTCTATTAGCTCACATAGTCTATGTTATTTAATGCGTATGTTCCCTAATGTAAAATAAAGAATAGTAAATGAACATTGACTAGGGTGACTTGATGAGTTTGCTTAGTATAGATAGTGGTATGGGACGCTACCGAGACATTGTACAAATTGACTCAAAGGGAAGTCCTAGGAGATTTGTTTTAAGTAATATGATGATATGAAAGATATATGTTTATTATATATGATATTATTCTTATATGAATGTTGGTTATTATGATAAATACGTTTTTTGGTTGTATTGCGATATGAAGTGACTTATGTTACAAGTTACATGAAGCAAGGCTTTACTTATGGGCTCCTATCTTATCTACTCAATTGTGTGGGGTTATGGGGCTTCACATGACCATTGGACTTGTAGGTTGGGGATGGTATCATTGGTGAGTGTTTTGTATGCTACGCTATATGATCCATTGAATGTGAAAAGTTAATATGCTCTATGGTAATGTTTCTTTGATTGTGATCATGATTTAAGTTGATGGAATCCTTAACTTGTACATGTTATATGGTACGTACATTGAAGACTTTTATATGACTTAGCATTTTTTCTAAAGATACGATAAATGATCCTTTTTCATGTGTGTCCTTATGTGTTATGTGCATATACCTATACATAGTACATGTGGCGTACTAACCCCATTACTTTATATTACTATAACAGTAGGTTCCAACTATTGAAGTTAAAGAGGTCGATTTGAAGAAGCTTGGAACTCTTTCTCCAAGTCTTGGTAGGTCCTCATGTTCGTTACGCTATCACTTATATTCCAGCCTATAAAGACTTAGTAGTTTTTAGAATACATTATTTCCATTATGTTCTTTGGATTCTTTTGTATTAAGACGTATATAGCATATTGACTATTATTGGCTAAGTCCAAATTTGCACTCTTAGATGGTTTCTATGTACGTGAGACAGTTTTAGAATATCAGATATCTTTAGGAATCTTAAGTATGAAGTCTAAGTATACTTCATTAAGTATATTAAAAGTTTTTTATTTTCCGCAAAATTTAATTGTATGATTATGATGAAAGATAAGAAGAGGCTTGTCTTCGACCTCTGAGAGGTTAACGACTCCGATCTCATCCGAGGTCTAGGATACAGGTGTGAAAAACTTGGTATCAGAGAATGAGGTTAAATATCCTTAGGATCAATGTCTCCCTAAACTACATTACCTAGTGTCTTGTTCATGGTTGTGAAGCACGCCACAATTATGGATGAGAGGCTATGTGATGATTAGGGAACTTCTCTTTTCCTGATACTCCTATGGCGTGCATGTAATTGCGTTGACACTATGTGTCTTTTAGCATATGATTCTTTTATTGGTAGATTCCTTCCAAGGTAACAAAGAGAAGCTAAGGTAGAGGAGTTCATCACCTTTGTCAAGGAGGTTGATGGTTCATGCTCAACAGGATGAGGATAGTTGTCTAAGGAAAAGGAATAGGGCTAAGAAGGCAAAGTCTTTTGAAGGTAGTTCTTCTAAGAGTAGGCTTGATGTTCAAGACAAGCCTAAGTTTAAGGAGAGGTTTTCAAACCAAGTTTTTTCTAATTTCTCCAAAAATTGCAATGATATAGGTTCTAGTCATAACCCTCAAGAGGGAATAAATGTTGATCCACCAAAAGAAAAACCAACTTGTAGTAAGTGTGGTACGAAACATGTGGGTGAATGTCTTGTTGGGACTAATAGTTGCTATGGTTGTGGCAAAGATGGCCATATGGTGAAATATTTTCCTAATGTGAGAAGTTAAGGTAAGATTAAAATCCAATCTCAACCAAGAGGTCCTAGTTCTGAAGCTCCAAAAAGGAACCATTTTTATGCACTCAAGGCTAGGGATGAACAAGAAAGCTCTTCCGACATTGTGACGGGTATGTTACAAGTTTTCTCAGTTAATGTCTATAAATTGCTTGATCCGGGTGCTACTCTTTCTTTTGTTACACCTTTGGTAGCTAGGAAGTTGGATGTATTTCCTAATGTTTTGATTGAACCCTTTTCGGTTTGTACCCCATTGGGTGACTCTGTAGTTGCAAAAAGAGTTTATAGAAAATGCCCTGTCGTGCTTCCCAATAGAGTTACTCTTGTTGATTTAGTAGAACTTGACATGTTTGATTTTGATATCATATTGGGTATGGATTGGCTTCAAGATTGTTTTGCTTCCGTAGATTTTATAACAAGGGTGGTGAAATTTCAATTCCCTAATGAACCTATTATAGAGTGGAAAGGTGGAAATTATATGCCAAGGGGTCAAGTCATTTCTTGTTTGAAGGATTTTAAGATGATATCCAAGGGTTGTTTATACCATGTGGTGAGAGTTAAGGACCTAATGTGAAACTCTTTCGATTGAGTCAGTCCCTATAGTGAGAAGAATTACCCAACTCATGATCTTGAGTTGGCTGTTATAGTTTTTGCCTTTAAAATATGGAGGCATTACTTGTATGGTGTGCATGTTGATGTGTTTACTGACCATAAGAGTCTTCAATATGTGTTCACACAAAACGGATTTAAATATCCGACAGAGAAGATGGTTAGAACTATTAAAGGATTATGACATGAGTATCCTTTACCACCCCGGCAAAGCCAATGTGGTTGCGGATGCTTTGAGTCGAATGACTATAGGTAGTGTGTCTCATGTGGAAAAACAGAAGAAAGAACTTGTGAAAGATACTAGGGTTGTTCCCAATGAAACTGTCGAATGTTCATCTCCCTAGTTCTACCTATTTCTGTTTCTAGTAATATGTATAATGCAAAGATCTAAATTAATGAGTAATCATGAAATTGACTTGTTTTCTAAATAGGTGCATATGTCGGTAAATGATAGTACCAACTAGAGTTTTAAGAAAATTTCTTTATACACTATTATTGCACTTATGTTAAACATGTGTGCATATGTTTTCTGGAGATTTTGTTGTTGTCTTCAGAAGAATGATAGCATAGTATCTCTTTGATGAATTTTGAGCTTATTAGAAGGTTGAGAAGGAATTTCCTCACTATGTGTTATGGATATGTAGCTCTTATATGATTGTGCATCATGAATTGAGTGCTAAGTGTGATGATACGTTATGTGCTTGTTGTGCTGCTAGTATTGAGTTTATTTCCTACCCTCCGAAAGATTTTAGTGTCATTCAGGGACGAATGTTCCTAAAGGGGGGGATAATGTAACATTCTAGAAAATGTACTTGTCCAGTGAAGAGTCTATTAGAATTTAACAATATGTATTATCGTACATAGACATGCCAACGCCCAATATTGAGTATTATTGGGCATGTTAGAGAATATTGGCTTAAGCTTGTTAGCCAATTTATATGTATTAACAAGTAACTTAAAATACATTTGATGTTTAGCCAATTTCTATACATTAAAATATACTTCGGTTCAAATTCCCCAATCCAAGATTGTTTAGGAATTGAACCTGCAATAAAGACCCTAAGCTAAAATGCTTAATTACTTAACTCACATATTCGGTACGAGGCATCCAAGTGTCAAGCCTCGGTACCATAGAACATGATCATTTAAAATGATAATGAAGATTAAGAAGTGCCTAAGGACATAGTGAGCGTCCTTGGACAGGAAATGTGCAGCAACACATGTGCAAGCACATGTGCAAGAGACCAAGCGACCAAACCCTAACCGAATTCGGTTAGGGCGGTTAGGGGGCAGACGCGCGTGTTGGTAAATCCACATGGGGCCTAGATTCCTAACAAGTCCTAGGCTATAAATGACTTACTTAACTAACTAATTAACCTAAAATTAACTAAAATAAACTAACAAATGTACCCGAAATCCTAAAACCTAACCGGGTGACACTAGCCGGGTAACTAACTAAATAAACATCCTAATACCTAACCTAGGATGGTCCCAGGGGTTGGTTATGGTCCTAACGACAAGGGTACTTTAGTAATAACCCTAGGTCACTTAATTAATTAAATTATCAACTTAATTGATTAATTAAAAATCCTAGTCAAAGCCGAAACCCTTAAAACAATTCATATTGGCTAAGTCAAATGCTCTCCTATTTCTAGTAAATTTAGGAGGGCGTTGTGGTAATTTAAGTGGAAGGTCTTTTGGGTAATTCATGGGACAACTATATATGTATATTAGGTCAGTTTTAGACCACTTTTAAACATACCAAATCACATCAAACTAAAATTCTCTCAATTTCTCAAGAACGCTCTCTTTTGCAAACTCCATTGAAGAACAAGAAAAGCTTAAGGGAGAAGATGAAGGTTTCGTAGTTTCCAATCATATTTCGTGTATTCTTCATCTATAAGGTAGGGGTTTTTCACTCTTGGGATTCCTTTACCTAATAGTTCCTTTCAAGATAAGTTTTCCTGAACTTCAAATACTAGGGTTTTTACTCTACAAAATGGATTTTCTTCCTGACCCTAGATTTATGATTTTCAATGAAAAGTAAACGTTTTCTATATTGATTTTCACATGAATTGTTTAATAATTGATTAATAATGTTTGATGTCGTGTGGTACATGATATTTCTCTTTGTTATAGTTTTGAACGGGTTGTTTGTAGTGTTTGATAACGTGAAAACGTTAGGGTTAGAATTTAAGGTTTGAACGAACCCTTTAATGACCCGTTTACCTTCTCTTATGCTATCTATTGATCTTGTACATGATTTTATGAGTTTTTTTTATTATGTCATTGAGTATTTCACTATGTATGATTATTAATATTTCATGATGAATAAGATTCTTGGAAGCAAGAGGTAAGTCTCTAAGTGTGATTACTCAAAATGTTTATGTTAGCCTATAATCTATGATGCTATGTTATGAAAATTATGTATGATGTTTCTATGTGAATATGCTGGGCTATGAACATGTTACTTGTGAGATTATAATAATAATATGAATATTCATGTTATCATACTCTCTTGTATGCTTTATACAAGATGATTATGCCATGTAAATCTCACAAAATTAATGTTACGATAAAAGGACAATTCTCATCTAATCTAAAAGAGATCCTGATCATGTTATATATGGAGATAATCTCATATGACCTATGAAAATTTAAAGGAACTTAAGCTAAGCACTGATTAACTAGATATGGGAAGTGTCCCTTCCCTAGTGGGAAGATAGGTTCACAATGATTCTCATGAGATTGAGGCTACCATGTAATGTGGAACTATGGGTATCTAATACATCTCCTAGTTCTTGAACTCTGTTGCCATCATATGATACTAGCTAGTGGATCCACCTAAAAAGCTACGTCATGTTAGGTTCTGCTTTGATCGGTAGACCACCTCTTTTTGGTGTAGGGATGACACTGGATTCCATGTTTATATCATATGGTCTATGTCGGTTAATACGTCTGTTCCCTCATGTAAAATAAATAAAAGTAAATGAACATCACTAGGGTGAGTTGACGAGTTTTCTTAGTATAGGTAGTGTTATGGGACACCACCTAGACATTGCAAAAGTTAACTCTAAGGGAAGCCCTAGGAGATTGTTCTTAAGTAATATGATGATATGAAAGATATATGTTTATGATATATGATTTTAATCTTCGATGAATGTTGATTATTATGATAAATAGGTTATTTGGTTGTATTGTGTTATGAAGTGATGACTACTTATGTTACAAGTTACATGAAGCAAGGCTTTACTTATAGTCTCCTATCTTATCTACTCGTTGTGTGGGGTTATGGGGATTTACATGACCATTGCACTTGTAGGTTTGGGATGGGATCATTGGTGAGTGTTTTGTATGCTACATTATATGATCCATTGAATGTGAAAAGTTAATATGACTCTATGGTAATGTGTCTTCGATTATGATCATGATTTAAGTTGATGGAATTCTTAACTTGTATATGTTATATGGTATGTGCATTGAAGACTTTCATATGACTTAGCATGTTTTCTAAAGATATGATAAATGATCCTTTTCATGTGTGTCCTTATGTGTTATGTGCATATACCCATACTTAGTACATGTGGCGTGCTAACCCCATTACTTTATATTACTACAACTGTAGGTTTCGGCTATTGAAGTTAAAGAGGCCGATTTGAAGAAGCTTGGAACTCTTTCTCCAAGTCTTGGTAATTCCTCATGTTCGGGATGCTATCACTTATATTCCAGCCTACGAATGCTTAGTAGTTTTTAGAATATGTTATTTCCATTATGTTCTTTGGATTCTTTTGTATTAAGGCCTATATAGCATATTGAGTATTATTGGCTAAGTCCAGATTTTCACTCTTAGATGGTTTCTATGTACGTGAGACAGTTTTAGAATATCGTATATCTTTGTGAATCTTAATTATGAAGTCTAAGTATACTTCATTAAGTATATTAAAAGTTTTTAATTTTCCACAAAATTTAACTATATGATTTTGATGAAACCTAAGAAGTGCTTTTCTGCGATCTCTGAGAGGTTAACGACTCCGATCTCATCCGGGTCTAGGATCTGGGTGTGACAACTTTGACAACCCAACTTTTTATAGGCATAACTCCCTCATACGATATCGAAATGTTCAAACTCGACGTTTTTGAAAAGCTTTCTCCAAGGGATTTCCAACAATATCAAGAACTACCTCCAGATCCTCTTGATCTAGAAGTTATGACCATTTTAAATTGCCTAAGGCTCACTTCTTCCAAAAGTGATTATTTTTAGTTTCTTAGGTTATTCCTAGATATTTCGAGTTACAAGATGTTACAATATCTCCCCCTTGGGGACATTCGTCCTCAAATGAGATTTCTTTCACTAATCTAAGAACAATAACCTCAAGTTTATCACTCAGAGATCATAAGCAAGTAATGACATGCTTATTCATAGCTTACAAAGTGCAAAGAAGAGAATTCGTACCTTGGTCTGCGTTCTCTCCAGGTTCAAAGAGATGTGGATATCTCTTCTTCATATCCTCTTCATCTTTCCAAGTCGCTTCTTAAACTAATTGGTTCCCCCAAAGGACCTTCACTAACACAAACTCCTTTGTTCTGAACTTGCGAACTTGGCCATCTAAAATCTGAACCGGAATTTCTTCATAGTATGAGTTAAGGAGTGAGTTATAAATTGTTGACATTAAAATGAAACTTCTTAAGTTGGGCAATATGGAAAGGAATGGGGTGTATCATGAGACAATTTTATGTATCCGTAATCCCAATATTTTCAGTTGGTACAATCAATGAATGATTACCCATGCACTTCTTCAACATGGAGACATGAAATACTAGATGAACAACTTCTAACTCTTTGGTAGCTCCAACTCATAAGCTACATTTCCAACTATATTGGATATTCTATAAGGTCCAATATACAGGGGACTAAGTATCCCCTTCTTACTAAACCTCATAACACCCTTCGTGGGTGAAACTTTCATAAATACCCAATCATGCACTTCAAACTCCAACATCTTCCTCTTAACATATGTGTAGGAATTTTGACGACGACTTTGTGTCGTTCTTAATCTCTCTTGAATTCACCTTCACCTTCTACATGTATTGGTAAACTAGATCTGGTCCTATCAACCCTGCTTAACCAACCTCGAACCACCCAATAGAAGAATTGTATCTTATCCCATGTAGAGCTTCATATGGATCCATTTGGATGCTCCAATGATAGCTATTACTGTAAGCAAACTCAATGGGAGGTAGGTGATCATCCCAATTCCCTTTGAAATCAATCATACAATCCCTCAAAATATCTTCGAAGGTATGGATAGTACGCTCTTCTTGCCCATTCGTCTGAGGATTAAAGGTCAGTACTTAAGTTCACCTTTGAACCCAAAACTTTTTCAAAAGACTTCAATTGAGAAGTAAATTGTGTACTATCTGAAATGATAAACATTGGCAGTCCATCAAGTCTGACCACCTCCTGAATGTTTAAATTTGCATAATCCTCTACCAAATGAGTGTCTTTACCGGTAAAAATTAGGCAGACTTTTTCATTCTATCGACAATCACCCAAATCAAATCATACTTCCTGAGAGACCTTGTCAAGAATGTGATGAAGTCCATATTAATCATCTCCCATTTACATTCCGGATGCTCTATATTATGATCCAACCCTCTAAGCCTTTTGGTGTTCTACTTTCACTTGGTGACGATTCGGGCACTTGGAAACAAACTCAGCAATGTCCTTCTTCATACCTTCCCACTAATATACCTCTCTCAAATCACGGTACATCTTAGTGTAACTCGAATGAATGGAATATCTAGTGTGATGAGACTCCTCCATAATCCTTTCTTGGATTATATCGACCCTAGGTACACAAAATCTACCTTGATACTTCAGCACTCCATCTCTTCCTTGTTTAAAAACCAATACTATTTGCTTATGAACATTCACCTTCAAATCATGTCTTGATTTTTATATCACCTCTGACATTAGTTATGATTCATCCCATTTGTCACCACTATCTCTCCCTTTGTGGAATCCATAATTCTAATTCCTAGGCGTGAAAGACACTAGTGATGAATCAGCCCCATTTGTCACCACTATCCCTCCTTTTGTGGAATACATAATTCTGACTCCCAGGCGTGCTAGTATGTGCACATCTTTGGATAACTCCCTCTGTTCTTCCTCAACATAGCTGGTACTCCCCATAGATAACATTCTTAAAGCATCAGCAACCACATTAGCCTTACTTGAATGGTAAAGAATACTCATGTCATAATCCTTAAGTATTTCTAATCACCTCCTTTGTAGATCTCCTCTAGGGTGATTAACACATATTGTAGGCTCTTGTGATTAGTGAATATATCAACATAAACGCCATACAAGTAGTGATGCCATATCTTCAATCCAAAAACTACAACAGCCAACATAAAGTCATGGGTTGGATGATTCTTCTCATAAACCTTCAATTTTCTTGAGGCATAAGCTATAACCTTACCATTCTCCATTAATACGTAACCAAACCGACTCTAGATTCATCACAGTACAACACAAATTCTTGAGTACCTTCTAGTAAGTTCAACACTGGGCAGTAGTCAACCTCTTCTTTAACTCCTGAAAGCTTTTCTCACAAGCTTCAAACCATTGAAACTAACTATCTTTTGATTCAACTTGGTCAGAGGATACAAAATAGACGAAAACCCCTCAAAAAACCTTCTATAGTAGCCAGTCAAACCAAAGAAACTCCCTATATCAGTTGGAGACATGGGTTTAGGCCAACTCTTAACTGCTTCTATATTTTAGGTGTCAACTTTAATCCCATTGCCGAAAACTATGTGGCCTAAGAATGACACAGAACTAAGCCAAATCTCACACTTGGAGAACTTGGCATACAACTCTTTATTCTTCAAAGTCTGAATGTTTATCCTGAGATGACTATCATGATCTTCTTAATTCCTTGAATAGATTAATATGTCATCAATGAACACGATAAGAAATATACTATTCATAAGATCTATGAACGCCGCTGGTGCATTGGTCAACCCAAAGACGTTAGCAAAAACTCATAATGCCCATATTTGGTTCTAAATGTTGTCTTTGGAACGCCACATTCCCTAAATCTTAACTGGTGGTAGCCAGATCTGAGATCAATTTCGGGGTAATAGGTGGCACCGTGAAGTTGATAAAAAGATCAGTTATCCTTGGGAGAGGATATTTATTCTTGATGGTAACCTTATTCAGTTGGTGGTAATTTATACACATCATAAGGGAACCATGTTTCTTTCTTACAAATAAGACCGAAGCTCCCCTGGGTGAGACACTTGGTGGAATAAAACCTTTATTTAACAAATATTTTAGCTATTATTTCAACTCTTTTAACTCTGTTAGTGCCATTTTATATGGCAGAATAGAGATAGGACGAGTATCTGAAATGATGTCTATGACGAAATCTATTTCTCTCTCAGGAAGGACTCTGGGTAGACCATCAAGAAAAACTTCTGGAAAATCTATCACTATGAAGCTGACTCAAGAGAAGGTACCTCAGAACTTGAGTCATTAACTCGGACTAAGTGATAGATACATCCCTTAGAAACTAACTTTCTCGCCTTAAGGTATGAAATAAAATTACCCTTAAGCACTGCTGAACTACTATTCAACTCTATAACTAGCTCATTGGGAATCTAAAACTTAACAACTTGAGTTATGCAATCAATTGACGCATAACAGGCATGGATCTAGTCTATACGTAAAATGACCTAAATATCTATCATGTCTAACTCCACTAGGTCAGCCATGGAGTTCTTGTGATTGATAGAAATAGGACAATCACGATAGACTCTTTTCGTTAAAATAGACTATCCAACAGGGGTAGAAACCCAGAAAGTTTCACAAAGTTTATCAAGAAGAATCCCAAACTTATTTGCAACATAAAGAGTTACAAAAGACAAACTTGTTCCTGGGTCTAGCAAAGCATAAATATCAAAACTAAAGACTTTGATCATTCTAGTGACAACATCTGGAGAGTTCTCTTGCTCTTGAAGACTAGTGATTGCATAGAAGAGTTTGCCCCCAGTACCGGAATTGGCTCCTCTAGGTTCAGCCATGTGTGGTGGAGCAACTGATGAATATTGGGCTCTATTGCCCGGATTTCAACTACCTTGCCTTTTATTAGGGCACTCCTCATGAATTGACCCTCTTGACCGCACTTAAAGAAAATGGTCTGGCCATCATGATATTTACCTGGGTGGTGCCTACCACACCTAGCACATGCAGGAACCAAAATACCTCCCTGTGTTGCACTTCCTTGGGACTGCATTGGTCTAGCTATGAAGTTTTATGAATTTTGCCCACGACGCTCACCTTTGTTTCTTGGTGCAGGAGAACTAGTATATGACGGTGCAGGCCCTTTTTATTTCTGGAATTGTGGCTGATTTGAACCACCCTTCTGGTGCCTAGACTCATTCCAGTCTTTGCTTTCTTGTTCCTATACTCTTCTTTGTCCCTCAACTTCTCTTCTTCAACCTGCTGCACATAAACCATCAAACTGGATATGTCCATGTCGCCTATCAACATTACAACCTTGTCTTCCTTTCTTCAGGCACGACGTATGCTCAGATAATATCATTCCACTTCTCATATCCTTAACCATTCAAAAGCATAGCAGGACAGCTGGGTGAACTTCAACCCATATTCATGTACACTCAGTGTAAGGAACTATCGTAGCTTAGATTTTTTCATTTCTCGGGGAAAGAAATTCCCAAAGAAAGCTTCTTCAAAGCAACCTCAACAACGACGTGGTGCATCCTCATCTCTGCCCTTCTTCTACTTATCAAACCACATCCTAGCTACATTATTTAGTTGTTATGCAGCTAGCTCAATCCTTTCAACGTCTACCACATGCATCACATCAAAAACCTTCTCTAACTCTTCCACAAATTTTTTCAGATCCTCAGTTTGCTTGAAACCGGTGAAACTGGGAGGATTCATTCTCAAGAATCCTCGAGGTTTCGCCCTCTTCTTGTCAAGATCCTCTCAGTTTCCCGACTTGGTTAGTCATCGGTTGGATTAGCATCCGGATAACCTCGCGGAACTCAAAATTGGTAACTTCGCCTTGAGGTTGCACGTTCGACGCATTAGGTACCTCTGGTTCCTAAACATTCGTTTTGGCTAGATGACCTCTTGCTTCTCTTCGTAGAGGCATGATTATCTGAAACAACTGTAAGCACGAATTAGAGAGAAACTATAAACTACACAAAAAAAAAGGAAAATGAAATAAGTGAGAAATTCTTAAATGTTGCAGCCTCCTAATAAAAGATGTGTCACGCTTCACACCAATGACTAGGATCCAACAGACACAACTTCATAGACTCCCTAAGACTCTTGAACTATGTGATCAAATACCAAGTTAATTAAGCCCCGAGCCTACACCCTGGACTGAGTCGGAACCCGATGACCACTGCTAGCCTTGAGCGGACCCTTGGCCTAGCTTACTTAACTTAGCGGAAGACGTAACTCAACATAAAACGAGAAACATTCTCATAAAAATAACTTAAATAACGTCTTGGCCAAAATGTCACTTAAGTCTCCAAATTAGAATATCTAAAATGCAAGATAAACAGAACTCCAAACTGAGCTATCGATTGACAATCAGTTCGATGGAGTCTCTATATTACTAAATTAATGTTGGGACAAACCACAGATCATTTTATAAATGAAAAGACTAGAAAATAATTTAAAAGTCCTCCAGAATGCAATGAGTCTCACCACTGACTCTGAGTACTCTACTGGATCAACGAGGAGCTGGATGATGTTGATCCTGGTTAACTTCGTCTGCATCATGAAACGATGTAGGCCAAGTAGCATCAGTACATTGAATGTACGAGTATGCGACTTGAAATTATAACAAAAATTAAGCTTGAAAGGAGTAAGGAGGAACACTTACCTTGGATCTTCTAAACTCATGGATACTCAACTCAATATATATAAGGCAGTAAAAAACATAAGATATATATATAAAAAAAAACATTAAAGAAACTGAGATAATCTTAGTTCATTAATAAATCAATAACGAACTTAACTTTACTCATTTAAAGTAATATAACTTTTGTGGAAGATTCTCTAACCGACAACCATCACTGTGAGCCTAATTGATGATACAACATTTTACGTCACGCTGCCAAGGACCATCTTATACGTTGTCATTAGTATAGGACCTTACTTAACTTAGTGGATCCACTAGCTGAACTTACGTGATCATCTAAAAAGTATGACCCGTTGATTCTCATGATGGCGACAAGGTTTTCATGGAGACTTGAGTTAATTGTGAACTCTCATTCCCACATCGGTGCTCAATACTACTCCCAAGATGTACTCTAGCTCATGCTTTTAAATCAACTTCCTTCTTTGGGTTGAGATAATTTCCTCAACACTTTAGCTTTACAAAGTTCTCTTGGAGTCAATGTTCAACTCTTTTGAAAATCTTAGTTTCTTCTTAACTTAAATGTGAAATCATTTGTAAACTTTTTAATGTAACTTTTGATAAATGAACTAAACTTCTCTACTCTTTGCTTAGCTTGAAACTTGAGTCTTAATCGACTCCTAGGGAATACTTAGTTCCCCTATAACTTTTGAATACAAGAATTCAACCTTTTAAGTCTTTTACTTTAACTTTTAACTTGCGACTTAAAACAAAGTTAAAAAGTTTAGTAAAAACTATTCGAAAACCTTTATGAACTTTAATGTACACTAGCTTCTTAACTTTAGACTTGACTCTTAACTTCTTTTACTTTGATCTTAGCTTTCCTTGAATTGGATTATGGATTCAAGGTTATGATTTATGTTCTTTGATAATTTATAGGTAATTAGAGCTCATTTGAAGTAACTAGAATCATTGGAAGGTTTTAAAGTAACTAAGAAGGACTTAAAAAAAGCTAAACTATGAAAATTGGGCGAAAAACGTCGCTCAATTGACTGAGGTCAATTCCTGGCGTACTGGTGGCGCGCTGTGCCAAGCCTCAATGTCAGAGGCCAATTTCTAGCGCACTACAGGCATTGCCAAGGCGCGTTTGATGGATTTTTCAACTCGTTTTTCATCTCCAAACCTCCCTAGCTCTTTCACCTAACACTTGGGACTATTGGTACCCTAAATACCCACTGAATGCAACTCAAAAACAATCCTGAGAAACAAGAATCAACCAACAATAAGCATCCAACAATTGAATCAACAAGAATTCGACACTTTTCTTGAAGAACTTAAACTTTTGGCATCAAATCAACTCATAGATTGCTGAACTGAAACAAAATTGTGTGTGAAAAAATTTTGGCCTGTGGGTGAACTAATCCAACACGAAAGATCTCACATACCTTAATAGGGATCACCCCCGACGAATTCCACTCGCAAATCCTTGGCGTTCTTGGTGAAAACTTTATCTTTCTCCTTTCTCCTTCTTTTCTTCTCTTTTCTCCCAAGCCCTAAGCGTGAATTGATTTTTCAAAATGGACTTAAGGCTTATTTTTAGCTCAAATAAACCCTTAAAATGAAATAGGAAATAATTAGGTGAAAAGACTAGTTTGCCCCTACTTAAATTCGGAATCGGACTTCCCTCACTTCGACAGCCCAACTTCCGATAGGCATAACTCCCTCAACGATATCGAAAATGTGCAAACTCGGTGGAGTTGGAAAGATATCTCCAAGGGATTTTCAACCATATCAAGAACTACCTCTAAATCCTCCTGAGCTAGAATTTATGGTCATTTGAAAATGACCAAAACTCATTTCTTGAACTTAGAAAAAATTTCTAGATTTTCTCCTTTCTTTCCAAAAGTAATTATTTTTAGTTTCTTATCTATTTCGAGTTACGAGATGCTACATGACTATACTATTTATTGTTGAGAAAATAGATAGCAGCAATTCAGAAAATAATATTGCATCCAGATTGGCTATAGCTTTTAGGACATTTGTAAGTGTGTGTGATAAAATTTCATACATATTAGTATTGCTAAATATAATATTACAATAATTATACTATCATTGTTAAATAATTGACGAAAATTCTCTATTTGTTATAGTATATGATGTGTATTTGTTCTTATAATTCCTACCTTGCGTTGTGATTACCGGATTGAGAATCCTCTAATTGGTATAGTATATTATTTAAATGTCTTATTACAAATAGATATATTATTTCACTGTACTTTATGTAGAGACAGGTCGTGAAGATAGAGGCAGACGATCTGGAAGTTGATGCGGCTATTATTATGCTTTTCTAGGTAGAAACAGGTTTAGGATTTAATACAATTGTATTATTTTAATTTTTTGTTGATATACTGTTATTTTATTTGATCTAGGATCTACTTATTCTTATACATTTATCTATTTTGCTATTTGCCTGAATATGATGTGTGATTCCTTGATAGTACATATACATATTTTTATTCATGTATGTGATTTATTAGTAGTGTATGATCTAGAGTATTGACCTTATTGGGGGTATGATACGGGTGGACCTTATCATTCTTGATACGGTAGATTTTTATATAATTTTGGATATTATCAACAACTTTGGATTGTTATGTTAAGACTGTTATATTGATTATGTCGGGTGTTCCTCATTTCGTGTGCAAGGGTACATTTAACCATTCATCTAAGAGGGTGATATCAATTTTGGATCCAGGAGGATGGTAGAAAAAGAGTATTTGGCTATCTTAGTATACATTGGAGATACTAGTATAGTAAAGTAAGATAAATTTTTTAGTATATCACGATTTTGTTTATTTTTATAGGTACATTTTCAAGAATTAAAACGCTTAAAATATTTCTTTAATACGCAAATATATTTTAGTGGAAGAATATTAAACGATTGACCATAAGTACTTGCTATGAAACTATTGGGATAATATTAAAAATTCTTATAGATTGGAAGTACATCTATGTAGAAAGAAAAAGAAAAAAAGGGGGTACAACTAATTGTTACAAAAATATCATCTTCTATCAAATAATGATAATTATTATTTTTATTATAGTTTGATAATTAACACAACAATTAGAACAAAAAACGTTAAATAATACACAAACAAATATTTTATAACTCAAAAGTCGTACAATAGCAATAAAAGTAAGAAATTTTTATTTAAAAACAATTTGGTTTGTTAGTATTAGTTTTCTTTTGAAAAATGAAAATTCAAAAGAGGACGGAAATTTTTTCGTAGTGCTTAGAATTTCTATATATAGATTAACCAATACATATAAATTGGATAAAATATATATAAACAAAAGGACAATGGTATCTTTAATAAGAAAACAACACCAATAACTTTCAAGTTTGATTGTCAAGTTGTCACGCTAACAAACTTATAATACAAAAGATGTGAAATCTAAAAGTTTGAAGGTGAGACTCCGTCCTATAAATTCTTTATATGACCTCCATAATTTAGATGAACAATTCAGTTTTATCTCCTTGTTCAAGAAATATAATATAGGCGAAGCTGTCTTCTTTTGAGTAAAATTTTATGTTTTTTTATATTAAAGATATTGATATTAATGATTACTATGTATTAGTACCTGGGAGAGACAGAGTTGTACGCCTGCTAGCAGTGTTATGGTGGAATACTAGTATAATGGAGTAAGATAATTCTTTTTAGTATATCATGATTTTATTTATTCTCGTAGGTACATTTAAAAAATTAAAGGCTTGAAATATTCTTTATTTTGTAAAATGTATATATATATATATATATATTATATATATAATATATATATATATATATGTTAATGGGAGCATATTAAATGAATGGTAAAGTGCTTATTTTGAAACTATTTTGATATTTAATTCAAAATTTATATAGATTGAAAAGTACATTTACGTATAAATAAAAATAAAAAATGGTACAACTAATTGCTACAAAACATCATTTTCTATTAAATCATGATATAATATTTTTACTATGGTTTGACAATTAACCCAAAAATAGAACAAAAAACGTTAATATCGCACAAACAAATATTTTATAACTCAAAAGTCATGTTGCATTAAATTGTTAATAATTAATCGCTTAGACGGATTGTTTTACATAAATGGTAAGTAGAAAAGGGATAGAAATTAGAACAAATAGTGCAATAGCAATAGATGTAAGAAAGTTTTATTAAAAAATAATTTTAGTTTTTTAGTATTTATTTTCTTTTGAAAAATGAAGATTCAACAGAAGAAGAAAATTTTCTCGCAATGTTGAGATTTTCTAAATATAAATTAACTAATATGTATAAATGGGAGAATAATATCTTTAATAAACTTATCATACAAGAGGACAATAATATCTTTAATAAGACAACAATATCAATAACTTTCAAGTTTTATTGTCAAGTTGTCACTTTAATAAACTTATCATACAAGAAATGTGAAATATACAAGTTTGAAGGAGAGCCTTCGACCTTAAATTCTTTATATATCCTCCATTATTTAGAGAAATAATTTAATCTTATCTCTTCGTTCAAGAAAAATAACATAGGCGAAGTTGTTCTCTTTTGAGTAAAATTTTAATTTTCTTTTTACGAAAAAATGTTTATATTAATGATTATATGTATCGGTAACTGGAAGAGGCAGAGTTGTACGCCTGCTACTATTGTTATGGTGGAAAACAATGGAATCATAACTATTACAATTAGTAAGTGATAGATGACCTTGGTGGCCTTGTTGGGAATTAAACACACAACACACACAAATAATCTAGAGAAAAGAGAAACGGAACACAAACGGGACACACAAGAATTTAACGTGGTTCGGTTTCCCTACTCCACGACTGTAACAGGAGGATTTTATTTCACTTGTGCTACCACAGAATTACAAATACAATGATCATATTTATAGGAAAACTAAATGGTTAACCTAGGGTTTCATTAATGGGTCGGGCCGGCTCACAAGCCTCCACAAAGCCCAACAATCTCCCACTTGGAGGCTTGAAGAATTTCAACTGTCATCCACTTAGAACACTTGTATGTCTAGTAATCTTTTTCAACTCTCTCCTGCTACAGCGGCCTTCTCATCAGTCAACTGAAAGGCCCGTTGAAGCTCCCCGAAGCTTCAACACATCAGTCACGGCTGAAACTGCCCTTGACTCGTCCTCGGTCCCTACCGGCTCCCACTTGAGACACGAACTGCCGGATCCTAGAACTCCCTGAGAACAAACACTCTCCATACTCAGCAAGAAATTTTCTGGAGACGTATCAACAGCTGGAATACTGGTTCTCTTGACCCACTGTCTTCTAGGAGCCTTGGCTGAAGCACGGCCGGTGCTCTCACTGCCACAAACGCCTCTGACTGGTCTTCCTGAACCTTTCCTTGCTCGTTCATCCTGAATCTGACCTGTGGCTCTAGGTTTCTTTCTTGCAAAGACAACCTTCTTCTGCCCACGAGATTCTGTGAACCGGACTTTGTTTTTCTTCTGAACTGGGACGGTCACTCCCTCAGACGGTAATCCGACAATATACAACGATCCTCTTTTTGTTCCACGAGCCATGACAAGATTGCCCCTCACGACCTTCCACTGCCCATTTCCGAACTTCACATGATGTCCCTGTTCATCCAACTGCCTAACAGAAATCAAACTTTTCGTCAAGCTTGGAACAACTCTGACATCCTTCAAGGTCCAGAAACCGACTGGCGTCTTCAGCACCATGTCACCCATGCCCGTAACATCAAGAGCTCTATCGTCTGCAAGCCTTACCTTTCCAAAGTCTCCAATAACCAGATTCTGCAATGCTTCACTGCTGTGGGTAGCGTGAAAAGAAGCACCAGAATCCATGACCCAGGAATCCACATTGCTCTCCGCGCAACAGATAAACAAATCCTCGTTGGCGCTGTCTTCTGCAATGTTGACTTGTTTGTCTTTCTGGCATTGATTCCTGAAATGCCCCACCTCCTTGCAGTTCCAACATGTTACACCTGAGCCATCCCGAGCCTTCGACTGACTCCTTCTTCGGTTCCTGCTCCCACTACCTCTGTTATTTCCTCTGCCTCTGACGACGTTTAGCATATCACCTGATGATTCTCTAGAACTCCTTCTTCTGACATCCTCGCCAAGAACAAGATCACGAATCTTCTCAAAGGTGAATCCATTAGGTCCAACTGAACTGGCAACTGCTGTAACCGTTCCGGACCAACTGTCAGGCAATGATGATAACAATAGTAAAGCTTGAACTTCATCATCGAACTTAATGCCAACTGACAAAAGTCTGGCTAAGATCGAATTCAATGAGTTGATGTGCTCGGTAACTGAACTGCCTTCCTTCATCTTTGTGTTCACCAACTCTCTAATCAGAAAAATTTTGTTTGCTGCAGATGGCTTCTCGTACATGTTAGACAAGGCTTCCAAGATCCTTTCGCTGTCTTCTCCTTAAGAATGTTGAACGCAACATTCTTGGTCAACGAGAGTCGGATAACTGACATAGCTTTCCGATCCAAAACTGCCCACTCTGCATCAGACAATTTTCCTTGCTTGTCACCCAACACTACGTCCAAATCTTTCTGAACCAGCAAATCTTCAATCTGCATCTTCCACCAACTGAAATCTGTACCATCGAACTTCTCAATTCGGAACTTCCCATCTTCTGCCATCTCAAAGGACTTCGGCAATTCCCTTAACGGCGTCTACAGACAGCGGGCGGCGATTTGGACGATGCTCACGATCTGGACGCTCGCGGCTGGATCTGAGGCTCCTCGACACGGCGGCCACTGGACGGCAGCGGCGTTCTCTGCCTCGCTACTGCTGCGCGGCTTTCTCCCTCGCTGGGCTACGATCTGCGGCAGATCTCCTTCGATCTGGGCTGCCTGGTTCGCGGCGGCTGCTGCTCGCGATTGGTGGTTCCAGATCCTCGGCGTCTTGCACGGCTGTAGCTTGCGAACGGCGGCGGCACACTCCTTCCCGACGCGGCGGCCAACGGAACGGCGCGACGGACAGCACACGGACGACGGCTGTTCTCACCCTGCGCGGTTCTCCTAGCCGGCTGCTGCTTGAGGTTACCCACACGGTAACGGCGGCTACTCCTCCCTGCACACTGTTCTTCACACAAGAACCCTAGGTGACAATTTCTCACAGTTTTTGTTACAATGTTGTTGAAACCTCGCTCTGATACCAATTGTTGGGAATTAAACACACAACACACACAAATAATCTAGAGAAAAGAGAAACGGAACACAAACGGGACACACAAGAATTTAACGTGGTTCGGTTTCCCTACTCCACGACTGTAACAGGAGGATTTTATTTCACTTGTGCTACCACAGAATTACAAATACAAGGATCATATTTATAGGAAAACCAAATGGTTAACCTAGGGTTTCATTAATGGGTCGGGCCGGCTCACAAGCCTCCACAAAGCCCAACAGGCCTAACAAAAAAAGTTTCTCCATTGTCTACGTCCAACTTTTCCGAAACAAACACCAGTGAAACTTCCAAATACAAAAAGGAATTATCTTGGTTAGTCTTTCATCCTCCCTTGCTAGAGAATTTGCCACCCCATTTATTTACCTAAGCTAAATGTTTGGTGAATTTGGGGCTCCCCAGAAAGCTCAGTAGATCCTTTCAATCAAGTAACATGTTTGTATAAGATTGGTGATCCTTCTCAATAAGAGTGATGAGTTCCTTGAATTCTATATTGACTTCTAAAGATAATAATCCTCTTGCTAAAGCTATATGGAATCCCTACATGAGAGTTGTTAGTTCTGCTTTGATATTGTTTGCCATATATAAATTGACAATATATCCTACTATTCATTTTCCACTTGAGTCTCTAATGAATCCACCCGTACCCGTACAAGGGGCATTCATCTGCTAAGAGTATTTATAAATTTTATCCTTTATGGATTTGCCTCCCACGAGGTTGTGGAACTCAATGACTTGATTAAGTGATTTTTAATGCATATGTTAGTTTTTATGTTTTGATGATAATTTTCGTTTCTTTTTAGCCATATGCTCCATAGGATAAATGGAAGTAATTCATGCCAGTTCAGGAACTTTTGCTTTATACGTACCTACAGGTTCCTTAATATTCTTAGCCAATCTTTTTCTTTGTTATTTTTAAATGGATTTGTGTGTTGTAGGACATATATGTCTTTTCACATTTTTACCACGTAGCATTCTATAAAAATATGGTTTATAGTCTCTATTTTGTTACATGTGTTGTTTGACCTTAAATATTAATATTTAATATTGCTTTTTTTCTAGTTATTTTTTCATAATGTTGACTCATATAGAACAAATGAGGGTCCTTTATGTGGGAGAAATCTCTGCAGCTATCAAGAATTCATGATTCATGTTCAATCTTATCCTATCGACGAAATGCAGTTAGATGTTTTAGAAGGTTTATATAACCTAAGTGTATCATTACCAAAACCTTTAAAATCAGTCCAACAAGTAAGAAACTTAGGAAGAAAATAAGATAATTTACGATCACCATCTCTATCACCGTCATTTCGTTCCAGATGGGTTATAAGTAACAATAGTGATACAAATGTGCTAGTAAATCAACAGGAAGAATTGTTGGTACCGAAGCTGATGACGCAAGCACCACCATCATTACTATCATCATCATCTTCATATGATGCTCGTTTTATTAAAGTTAATGACGATAACAAAGTTGTACATACAAATCAAAAGATATTACCATCACCTTCATATCACACTAGCTCAAATATAGGTAGCAATGAAGACAAAGATATGATGCAAACCAACAACTACTATCACCATTACTATTATATCTTCCTTTCTTAATTAATAATAATATAATAGTCCTACAAGTAGATAGGTGATAACACTCAAATTAATCCCCAAAACTAATTAAAATAGTGAGTAATTGTCGTCAATAAAAACACTCAACTAAGAGTTGAGTCAAATCCCACAATGAAAATGTAACGTCAATTGAAAAGATAAAGGCTAACTAGATACTTGTTTGAACCTATACAATAAGATACAAAAATATCAAATAGAAGGCAATATTTATAACTAAACTTCTAATGAGGGTAAAGAAAATATCAAGCAAGGATGTACGGGAATTGAAAAACTTTTAGATTCAATCAACACTCAACGATTCATTGCAATTGAATCCAAGATCAATCAATAATAAGTACGCTAGGTCATCTTCCAGTACGCTAATTATCATTCAATCTAAAAGTGTTCTATTGTGATATCTCCTTTCGGTACAATCATACAAATAAAAAAAACACTACCTTAGCTTAGACATGTCATTAAGAAAGCTTGCACCAACAATAAAACCCTAAACTTTCATTTTTAGATCTCACATTCAAGATTCCAAGCCCAAATGCAATTATCAATCTTATTCTCCACTCAAATCAATCTATTTATAGGAATCTAGGATTGAGCGTGCTCTCTCAACCCATAAACTCAAACATAAAAGCTTGATTAAACCTATTTCAAGAATCTAGCATGGAAACAAGGAACTACAAAAACAATAGAGCAATTAATTAAACACCAAAATAGTTGTCTATTTCTAGTAAAAAAAAAGTCTCAATTTCATAAAAATCATCACACCCACATTTCCAAAAAGCTAATCAATCTCAGAAGCACTTAAATCAAATATGAAAACAGATAAATGAGAGTATGCATTATATTGAAAGAGTAAAAAGTAATCGATAGTAATTGAATAGTATTCCTTAAATTGGTTTCATCCAAATTTGAACCATTTGGTTCCATTTGAGTTTTGCAATAATTTAACTTACCAGATTGCTGCGGTGGGAACCTCAATGAACACAACATCAAGGCAGAATACGAACTCCCCTCACATAGTGGACAACAGGACACAAATCGATCTTGCAAGAAAATCAATTTTGTCACAAATATGATCAACTAGTGTTGGTACTTGTACTAAATAAACGTAATTCAACTTTTTGGATTTAGATGTTAGAAGCACCAACCTTATCTCATACCTGATGAAAGAAGCAATATTCTCTTGTATCAACTTTTTGGATTTAGATGTTGAGCTTAATTAGAAATAAAATTATGTTCTAATAAATTAAAGTCAACAACATTTCAAGTTCATATTCTGAATTAAGTTCAATTTATAGTAAATACAAGTTAAAATTTCAAATTCAAACTAGTGTTAAAATCACAAATTTAATTAGTTATATATAACCTTCAAGTTTTAAGTTCAATTAGTTCTAAAATTCACAACTAAAGTTCTACAATTCCACAATAATTCAAAATTACAAACGATTCACAACCTAAAGTTCTAAAATCCTATAAATATTCAAGTTCTCTACAGTTCACAACTTAAAGTTCTAAAATCCTACAATAATTCAAGATTTCTAACGCTCACAAACTTATAAAGTTCTAAAATCCTATAAATATTCAAGTTCTCTAAAGTTCAAAAATTTAAATTCTAAAATCCTACAATCATTCAAGATTTCTCAAGTTCACAGCCTAATGTCACGTCCCGCCACACCCTAGTGAAATTTTTCGTCCGGATAGAGGCGGAAGGGTATAGAGTTGTGGACAGGTTTGTGAAAAAACTCTAGAACCTTGTAGACCAATCCAGAAGGCTAAAGAATTCCTTAGAATTCTCTATAATAACTTAGACTTTTCAAGAAAGGCTTTGGAAGATCCTAGAAAGTGTAGACTTTTCTAGAATAGGGACTTGAAAGTAATTTTTATTTATACTTTAGCCCCTAAGGAGTATAAATAGGGGGAGGTCTTTCATTTGTAAACCAACCAAGAAAGTTGTAAGCAATCTTCCAAGCAACAAAAGCCTTCTTCAAAAACTTTCTTTCTTTTATTTCTAAGTCTTCCTTTCATTCTCTTAGCGATCTTAGTATAAAAGGGCTTACTTGAGCTTACAAGATCGTGAAAGATTCGTGAGTAAGTTGTCAAGTGTCGCACGGAGTCTTAGTAAATACTCTAAGTCCGTGACAACATGGTATCATAGCGAGGTTTGACACAAAGGTAATGGCTACCGAAGGAGACGCAAACGGCGCTAGCACCACCAACGTCCGTATGGATGGTGTTAAGAAGAATCAAAAAGGGGAAGAAACATTAAAAGGGTAATAAGGAGGTTCTTCCCGAACCCAGACCTAGTAAGGTACTAGCATCTCATCCACCCTCCACGATCGAAGCAAGTGATAATGAATTGGGCGAAGACGCCATAGAAGTCACAGCTGGAGAAGAATGGGATGCAAGGGTGAAAGTGGTGAGAGAGGCCGTCGAGATCTTAGGTCGGCGCATGAATGTGGCAGACGGCAAGTTCAAGACCCTTGAGGAGTTCACCCTTGTGGAGACCGAGAACATCTGTAAGAAGTTGGAAGTTCAACGGCGGGCCAAGTTCGAGATGAAGGAGTCCATCACTTCCTTGGAGTGTTGGCTTGTGGATGTGTTTAACGCGAAGGAGACCATCAGTTTCTTGGAGCGTCAGCTTACAAAAGCGCTTATAACGATTGAGGCCATGAAGGTCGAGATAAAAGCCTCAAAGAAGGCGCAGAAGTTGGAAGATCATCGTTGTTCGACCGAGATAGGGAGGCCAAGGTCGAGGCTCCCAAGCCACCTATGTTCAAAGGTGTCCATGACGTGCAAGAGGTGGAGAATTTCTTGTGGCACTTGGAGAATTACTTCAAGTGTAATCGAGTGAAGAATGACAAAAATAAGATCAACACAGCTATACTGTATCTTTCGGAGATGGTCATGCTATGGTGGAGGGGTAAAGAGTCCGAGATAGGGAAGGGGTGTTGCACCATCAACACTTGGGAGAATTTCCAAGAGGAGTTCAAGAAGACATTCTTCCCTAACAACGCCATCTATGAGGCGAAGCACAAGTTTAGGGAGCTGAAGCAAACGGGTAAAATTTGCGCATATGTTCAAGAGTTCACCATCTTCATGCTTCAGATTCCCAACTTCATAGATGAAGATATGTTGTTCCACTTCATGGATGGGCTGCAAAGTTGCGCCAAGATGGAGTTGGAACGCCGACAGGTCAGGCTATTGATGAAGCCATCACGCAGGCCAAAGCTTTGACAGACTTCAGGCACGAGAAACCCGACAGAGCCAAAGGAGATCAGATGAGAGGTAGTCATGACAACGGTGGGCAGATCGTGGAAAAGGTGAGGAGCAGGGCCACATCCTAAAAATCATGAAACCTATAAGTCCGATGGCAAAAAGTCTGGATGTCATGGCAAAATGGAGAGAAAGACAGAGGTTTCCAAAAAAGGTGGTTGCTACATATGTGGTGGGCCGCATGGCTATGCAAGGTGCCCCGAGCTGAAGAGCCTTGGTGCTATCCTGCGAGAACGAAAAGAGAAGCAAGCGCATGAGCAAGAACAAGGCGCGGAGATGACGCAGTTGGGATTGATAAGGCTATACGGAGCTATCACAAAGCAACAAGAGAAGCCGAGAGTTAATATCATGACCAAGACAGCAGCGACAAGGTTGGGGGTGCGTTACAGTCAAAGTAATGCCCTGCTCAGGACGGCAAATGAACCACCTACTCCCGTGAGTGGAGTCGCGCATGGAGTAAGTATCATGCTAGGCGAGTGGCAAGGTAAAACCAACTTCACTGTCGCTACTTTAGATCTCTTTGATATAATTCTTGGGCAGGAGTTCGATCCTTACCTCCAACGACTTATGGTCATGGAGAAAGGAGGAACATGCATGGTTCCCCTAGGTAAGGCACCAAAGACGGAGGAACAAGTACGACAAACGGCCATGCAGATCGAGAAAAGCAATAAGAAAAAGGGGATGACATTCGCAATCACCATTGCAAGTTCGAAAGAAGACAATGGTACCAAAGGGGACTCGCTACCACGCACGAGGAAGGATAATAATATTATGATGCCAAGGAAGCTGTCAAGGTGCTTGCCTTCTAGGAAGGAGGTGGATCGTTAGGCCAAGATAGAAGGGATAACGAAGCAATTGAAGGAGTTGCGCGAGGGAATTGATCGAGTCAACGGACTATAATTCGCTTATACGAGAAGACAAGACTAGGTCGCCGATGAAGTGATGATGCGACGCGGTCGTCGCATCAATAGGTGGGGGAGAGTGTGACATCCCGCCACACCCTAGTTAAGTTTTTCGTCCGAATAGAGGCGGAAGGGTCTAGAGTTGTGGAGAGGTTTGCGGAAAACTCTAGAACCTTCTAGATCAATCAAGAAGGCTAGAGATTTCTAAGGAATTCTTTAAAATAACTTAGACTTTTCAAGAAAGGCTTTGGAAGATCCTAGAAACTGTAGAATTTTCTAGAATAGGGACTTGTAAGTAACTTTTATTTACACTTTAGCCCTAGGTAGTAGTATAAATATGGGGGCTCTCATTTGTAAACCAACCAAGAAAGTTATAAGCAATCTTCCAAGCAACAAAAGTCTTCTTCAAAAACTCTATTTCTTTTCTTTCTAAGTCTTCCTTTCATTCTCTTAGAAATCTTAGTATAAAAGGGCTTACATGATCTTACAAGATCGTGAAAGATTTGTGACTAAGTTGTCAAGTGTCGCACAGAGTCTTAGCAAATACTCTAAGTACGTGACACTAAAGCTCTAAAAACCTTAAAAAAATCAAGTTCTCTAAAGTTTACAACTTAAAGTTCTAAAATCCCACAAAAAATCAAGTTCTCTAAAATTCAAAAGTTGAAGTTCTAAAATTTTATAATAATTCACGATTACTAATGTTTCACAACCTAAAGTTCTAAAATCATACAAAAAGAATTTCAAGTTCTCTAAAGTTCACAACTTAATATCTAAAATCCTACTGTAATTCAAGATTTCTAACGCTCACAACCTTATAAAGTTCTAAAATCTTATAAAAATTCAAGTTCTCTAAAGTTCAAAAATTTAAATTATAAAATCCTACAATAATTTAAGATTTCTAAAGTTCAAAACATAAAGCTCTAAAAACCTACAAAATTCAAATTCTCTAAAGTTTACAACTTAAAGTTCTAAAATCCCATAAAAATCAAGTTCTCTAAAATTCACAACTTAAAGTTCTAAAATTAGACAATTATCAATATTACTAACGCTTCACAACCTAAAGTTATAAAATCCTATAAAAAAAAATTCAAGTTCTCTAAAGTTTACAACTTAAAGTTCTAAAATCCTACAATAATTCAAGATTTCTAACACTCAACCTTATAAAGTTCTGAAATTCCAAAAAAAATCAAGTTCTCTAAAGTTCACAAAATTTAAATTATAAAATCCTACAATAATTCAAGATTTCTGAAGTTCACAACCTAAAGCTCTAAATGTAACACCCCGTATACAAAATAGACCAGAAATAAATTTTCCAGAAATTGCAGTGCAATCTACGGTAACCATCTACTGACCGTAGTCTGAGTAACGGCCCATACTATGAGTCCGTGTCTGTAGCCCCTCCCAAAAGCTCAGCTCAAAAAATTGGCTAAGTCTCGATCCACGGACAGACCTATAGTCCATCAGTCAGACCACGGTCGATGATATATGTCAGAGGATCAAGACCCTATTACCGAGCCTCTGACAAGAACCACGATTAACAAGTACGGTCCACAGATGGACCTATGGACCGTAATTCTTGACCATAGGTGATGGTTAACAGTTAAGTAAGGGGAAATTATTGATTAGGTCAACTTCCAATCATCATAACTCTTATCACAAAATGATTAAGGTGTCCAATGACCTACGATATGATAGCTAATTGAATCCTCTTTCCAAAGCCTTCGAGTTTGCAAAAATTCGACCTTCGAATAAAAGTTATGCCCATTTTAGTGAAGGTCTGTCGAGCAAACTCAAACGACAGACCATTGATTGAACAAAGGACCATTAGTCCAGGTCGTCGATTGCTCCGACAACAATTATTTCAGGGGTCTTTTGGTTTTTTCCTAGTTCTTTTAACCCCTAAGATACATCGTTTAAACCCTAAATCATGAGATTTTAGTCAATTTAAGCCTATAAACATAAACAAAACTTACCTAAGTCAAATAATTAACCAAATCATAGAAAATTAGAAGAAAGAGAGGAAAAAAAGGTCAAGAACCCTAGTTCAAGTACGCAGTAAGGTTCCATCAGCCCCTAAAACCTAAATATTTCTCTGTGGATTTCATCACCATGCATGTTGGATCTTACTAGTGAGTTCCTTTGACCCATTGAGTCCCTAGATATCAGTCATATTCTTGATTCCCTTGTCATGATTAGACTTAGGGTTTTTAGAATTTCTTTACCTTTGAATTATTTAGTTATATGTTGCAAATCATATTACCATTTTATTACTCAATTTATTGCATGAATTTCAGAAACCTAGCTATTTATTTATTTAGTTCTTGAATTACACATGCTAGGTCAGATATTTCAGTTACTTCAGATTTACATCTCTCAGTTGACCGTACTCCCCAGGCGGAGTGTTTCACGCGTTAGCTGGGCCCCTGATCCGCGTATGCATCATTATCTGATTAATTGTTGCATTCACAGTTTGCATGTTAAATTTTGAGCTATCAAGTATTAACAAGAATTCACTCATTATATGTTAATCACTTAATTCATTTGGAGTAGCATAATACCGAGTTCGACTGTGTAAGTCCCCTCTGTGCAGTTTAGTGATCACGCTAGCATGCATTTTTACCTGTGGACGGGTATATTGGGTCCTCTCAATGGGGCGTATACGTCGGACTCCACATTTAGCTCATGTGATTTATTTATCAGTTATTAGTAGCTCCCACAGTTTAGTCAGAATTTATTGCATTGACCATTTACATATAATGGAGAATTCAGTCTCAATATGTTATTAATTTGGTCATGCATCCAGTTAGCTCAGCATTCAGTATATCAAGTTCAGAATATTATACTTGTTTTATTCTTGTTCAGTTATGTTTTATTTCAACTTTACTCTATCCTAAATGATTAGTACCTTTAAAATACTAACGCATAAAATGTGCTACATCTTCTCATTATGTTGTTTCAGGGTCTCAACATCCTAATAATGTTTAGATCGTTTCCCGATCTCCAGTTCAACAGAATTAGTGGTGAGTCCTCATTCTCCGAGAACAATAGTCATGATTCTCTTTTTAGGATTTTAGTCCTTTAGTTTTAGTTCTGTTAGACTTAGTTGGGCCAGTCCAAGCATTTTTAGTTAGTTTAGAGGCTATTTTCAGACATGGTTAGTTTCACTTAGTATTGAGTTGTATGTTCTTTGTATTAGACTCATCACTTTCAAATATCTCAATTACAGTATATGGATATTTCCCCATCTTTTCATTTTGATAATGATTTAGCTTCCACATTAGCTTATTATCTTTAGTATGCTCATGATCATGCCAACAAGGTTAGTTTGGGATCACTTGTGTTCCTAGGCCCCGTGTCTACGTCTCGGGGGTAATTCGAGAATTGACAAACTTGGTAATTGAGCACAAGGTTTAAGTATCCTAGGATATCTGAAAAGCCGCACTAAGTAGAGTCCTTTTCATTGGTGTGAAGTGCACCACCTCTAATGAGAGGGAGGCTTCGAAGTGTTCTAGGAAAAAACTTCACTTCCTTGTTACACTTATCATTTGTAAGGTATGATCTAATTCCATTCTAACTCGACGTTCTACGTTTCAGATCATGACTCCTCATAAAGTTAACGCTAGGAATGCAATGCAGCTCCTCTAGTCCCATATCAGAAAGTCATTAATGTTGAGTTCAAAAACTCCATTCAGATGTAATCTTAGAGTGTGGCCAACCAAAATAATCAGTTTCATGCTCTCGTGAATGCTAATGGTGGATCAGCAGCAGCAAGGGTCCGTGCCTTTGTTACGATGAATCCACTTGAGTTCTTAGGATCGGAAACTAATGAAGATCCCCAAAATTTCTTAGATAAGATCACGAAGATCTTTGAGGTGATGTAAGTCACTAGGAATGATCGAGTTGAGTTGGCATCATACCAGCTGAAAGATGTTGCTCATATCTGGTACACTCAAGAAAAGGAAAATAGGGGTTCATATGCATCTACTATTACTAGGTGTTGCTTTAGTGAGACATTTTTAGGCAGGTTTTTCCCAATAGAGATGAGAGAAGTAAAGGTCTAGCAATCATGAACTTAAGGCAGGGTAACAAGACAGTCTCCAAGAGTATGGCCTCAAGTTTAACCAACACTACATGCATGCTCCTCACATAGTTGTTGACTCCAGGGCTCAGATGAATAAGTTCTTGTATGGAGTGTCAGATTTGGTGAAAACAAAGTGTAGAATTGTTATGTTATTGGGAGACATGAACATTTGTAGGATTATGAATCATGCTCAGTACGTTGAGGGTGATAATTTTAGGGAATATACAAAGGAGAATAAAAAGGCTAGGACTGGGAACTATGACTACTCTCAACAAAAGTCGAGTGGTAGAAATCGCTCATAATTTCAGCTTAAGTCTTCCACCGCAGCCCCTTCAAAGACTAGTGTTCCATCCTTCAAGAACAAGTATGATTAGAATGTTAGGACACCAGGATCTAAGTCTCAAGGAAGTGTTTCAGGCACCACGACTCACCCCACTTTCCCTAAGTGTAGTAAGAACCATCAAGGCGAGTGCCTCACATAAAAGGGAGGATGTTTTAGATGCGGTCAGTCTGGTCACGGGTTGAGAAATTATCCTTCTAGACAGAGTCAAGGAGGTAGTAATGGTAGAGCTCAGCCCACAACTTCAGCAGCACAAGCAAGTCGCCTGACTCACCAGGGAAACTCAGCGAGGCGGTCAGCGCCAAAACAAGTTGTATGCTTTTTAGGCTCGCCAGCATCAGGAAGGTTCTTCTAATTTAGTCACTGGTACGTTATGAGTCTTTGACCTTGATGTATATGCATTTTTAGATCATGGGGCTACTCTCTTCTTTTTAACTCCTTAGAGAGCAGTCCAATTGAGTGTTAGTCCAGAAAGTCTCTCAAAACCTTGCTAAGTCTCTACTCTAGTTGGTGACCGAGTAATAGATAGACGCGTATAAAAAAATTGACCTGTCACAGTGTATCATAGTGTCACCTCAGCAGATCTTGTAGAGTTAAAATAGTAGACTTTGATGTCATTATAGGCATGGATTGGTTACATTCATGTTATGTCTCACTCGATTATAGAACTAGGATTATTTGTTTTAAGTTTCCAAATGAACCAATCTTAGAGTGGAAGGGTAGTAGCTTAGCGCCAATAGCTCGATCAATTTCTTGCCTTAAGGCCAAAAATATGATATCTAAGGGTTATCTCTATCATCTAGTTCATGTTAAGGATTCTAGCTCTGAAACCAACCTCTTGAGTCAGTTCCAGTAGTCAATTAGTTTCCTGAAGATCTTTTCGGAGTCCCTCCTGCTAAGAAAGTCGACTTTCGAATTGATCTTCTTCCAAATATGCGACTTTAGATAAGGGATTGATTAGACCTAGTATTTCACCATAGGTTGCACCAGTGTTGTTCGTAAAAAAAAAAGTTCTCTCAAAATGTGCATTGACTATAGAGATTTGAACAAGGTAACAATCAAGATAAGTATCCCATCCCCAGGATTGATAGCTTGTGTGACCAACTTTAGGGTGCTAGCGATTTCTCAATGATAGACCTCAGATCAAATTGTATTATCTCAGAGTCAAAGTTAGTGATATTAGGAATACAACCTTCAAAACTCGGTATGGTCATTATGAATTTGTGGTTATGTTGTTTGAACTAATAAATGCTCCTGCAACTTTAATGGATTTGATGAACAGAGTGTTCAAACATTATTTGGACTTGTTCGTCATTATCTTTATTGATGATATCCTCATTTACTCTATGAATGAAGAAGAACATGTGAGTCATCTGAGATTTAATCTGTATATTCTCAAAGATCGATTGTCATTCGCTAAGTTTAGAAAATGTGAGTTCCAAATGCAATCTCTTACTTTCATTTATCATATTGTATCTAGCGAGGGGATGTGATTTGATTCGCAGAAGAAAGAAGCAGTGCAACAATGGACCGAACCTACTACTTCTACCAATTTCAAAAGTTTCTTAGGTCTAGCGAGTTATTAAAGAAGGTTTGTGGAAGGATTTTCATCCATAGACTCACCATTAACTAGGTTGACTCAAAAAATGGTCAAGTTTCAATGGTAAGATGATTATGAAAAACTTTCCAGAATTGAAAACTAGATTGACTACAGCTTCTATCTTGACTCTACTAGAGGGTTCAAAGGGTTATGTGATCTATTGTGATGCATCCAGAGTTGGCCTAGGTTTTTTGTTGATACAGCGAGATAAGGCTATATCTTATTCTTTTAGACAACTTAAGGTGCATGAGAAGAACTATCCAACTCATGACCTCGAAGTTGCAGCAGTAGTGTTTGCACTCAATATCTGGAGACACTACTTGTTTGGTGTTCATGTAGACGTGTTCATTGACCATAAGATCCTTCAATATATGTTCATCTAAAAGGAGTTGAATCTTTGACAGAGGAGACGGCTTGAGTTTTTTAAGGATTATAATCTGAGTGTACATTAATATCCTGGTAAAGGCAAACATAGTGGAAAATGCTCTTAACAGACTATCTATGGGTAGTGTAGCCCATGTTGAGGAAGAAAGGAAGGAACTAGTGAAGGATATTCACATGCTTGATCGCTTGGGAGTTCGCTTTATGAGCATATCAGACAGTAGTGTAACTATTCAGAATGGGGCAGAATCTTCTTTCGTGTGGAGGTTAAGGAAAAGCAAGAAAGTAATCCAATCTTGCCTGAACTTAAGGGTGCAGTTCATAATCATAGAGTGGAGGTTTTCACGCAAGGGAGAGATAGTGTACTTCGCTACTAGGGTAGATTGTGCGTTCCTGATGTGGGCGAGTTGAGATAGAATATTATTGTAGAATCCCATAACTCTAGATATTCTATTCATCCAGGTACCACTAAAATGTACCATAATCTGCGAGAAGTCTATTGGTGGAATTACATGAAGATGAATATAGCAGATTTTGTGAGTAAGTGTTCGAATTGATAGCAAGTCAAGGTAGAACATCAGAAATCGGGGGTTATGACTCAAGATATCGACATTCCTACTTATAAGTTGGAAGTTATCAATATGAATTATCAAAGGGTTACCTCGTACCCGCAGACAACATGACTCCATTTGGTTAATAGTTGATAGTATGACTAATTTTTCTCACTTTTTGGCGGTCAAGACTATAGATTCATCGGAGGACTATGCCAAGCTTCACCTTAATGAAATTATGAGGTTGCATGGGGATCCTTTGTCTATTATATCATATAGAGGTCCTCGGTTTACTTCTCATTTTTTGGAAGTCATTTTAGAAAGGTCTTGGTACTCAGGTTAACCTTAGCACAACATTAATTTTATCCACAGACGGATGGACAAGTAGAGCGTAGTGGATATGTTGAGAGCTTGTGTGATCAATTTCAAGGGTAGTTGGGATAATCACCTTCCTCTTATTGAGTTTGCCTACAACAATAGCTACCATTCCAGCATTCAGATGGCCTCTTATGAGGCACTATATGGGCGTAGATGTAGATCTCATGTTGGTTGGTTTAAAGTAGGTGGAGCAGCCTTGATAAGGACATAGACTTAAGACAACCTGGAGTCAACAAAAATCTTATACAGGTATAAGGATAAAGGAACTAGAGTTCCAAGTTGATGATTAGGTTTTCTTGAAAGTTTCACCTATTAAGGAGTCGATGAGATTTGGCAAGAAATGGAAGCTCAGTCGTACAAGATCTTGAAAAGGTTTTTCAATGTGGCATATGAGTTAGAGTTTCCAACAAAACTAGCAGTTGTGCATCCAGTCTTCCACATCTCGCTACTGAAGAAGTGTGTGGGTGATCCACCCTCTGTAGTGCCATTAGAGATTGTGGTGGTGAAAGATAGACTTTCTTATGGATGTACCAATTGAGATTCTTGAACGTCGGGTTAGAAGGTTGAGAAAGAAAGATGTCGCGTCATCTAGTCCGTAGACGGAGCTACTTGGGAAGCAGAAGCAACCATGAAAGTCAAGTATCCTCACCTCTTTCCTTCCAATTCCACTCCACCTTGAGGTAATAGTACCTCTTCAGTTTTATGAATTTCAGAACCCTAGCTATGTATTTTTTTAGTTCTTGAATTACACAAGTTAGGTCAGATATTTCAGTTACTTCAGATATACATGCCTCAGTTATTAATGCATCATTATCAGATTAATTGTTGCATTCTCAGTTTGCATGTTCAGCTTTGAGCTATCCAGTATTTATAGAAATTCACTCATAATATGTTAATTACTTAATTCATTGCGAGTAACATAATACCAAGTTGTACTAGTGTTCAGCGTACCCAAATAGTCCCAAAACTACTAGCCAAGTAAGTTGTAAGTCGTCTCTATGAGCATCAGTTTACTAATCACGCTAGCTTGCCTTTATACCTCTACCAAGGTATATTGGGTCCTCTTGATGGGGTGTATACATCGGACTCCACATTTAGATCATGTCGTTTTATTATCGGTTATTAGTATCTCCCACAGTTCAGTCAGACTCTTTTGCATTGACCATATTCATAAATCAGTTAGTATTCAGTCTCAACATGTTATAAATTTGGTCACGCATCCAGTTAGCTGAGCATTCATTATATCATGTTCAGAATATTATACTTGTTTTTGTGCTTGTTGAGTTATGTTTTATTTCAATTTTACTATATCTTACATGATCAGTATCTATCAAGTGTTGACACATATGTGTATTGCATATTCTCTTGATGTAGGTTTAGGTTCTCAGCATCCAGATCACGTTTAAATCGATTTTCGATCTCCAGTTAGCAGAATCAATGGTGAGTCCTCGTTCTCTGAGAACAATATTTATGAGTCTCTTTTCAGTATTTTAGTCCTTTAGTTTCAGTTTTGCTAGACTTAGCTGGGTCTGTCCCAGCATTTCTAGTTAAATCTATTTTCAGACATAGTTAGTTTCAGCTTAGTATTGAGTTAATATGTTTTTTGTATTAAACTCATCAGTTTGAAGTATCTCAGTTATAGTATATAGGTATTTCCCCATCTTTTCATTTTAATTATAATTTAGCTTCCGCATCAGTTTACTATCTTTAGTATGTTCATGATCATGCCAGCAGGGTTAGCTTGGGATCACTTGTGGTCCTAGGTCCCATGTCCGCATCTCCGGGGTAGCTCGGGGCGTGACACTAAAAATCCTACAAAAATTCATGTCTCTAAAGTTTACTACTAAAAGTTCTCTAAAATTCACAACTTAAAGTTCTAAAATTCTAAAATAATTAAGATTATTGACGTGTCACAACCTAAAGTTCTAAAATCCTACAGAATGAATTTCAAGTTCTCTAAAGTTCAAAACTTAACGTTCTAAAATCCTACAATAATTTAAGATTTCTAACGCTCACAACCTTATAAAGTTCTAAAATCCTATAAAGTTCAAGTTCTCTAAAGTTCACAAATTTAAATTCTAAAATCCTACATTAATTCAAGATTTCTAAAGTTCACAACCTAAAGTTCTAAAAACCTACAAAAATTCAAGTTCTCTAAAGTTGACAACTTAAAGTTCTAAAATCTCATAAAAATTCAAATTCTCTAAAATTCAGAACATAAAGTTCTAAAATTCTACAATAATTCAATCTTACTAACGTTTCACAACCTAAAGTTCTAAAATCCTACAAAAAGAAATTCAAGTTCTCTAAGTTCACAACTTAAAGTTCTAAAATGCTACAATAATTCAAGATTTCTAATGCTCACAACCTTATAAAGTTCTAAAATAGTTATACATAAACTTCAAACTCTAAACTTCGTTGGTTATATTCAAGTTTTAAGTTCATGTTCAATAACAAAATTCAAGTTCAATCTAATTGCTAAACTTAGTTGTATATAAACTTCTAATGCAAGGATTAGTTATTAAAATTTTAAGTTTCAAGTTCAAGTTCTAATTAAATTCAAGTTCATATAATCTCTAAAATCAGTTATATAAAAAATTTTAAGCCAAGAATAATTAGTTATATTCAAGTTCTAATTAAGTTCAACTACTTCAAGTTCTAATTAAATTCATCATATATCCAATTTCTAAATTTAGTTATACATAAACTTTAAACACAAGAATAATTGGTTATGTTCAAATTTGAAGTTCAAGTTCTAAATCTAGCTTCGATTCATCTAACATCAAATTAACACTTCACTAACTAACAATCCATCAAATTAAAAAAAATCAAATTCACAAGTTATAAAATCATAAACTTTAAATCATTCACTAACTAACTAACAATCAATCAAACTAGTACTAAAATTAAAAAAAAAAAACCTAAATAATTCACTAACTAACTAACAATGTATCAAACTATTACTTAAATAGAATATAAAAAACCCTAAATCATTCACTAACATACAATCAATAATTCAAACTAACATCAATAAAACACGAATTCAATACACTAATTAACAAATCAAATCTAACACAAATTGGAAAAAATTAAAAATAATTTCATGAAAGTCTAACTTTAAATTAAAAGAGAAAAAGACAATGAAGAGACAGTGGAGCAGCCGGGGTCGGCGGCGGCAGCGATGACAACAGCGTCGTTGGAAACGGTGGTGGCGGCAGCAGCAGTCTGTGGCACCGAATATCTTAGAGAGATGGAAAAATAGGAAAATTTCGAGTTTGGTCACAAAGATATTTTAACAAAAGCGACGGACAGCGTCTCTTTGTCGTCACTTTTTTAAAAATAGTAGACCAAATTTTTGATGAAAAAGTGACGAACTAAGAGATGTTGTTTGTCGCTCTTCTTAAATGTTTGACAAGTCATTTTGACCACAAAGCGACGGACTTAGAGATGTCATCCATCTCTCTTTTAAAAAAATTAATCAATTAAAATTAATTAAAAGCGACGGACGGCGTGGTTAGTTTTTAATTTATAAATAATTATTTTACATAAAAAAGCGACGGACTGTGCCGCCACTTACATAAAATAATTAATTGTTGAAAAATATAAATAGCGCAAAAATCCACAAAAAAAAGTGACGGACTAAGAGATGTCGTTAGTCGCTTTTTGTAAAATAATTTTTTTTATTTAAAAGTGACGAACGTGTGGCGATTTGCGTCACTTTTTGGAGCGATGTTGGCCGTACTTTTTGATAATTTTTTAGTAGTGCTAGTAACTACGGGTCCTATCTACAGACTTAGGAAGTCTTACGTGCCGTAGATGGAAAATCGTAGAGTTGAGTTATGTTTTTTTTTTTGAAAAAAAAGAATTTCTAAAGTTTGACCTACAAGTAGATAAGATAAGTCGTAGAAATTTGGACAGGCCGTAGATGGAATCTGAAGAAGTCATTAGACTTCGTAAAATTTTGGACTTGAAGTTGGAGTCTGTGGAAGAGGTCTACAGACTGTAGAATGAACGATGATCATAGATTGGTTTTGTGGAAAGTTGAAGGAATTTTAAATTTCTAAAATTGGTTCTATGGTTGACCGATAGGGTAGTAGATCCAAACCGTATGATCAGTTATCCATGAGTTATTCTTAAGGGTATTTGAGTCTTTTTTCTATGCATTTAATACCTATACTATGTCGTTTTTCAACTCCTAATTCTACCCAAGTCCTTTTGTTCTCTCAAACCCCCAATTCTCATTCGAATTCATCATCCCCAAATTCTTTTTAAGCTTCAAGGAGGAAATATTGGGTTCAAACTTCAAGTCTCATCCTCTAAGTCCCAAAGGATTTCTAAGTTTTCAATTCAACTTAACCTAAAGTGTCACGGCCCAAGGTAGTCCCTAGGGGTAACATGGCGTATAGGACCCTGAAAGGTCTCATACAAACCACGTATCTTTCATATCATAATAAATAATAAGAAGAATCAAAAGGACAATTTCAATAGTCCAAAGTTTCATAAAGCGCGTAAAACGGAATTCTAAACACTTGTCTCATTAGCCATTTAGTACATTAGATAAAATTCGGTCTAGCTCATTCGTCATGTCCAAAACTTAAAGCAAGAAAGAAAACTGAAAATAATGAAAATCTCTCCTCGAAGCATGAAGACTCAACATTGCTCGGAATATCTCAAATCAACCTCTAGCCACGAAACTGAGAATCCTGACTGTCGGACACTATATTTGGGGAAATATATACAAGAGTATGTGTTAGTATAAAATATGTATCAAGTATAATAGAAATGCATATAAGAAAATATTTAAATCATAGTAAAATGGGACATTTTCATGAACATGCAATGATCAAGATAAAATATGAAATTTTGAGAGTTTGGAAACATAAGTCATAAAACATGATAAATGCAAGTAAATATCATCTTGAAACATACTTGCGATACTTCTTGATGTAACCTTGGTTCATCATAACTTTAATTGTTGTGGAAAGTAGTCTTAACCAACATATAAGAACATGTGAGCTAGAGACATGAAATTCAGTGTCTACCCACACCGAAAAAAGGTGTCCTACTTATCATGGTAAGGACCATGAAATTCTAGCTATTGTGGATCCACTAGCTAATAATCCTATGTTAGCACATAGTTCTGGGACATGGGTAATCGCCACTTGTCCACTCAATTCTAAGCTTAACTTCCACGAAATAGTTCTTAATCCTATTCATCATAGCTCATGAAGGAACATGGGTAATCGCCTCTTGTCCTTCCATCATGTGACATGGGTAATCGCCTCTTGTCATTTAATTAGAGAGCATGGTGAATCGCCTCTTTCCTCATCATTAGAATAGTTTATTCGCATTGGTTCATTTTAGGTGAGAAAAGTTTTCAACCCTAAGAAACGTTATCATGTGAGAAAATACTTCACAATTCATGCTTTAATATATATATATATGAGAAATCATTTTAACAACACAACACAACACAACAACATTATTGATTTCACTCTGAAAACATCCTTAAAACAAATAAATTAATTTCATAAGAACATGCATAATCACACTATTCACCTTTCAAGGTTCAAACCTATTTACAATCATCAACATCTAGAAAGCGTGGATTAGGCATGAGTTCAGAGAATTCATCATAAATTCATGTAATTCTATCAATTCATGCTTGATTTCATATAACCTTCTTTCATAATCCAAGAACCTATATCATATGATCTCAACTTGGGAAATATGGGATTATATGGGATCGTGGGGAATCACTATAAATACATGAGATTAACTCAATTTATGCATAAAATATTATCAATCCATAAATTAAATGAACAATTTAGAGAACCCATAACATAGAAGAAAACTCTAACTAAATTTGGAAATTCTCACTTTGAAAATAGGAGAATTCGGAAACTCCATTAGTGAAAGGAATCCATAGATGAAAAATATCAAACCTCAATGTCAATTTATTAACTTCAGTGGAGGAATTGATAATTGCCTTGCAAACCCTAGCTTGGACCCGTCTTCTTTTCTAAGTTTATAGAGCGAGAAATATTTTGAGAGGAAGAACTCGATTTCTTTTGACGAATTTAAGAGAATGAATTGAATGGGTAAGTTTTGGGTTTAAAATCACTTATATAGGGGTCCTAGGCATAGAAAAAATGACATTGTATCAAGATAAAATAATTACAAAAATGCCCAACTACCTTAACTCATAGTTGATGTGAACCTCCATATGGAGGCCCGTCTAGGTTTCCACGAGCCATCTAGGCAGTCATGGTCCCTAGACCAGTGATTTGGAAACTCAACCCCCTCAAGACTCCCCCCCCCCTCGATGGTCTTCTAGATCTTCATAAGTCATCTAGGGGCTCGTGGGAAGGGCTAGCCTTGGAGTAGCTACTGCCTCCCCTTCACGGGCAGCACCCCAAGCCGTAATGGCCACCACGAGTCGTCTAGGTTCTCGTGGGAGGGAATCCCATTTTTGGGCAAGCATCGGAAGGCACCACAATTCGTGGTGCCCTTTACACCCCATTTCATGTGTCAGTCATGAATCGGTGACATTCCACTTGGCTCCTTCTTTGCTAGGCTTCTAACTTCCAGGGGTGTTACATAGACTGCTTAGGGTTTCATGTGATTTCCATGGGTATTATTTAATTTTGTGTTAATTTTTCAATTTCAATTTTCCCATGCATAATTTGATTTCAATTACATGTGTTTTGAACTGATTTTATATAGACTCATGTATTATTCATGATTTTACTATGAATCAATGAATATATAAATATGATTTATAATAATGCATAATCTATGATGTAAAAGATCTTTATGATATAAGGTTGCTTTTAAGATACATATCAAAACAATTGTGAAAGGTTTTCTCACATATTAAGGAATCATGATTGGTGAAATGTTATTTCACATATGCATGATTTATGATAAAAGGAGCTACTCTATAATGACTTTATTTTTTGGACTGGTATGTTGATTTTATTGCCTATCATAATGTTATACTTTGTAACTGACTTAATTTTTTCCGTTAACTAGCACCGAGAGATCTTGAGGTGGAGGCTCAAATATGGTATGCTCTTGTATCAATCTCTAGTTCCAAACTATATGTCCTTGTATAATTGTCTTAAATGACCTAGCTGGCGAATCTGCAAATAGTATATTAATGAATTGATATATAAAGAGTTCTACCTTGGCAAGTACATTCTTCCTTCTCGGATTTGGAGTTACATCGGATTCCATATCGTAGCTATCATGTTCTATTGTCGATTAAAGCTAATATCTCACAAAACTAACTAAGTTTCTCCCAAAGGTTTTTTGAAGCTTTCACTATGCTTTAATATGCATTGACCATATTCATGATTTACGATTCTTCCTAAAAAGGCTTTTCAGATGTTTTACCTTGTCAAGACTATAATTAGACTTTCATTTTTATGTTGAACTCTTTTTTTTATGAGACCTATTGCTTAAACTTCTTGTATCTTCTATTTTCTATTATGTTATGTTATATGTATATCAAGTGTCTTGTGTAGGCTTTCTTAGGGTCTTATACACCATGTCACGTCTAGGGTGCATTTTGGACTATGACAAATTGTAAGGTCAAGTATTATGGAATTGATGAACTATAGTTACTTCTGGAACTTGTAATAATCTAGAGGGGGCTAATGTGTACTCATAATGGGGGTATAGCATTGGACCCTTGTGTAATGCACACTATGGAAACTATATGGAAGGTTGAGATGATGGTTTTGGATGGCAAGTAGTGGGCATTAACAATGGGTGATAATTGTAGCTGAAATTGTGATGGTGGGTGGTGGGTGGTGGGTGAAAGTAGATGGACTAGTTGTGTCATCTTTGTAGAAATTTTTAAACAGATGTCTTAATGATATTAAAACTTGATTATAGATCTTTGTCATACAAATTTTTTCAGACTTATGAAGTGATTGTAAAAATAAACACACTTAATAATTAAAATCTGAATAAATAACATTTACACATTGAACATAGATAAAGTTAATGGCTAACATTTGAATGATAAATATTAACCTTTATTTAAGTGCAAACAAATAAGATCATTATCGACAAAGCCAAAGTCAATATCAATGGAGCAAGAGACTTATAACAACAGAGAAATTTTAAATTTTACTTTGACAACTTTGTATACAACCCATCTAGAATTGAAAAAAAAAAAAAGTTAAATCATAATTCTTTACTATATACTTTCTGTCTTAATTTATATGATATATTTTATGTTTTGAGAGTCAAACAGTTCAAGTTTGATCAAAAATTTGCGCATGGAATCTTCAATTTTTTTAAAAAATAAAATTATATATTTATAAACTACGTAAAAATTAACATGAGTCACAGTAATTGATAATTCAAAACTATGAAAAATTTACGGTCAAAGATAGACTTGTTTAACTCTTGAAATCCGAAAGGTGACATATGAAATTAGGCGGAGGTAGTAGCAAACTATAAGTTTTTCATTATATAAATTATTGTACCTATATTTTTACTAAATATTAATGATTCTTCTCTTATTGAGTCCATTAAAACAATTTTTGATACAAGAAAACAAACACCCAATATCCATAGTCATATTCTTGTTTCTGTCACAATCTCAAATGCGAAAGAATAAATAAAGAATAGTATAGAATATTCTGTGTATCATTGAATATTCACCCTTTTTTTTTTTGGTCTTCAAACGGATAGCTGCAGGATTAGCACTACCAAATTAGAGAAAGTAATGAAATGGTGGAGCCAATGTTGAACAATAATGCATACCCACAAACAGAAACAGAAAATTAAATGGGAAAAGGGTTTAAAATATTTTCACACTTTAATTTATTGTTTAAATTTATTTTCGTCACTAAAATGAAGTTAATTTTATTTTCTTTTTATTAATTTCATCAAATTTACCCTTTACATTTATATAGATGTTGGTTGAAAGAAAATAAATATTCTTTTCATTTCAAAAGGAAAAGAATGATTTTTTTCTTTTCTTGATAATATTTTAATTTCAACTTTTTACGTGATATGTTTAAGGATACAAGATTAACGAATAATTTTGTATATTTGACATAACTTTAATTTAGAACCACAAATTTAAAAGTCTCACTCATTATTTTTTTAACTCCGTATTAACTAAACTAGACTATTTTTTGTGAAACGGAAAAAAGAGTAATTCAACTGCCAACCTTCTCATTCAAAACCAATTGGACCTTCAATTTAATGCAATCACCTGCGTTTGCTCAGTAAAAGGCCCAATAATGTCTAAATTAAAATAATATTGGTGAATTCGAAGTCTTGAAATTTTGCGCTCATTTCTGATTCTCAAACTCAATTCTTAATACGACCATACCCTTTAATGGCATCTCTTTTATTGTCGTTATACTCTTTGTTATTATTTACCTAGAAATTTGGCCGCGCTTTGCGCGGTCTTTAAAATAAATATTAAAGGATTACTTTTTCAATAAATTATATAGATTCTTTTATTTCCAAACGTAATATTATCACTTTATTTTTTTTACTTATATATTAATTATGAAGATCGTTTTGAGATGACGATTGAAATGAAACTTAACAAATTTAACATCTATAATCTATTAAATGAGGGATAGTACATTATTAATCAATATGTCAAATGTCAATATATATTTTCTTAGTAATTTTTTTGTTTGGACATGTAGTTAATATGTCACTTTCTACATTTTATTGGAATATCAATAAGTTTGAATCTTTATATTACAACATATACTCCGATGTACTTTTTTTCTTGAGTATATAAGAATTATATTATAAATAACTGAAATAAAATACATCTACACGTCTTATTATCCTTTTTCATATTGATATTATAAAACTCCTTTGAATATTTCGTTTTTCAATCGTTTTTGTGCCTTTTTCAAATATACAATTTAAATTTGTATGATTTTTGCATGAATCACATCTATTGGTATTTTAGATTCTTTAGTTGCACCTATATAAAAGATAATTGTTATCATTTGTCAAATTTGTTTTTTAAGAATGTTATCCAAAATGTTACGCTATTATTAAGTTTCAATATATTCAACGTCCTCAAATGAGAATATGTTTTTTTTAAAAAAATTATTAACTCGTTTACTATATTTTAATCTATATCTTTTATATGAAATATAAAGATAAAGGATTCATATAAACTACGTAAAAATATTTGATAGATAATAAACATCTTCACATATTATGTGTATAGAATAATAAAATTCAAAAGTTAATTAAATTGAATACTCTGATAGTATGTTTCATTTCAAATATACTTCTTGCATTCTAAAATCAATGATTGCACCTCTTTCTATATAAAATTAATACATGAACACCCTAAGATATATGCTCATTACTTAGTATATTAAATTTTTTAAAATTTTAATCATAATGTTGTGTTTATTTAGTCATACTCATATGAAAAGTTTTTATGTACAAAATTTTGTGTTTTATTTTTAAAAAATATATTAAAAAACAAATCAACTTACTTAGTCATTTGTATTCATCTTTTATTTTAAATTTTCAAAATATACACATTTAACAAAAATAAAAATTAATTTATCAAATGCATGAATAAATTTTTTTGGCATATATGTTTGTCCTATTTTTAAATTTCATAAAATGTATATTAAATATTTATATTCACTATTTTATTTATTTTGATATATATTTAATTATACTTCAAAAGAGTTAAAAAAATATGATTTTCATAGTATATCAAATACAAGTATTTAATATTACAAAATATTTGCATGAAGCGCAATTAACATATAAGTAACCAAAGCAAAAAGAGAACAATTTTGACTAAAAAATTTACAAAATCTTCAATTACGAGATCAATATTTTCATTAATTAGATTTTATTTTTCGATTACTTCTAATAAAACGTGAAATAAAGAATAGATAAACTAAAGTAAGATTAAAAAAACAATAAATAAAATAACAAAAACATGATTCATCAAATTATACTATTTTTTTTCAATTGTTATTTTTTATTTTGGCAAATAAATTAATATCTTCTATCATAGTTCATATATATATATATATATATATATATATATATGTAACGGCCTGTTTAGTCGTTCTGAGCAGCAGATTTTATTCCTGGAAAATTGGCTGAGGCAACGGACCCCACGATGGACCGTCACAGGCACAACGGACCGTCGCAGGGTCTCGTTTCAATATACTTAGGGATTCTGAAACTGGGCACTGAAAATTGACTCTCTGTAAATTGTGACGGACCTGCAGGACGGGCCGTTACAGCTACGACGAACCGTCGTGAGCTTCCGTCGCAAAACACTTCAACTTTTGAGAATTTGGTACAAGAAACGAGTCTCTGACCGTCATGACGAAAGTGCAGGACAGACCGTCACAGGTGTGACGGACCGTCACAGTGCACTTAGTGAAAAATGGGTTTCTAGGCTGTTGCGACGACCTGCGTGACGGACCGTCGCAGGCACGACGGGCCGTCACAGGTTGCGCAAATCCCAGGCAGAATCGGATTTCTTTACACGTTTTAAGGGACGTTTTGGACTATTCTTTCCTTAATTATAAAGATTGAGGGTTAATATTAATAAGTCTAATTACTTGGGGGTTAAAAGAGGTATCCTTAAGTTGATTAGTGGGTTCTATTGTCCTCTTTTACACTTTAATTATAAGTTAATTAGGGTAAAAGAAAGAGGGCTTGAACAAAAGAAAACAGAAAGAACAAGAAAGAGATAAGAGAGCAGTCGATCAAAGGGGAGAGAACAAGGCTTGGGAAAAACTCTTGCTTGATCACTAGTCTTCGGTGGAGGTAGGTTATGGTTTATTTTACGATATTCGTAGTGAACTCTTAATAGTGAATGATATGTATTGGTGGTATTGTAAACCTGTCTATATGCTTAATTGTATGCTTGCATGAATATGATTATGTGATTTTGATAAAACAAGCATGATGAAAACCATTGAATCCCAAATCTTGAAAGAAACTTTAATCTACGTTATTAATGATGATGCCTTGGTATAAAAGAAGGCTTGATGAATTAAAGTAATGGGATTGATGATGCCTGGGTATAGAGAAGGCTTGATGAACGGATAGAATGAAATTAGTGGATCGGAGTGTCACATTCCGACACATAGTATTAGTGGATCGGAGTGTCACGTTCCGACACATAGTATTAGTGGATCGGAGCGTCACGTTCCGACACATAGTATTAGTGGGACGGGTGTCACAAAACGACACATAGATATAGGGGATCGGAGTGTCACGTACCGACACATATAGGGGATCGGAGTGTCACGTTCCGACACATATAGGGGATCGAGTGTCACGTACCGACCATATAGGGGATCGGGTGTCACGAACCACACATAGAATTAGGGGATCAGAGTGTCACGTACCAACACATAGTGTAGGGGATCGGAGTGTCACGTACCGACACAAGAGGAAGAAAGATAATGAATCTTGAAAGATGATAATATACTCAACATAATGAACTTAATTCAAATGAGTATGGTATTGAGGCTTGAGCCCTCATGGATGAACTTGATGGTATTATTGATGATTATAATACTTGTTGTTGCTACATGTTGAGTTTATAGTTGATTTATAATATTACTTGATATATATGATCTTCTACTTTGAGTTGGCCGATGATATCTACTCAGTACTTGTGGTTGTACTGACCCCCTACTTTTATGTTTTCTTCTTGTTATTTGTGTAATGCAGCAAACGTTCCGTCAACTTCAACTCAGCAGTAATTCTAGCCAGTCTTCACTACCTTCGAAAAATTCAGGGTGAGCTAATGCGTCTAGCTTGGACTGGATCTCCTTCTTCAAGTCTTGATGCCTTGAACTTCCGGCATGGACTAGCTTTTTAATTATTTTAGTTCTTAGACATTCTTAGTTTAGTAATTTGAGATAGTTGTTCTTGTGATGATGACTTCCAGATTTTGGGGATGATAATAATAGTTTTTGGACTGATTTTATTAAAGAGTTTAAGTCTTCCGCATTACTTTCTGTTGATATTATATTGAAATGTTAAGGGTTAAATTGGTTGGTTCGCTCACACAGGAGGGTAAATGTGGGTGCCAGTCGCGTCCCCGATTTGGGTCGTGACAAACTTGGTATCAGAGCATTAGGTTCATTGGTCTTATCACACAAGAACGAGTCTAGTAGAGTCTTAAGGAACGGTAGGGGGACGCCTTTACTTTTGTTTGAGAGGCTATAAGACTTTAGGAAAATTCCATTCTTTCATTCTTTCTTTCATGCTACTACTTGAGTCCAATTGGTATCTAGGTGATACAAATTGGTATCTGACCATCTTCACTCTATTTCGCAGATGGTTAGAACTAGAACAACGACCGCACCAGCAGCAACAACGGAAAGACAAGAAACGACTGAGCCAGCCACTGGGGCTGTGGCTCGAGGAAGAACAGCGGCAAGAGGCCGTGGAAGAGGTCGTGGGAGGACGTCCTCTAGAGGAAGAGGACGAGCCCCTAGCCCATATGATACTAGAGCGGTGGCTCCACCACCGACCGAGGATGTGATAAGAGAGGGTGAGGAAGGGGAGAATGAACAAGTGCAACATGAGGAATTGCCACCCCAACCTACCCCAGAGATGATCAACCAAGTACTTGCTTATCTTAGCGGGTTATCTGATCAGGGTCAGGCACCTCCAGTGGTTTCTGCACCAACACCTCTGGTTTCAGAGATACGACATGTGGCTACTATGGCTCCCCGCATGGATGCAACATTGGAGATAGGCACATTTCCACGTCTGACTACTAGGCCTATAATGACAAATGATCAGCACGAACTTTTCAGTAAGTTCTTGAAATTGAAACCTCCAGTCTTTAAGGGTGCAGAATCAGAGGATGCCTACGATTTTCTGGTTGATTGTCTTGAGCTACTACACAAGATGGGTATAGTAGAGCGGTTTGGTGTCGAGTTCGTGAGCTATCAGTTTCAAGGGAACGCCAAAATGTGGTGGCGTTCACATGTTGAGTGTCAACCAACAGAGGCACCACCTATGACTTGGGAATCATTCTCTAGCTTGTTTATGGAGAAGTATATCCCAAGGACTTTGAGAGATAGAAAAAGGGATGAGTTCTTGAGTCTAGAGCAAGGAAGGATGACAGTTAACGCATATGAGGCTAAATTTCGCGCACTATCCAGATATGCCACCCAACTTTGTTTCAGTCCACAAGAACGGATTCGCCGTTTCGTGAAGGGGTTGAGGTCAGAGTTGCGGATTTCAGCCTTACAGGTAGCGGCTACGGCGAAATCCTTCCAAGAGGTGGTAGACTTTGTGATAGAGGTGGAAGGAGTGAAGCCAGATGACTTCACCACAACATCGACATCAAAGAGTTTTCGAAAGGGAGGTGAGTTCAACGGTTCGTATACTAGAGGACAGAGTTCTGGGGGTTACTCAGTTCGACCCATTCAGTCTTCACTACAGACTGTAGTTGGGGGTCCACCTCAGAACGGTCAACACTTCTCCGAGAGACCTATGCCTGACTCGAGAGAGTGTTATGGATGTGGGGAGATGGGACATATTAGGAGAAATTGTCCAAAACAGAGTTACAGACCCCCGATAGCTAGAGGTAGAGGTGGTCATGGTAGAGGCCGTTTTTCTGGAGGACGTGGTGGTCGAGGTAATGGTGGTCACCAAAATGGCAGAGGTGATGGGAAAAACGGAGCCACTACTATGCAACATGGTAGGGGCAATGGACAAACGGGTGATAGGGCCCATTGTTACGCTTCCTTGGGAGATCTGAAGCGGAGGCGTCTGATGCTGTTATCACAGGTAATCTTTTGGTTTGTGATTGCATGGCTTCTATATTATTTGACCCTGGCTCCACGTTTTTGTATGTATCTTCCTCATTTGCTAATGGTCTTAATTTACATTGTGAATTACTTGACATATCTATTCGTGTTTCTACTCCGGTGGGTGAGTCTGTGATAGTTGAAAAGGTATATAGGTCTTGTTTGGTAAATTTTGTGGGGAGCAACACTTATGTAGATCTGGTTATTTTAAAAATGGGTGACTTTGATGTAATTCTGGGTATGACTTGGCTTTCTCCGAATTTTGCGATTTTGGATTGTAATGCTAAAACGGTGACGTTAGCCAAGCCGGGGGCAGATCCGTTAGTGTGGGAGGGCGACTACACTTCCAATCCGGTTCGTATCGTGTCCTTTCTTCGTGCTAGGAGAATGGTTAGTAAGGGTTGTTTAGCTTTCTTGGCACATCTCAAGGATGACACTACTCAAGTTCCTTCAATTGAGTCAGTTTCGGTAGTCCGTGAGTTTTTGGATGTGTTCCCTGCAGATCTTCCTGGTATGCCACTAGATAGGGATATAGACTTCTGCATTGATTTGGAACCGGGCACTCGCCCCATTTCTATACCCCCTTATAGAATGGCTCCCGCAGAGTTAAGAGAGTTAAAGGCCCAACTTCAAGAGTTGTTGAGCAAAGTCTTCATTAGACCAAGTGCATCTCCTTGGGGTGCTCCGGTTTTGTTTGTGAAGAAGAAGGATGGGAGCTTCCGGATGTGCATAGATTACCGACAGTTTGAACAGGTAAACTATTAAGAACAAGTACCCCATTCCTCGCATTGATGACTTGTTCGATTAGTTACAAGGTGCTTGTGTCTTCTCAAAAATGACTTGAGGTCCGGTTATCACCAGTTGAAAATACGAGCAACGGATGTGCCAAAGACTGCTTTTCGAACTAGGTATGGGCATTATGAATTTGTGGTAATGTCTTTTGGTCTTACGAATGCCCCTGCTGCCTTCATGAGCTTGATGAACGGGATTTTCAAGCCATATTTGGACCTCTTTGTGATCGTGTTTATTGATGATATACTGATATACTCGAAGAGTAAGAAGGAACATGAGGAACATTTGAGAATGGTGTTTAGAGTTATTGAGGAAGAAAAAGCTTTATGCGAAATTCTCCAAGTGTGAGTTTTAGGCTAGATTCGGTGTCCTTCTTGGGGCACGTGGTTTGTAAGGATGGAGTGATGGTGGATCCATCCAAGATTGAGACAGTGAAGAATTGGGTAAGACCTACAAACGTGTCAGAAATAAGGAGTTTTTGTGGGTTTAGCTACTAACTACCACCGCGATTCGTCAAGGGATTTCCTTCTATTGCGTCTCAATTGACGAACTTGACTAAGCAGAATGTTCCATTTGTATGGTCAGATGAATGTGAGGAAAGCTTTCAGAAGCTTTAAGACCTTGTTGACTACTGCACCAAATCTTACCTTGCCAGTAGAGGTAAGAACTTCATCGTTTATTGTGATGCATCCTATTCTGGGTTGGTTGCAGTGCTAATGCAAGAGAATAATGTGATTGCTATGCTTCGAGGCAATTAAAGGTGCATGAACGTAACTATCCGACCCATGATTTGGAGTTTGGCCGCGGTAGTATTTATTTGCACTAAAGCAATGGAGACACTATTTGTATGGGGTTAAGTGTGAGGTCTATACGGACCATCGTAGCCTACAGTATGTCTTCACTCAGAAAGATTTGAATTTGAGACAGAGGAGATGGATGGAACTACTGAAGGACTACGACATCACTATCTTGTATCATCCGGGAAAGGCGAATGTTGTGGCGGATGCTTTAAGTAGAAAGGCCGGAAGCATGGGAAGTCTAGCTCATTTGCAAGTTTCTAGACGCCCATTGGCTAGAGAGGTGCAGATTCTGGCTAATGACCTTATGAGGTTAGAAATAAATGAGAAGGAGGATTGTTTAGCTTGTGTAGAGGCAAGATCCTCCTTTCTTGACAAGATCAAGGGAAGACAGTTTGATGATGAGAAACTAGGTCGAATTCGAGATAAAGTGTTGCAAGGAGAGGCTAAAGAAGCAACAATCGATGGGGAAGGTGTTTTGAGGATTAAGGGAAGGTATGTGTACCCCGCATCGATGATTTGATCACCACTATTCTGACAGAGGCTCATAGTTCCGGATATTCTATACATCCTGGTGCAACCAAGATGTACCGTGACCTAAAACAACACTTTTGTGGAGTAGAATGAAGCGCGACATTGTTGATTTTGTTGCCAAATGTCCAAATTGTCAACAAGTAAGTATGAACACCAGAGGCCCGGAGGAACACTCCAGAGGATGCCCATTCCTGAATGGAAGTGGGAGAGAATCGCAATGGACTTTGTGGTTGGTCTTTCCAAACCTTGGGTAAGTATGACTCTATTTGGGTGATTGTGATAGGTTAACTAAGTCTGCCCACTTCATTCCGGTCAAGGTGACCTACAATGCAGAGAAGTTAGCCAAAATCTACATCTCAGAAATCGTTCGACTGCATGGAGTTCCACTCTCCATTATATCAGATAGAGGTACGCATTTACTTCTAAGTTTTGGAGAACATTGCATGCGGAATTAGGTACTAGATTGGACCTTAGTACCGCATTTCATCCTCAGGACTGATGGTCAGTCTGAGCGAACGATTCAAGTGTTTGGAGGATATGGCTTCGTGCATGTGTGATAGAGTTTGGTGGCCATTGGGATAGCTTCTTACCTTTGGCAGAGTTTTCATACAATAATAGCTATCACTCCAGTATTGACATGGCTCCATTTGAAGCATTGTATGGGAGGAGGTGTAGATCTCCCATTGGGTGGTTCGATGCATTTGAGGTTAGACCTTGGGGCACTGACCTCTTGAGAGATTCGTTAGATAAGGTGAAAGCTATTCAAGGAAAGCTTCTAGCGGCGCAAAGTAGACAAAAGGAGTATGCAGACCGAAAGGTTAGAGATTTGGAGTTTATGGAGGGTGAACAAGTCTTGTTGAGGGTTTCGCCCATGAAGGGGTGATGCGGTTGGGAAAAAGAGGTAACTAAGTCCAAGGTACATTGGACCATTTGAAGTGCTTAGCGAATAGGGGAGGTTGGCTTATGAATTAGCCTGCCCCCAGGGCTGTCCGGAGTGCATCCTGTATTCCATGTGTCCATGTTGAAAGATACCATGGAGATGGAAACTACATCATCCGTTGGGATTCAGTTTTGTTGGATGAGAACTTGACTTATGAAGAGGAACCGGTTGCTATATTAGATAGAGAAGTTCGCAAATTGAGGTCGAGAGAGATTGCATCCATCAAAGTTCAATGGAAGAATCGACCGGTTGAAGAGGCTACTTGGGAGAAGGAGGCAGATATGCAAGAAAAAATACCCACATCTGTTTACAGATTCAGGTACTCCTTTTCGCCATGTTTTTCTTATTTTGATCGTTCGGGGACGAACGATGGGTAAATTGGTATCTATTGTAACGACCTGTTAGTCGTTCTGAGCAGCAGATTTTATTCCTAGAAAATTGGCTGAGGCAACACGGACCCCACGACGGACTGTCCATGACGACGGACCGTCGCAGGGTCTCGTTTCATATACTTAGGAATTCTGAAACTGGGCACTGAAAATTGACTCTCTGTAATTGTGACGGACCTGCAGGACGGGCCGTTACAGCTACGACGAACCGTCGTGAGCTTCCGTCGCAAAACACTTCAACTTTGAGAATTTGGTACAAGAAACGAGTCTCTGACCGTCATGACGAAAGTGCAGGACGAGTATTAGTGGATCGGAGTGTCACGTTCCGACACATAGTATTAGTGGATCGGAGTGGTCCACGTTCCGACACATAGTATTAGTGGGACGGTTTTATGAACCGACACATAATATAGGGATCGGA
>JAKWJD010001755.1:67158788-67375739 GCA_027705065.1 Solanum peruvianum
CCCTTGCTTCTACAAATTTTTGTAGGTTATGAGCCTGGATTTTTGTTGTACTGGTCATTCTCTTCTTTTCCCGAGGCTTCTGGAGATTTGTCAAGTAGCTGTTTCCATCGCAGCAGACTTTCTTCTCCTTAATTATGATCTTGTTCTATTCTAGAAACAAGTTCATTTGAGACTTGAGTTTTCTTTTGAATCAATTGTAATAATCTAGAGGCTTGTACACGTGACTACCAGGTTTGGGGTTTTTATTAAGTTACTTATATTTACTTCCGCACTTATTGTAATGGTTGAGTTTTAGGCTGACTTGTCTTGGTGGGATAAGACGAGTGCCATCACGCCCATTTTTGGGTCGTGACAAAATGGTATCAGCCCCAGGTTCATAGGTCTCACGTGTGTACAAGTCGAGTCTCAATAGAGTCTCGGTGATCGGTACGGAGACGTCTGTACCTATCTTCGAGAGGCTATAGTGACTTTTAGGAAAAATCTTCACTTTTTGAAACTCTATCGTGCGTACTTGGTCTGATTTTATTCTTTTCGCTTCATTCCACTCCCTCTCATTATGTGGTGACTCATGCATAGTTTCTCATGTTAGTAGTTGGTGTCGTGTATGATTGGGATGTTAGATCTGGTACTTAGGTATGGTGATATATTTATTGAACATATGTGTGGTTAGATTTAGAATGTTTAAAAAACTTTAAAGGGGTTGTGTAAGGTTAGTTACCCTAGTGCATATTACTTGTGTGGTATATGCAATATTTAGAGCGGTTTAACAAGGGGAGGTATACGATTAAAGGGATGGTTAGATAATGGGAATATAACTTTCGAAGCTATATTTAGTAAAAAGTTCATAACATATATGAGCTACTTAGTGAATGATGAGTCAAATCTCTATTGTAGTTTCATAGATTCAGTGTATACCAAAGAGGGTTATGATATGACTATTAAATAATACCAGTTCCTACTTGAATAGTGTTATAGATTTTTTACTCTTGCTATGGACCTGATGTACAAAGGAATGTCTATCACTTTGGATGAGTGACTAGTTGAATTTAGTAGTTTATTATAGTTACTTAGCGGACAAAAATGTGTGGGCTATTTGGGTACAATCTTCTCGATAGGTATGATGTGTTTTAGTGGTGGATGTAATGGACTTTCACGATATGGTATTAGTGGTATACGAAAATAGATATGTTGATTGTTAAGTGTAAATACTAACTACAAAAGGAATTATAAGTTGTATCACATGATTGCACAATGAGTTTGATGTTGCATTAACATTTGAGAAATCAACTGGTTTGCTACTATGGATATTTGAGTTAAGCATCATTTATAAGAAAGCTTTTAGTGGTGGATCTTTGGTACGATATTGATGTGTTTTAGGTTGTAAAGTATATCTCGAGAATTTTAAATGAGTGGTGATATGATCGTAAGCTCCATGAAAGTGCATCGATATTAGGATGGCAGCTTATAGGTAGAGGAAGTCTTAACGAGAGTCCTGTGTGAAGGTAATTGAGAATTTAGTAAAGTACAAAAGTACATATAAATTGAGTTAGTCTTTCGAATTTGATTGGTCTAGTTGTATTGTGATTGATTATTCAGGTCGATGATGAGGTTGACTTGTGGTGAAATCAAGGGCTAACTGAACATAATTGTTATAAGAGTGTGTGATGGATTGGTATGATTGAAATAAAACTATATGATAAGTTTGTTGGTTAAAAGGACTTCTTATGGTATGATGACTTTTAATTATCTAAGGTTATGGTTGGATATGTTTGGTAAGTAGTGTGATTTTTATGGAAAGATGCATGAGATGTTGGGACACCACTTGAATAGAATTGAAAGGATCTAGAGCCATAGTGGAAAGAATTAGTGGTATGTAGTTTAACTTATTAGAGCGAGGAGAGAGCTAGGATATTTACTCTGATTACAAGGGATAGAGATGTATTTTCATGATATTTACTCTGAAAGGGATAGAGATGTATTTCAGTGAAAATTTGGGGAATTGAGTTCAGGGACTCGTGGTTCCTTCTGTGCTGCTTTAGTTTGGTGATAATTTTATGTGACATTCATATATGTTAAAGACTCTTTGATAAAATTTGAGAAAAAAAATGTACATACATTCATCTACAATTGATTTTTTTAGCAAAGGATATTATATGGTCGCTAGAGAGGCGATATATGGTAAGCTATGATACATAAATTTATAAAAATTTCAGATGTGAGCTAATATTGATAGACAATGGAATTGTGTTACACGGTTGGGATCAAAAGAATAAATAAATAAAAAAAATAAAAAAAAATCAAGTTTTTATTGTAAGTGTAGATTGTGGCAGTGTTTTTTTTTCAAGGTATGGATTGATAAGGTAAGAAGTGATCGATCACATTGGGTATGAAGCATTGAGATAGACTTAAGAATAATTTGAGTAGTAAATTATTTACTTTTGATTGTTATACCTGAGGAATGATTTTAGTTAAGTTTTTATTTAGAGGATAAGGTAAAATGTCATGGGTTGTTGGAAAAAGAATAAGACTTGTAAGCGAGTTAGAAAAAAAAACTAATAAATAAATAAAAGAACAAAATTTTTGATGTATTGAAGAGTTCAAGGTATTATAAGTTTTTATCATGGAAAGAATTTATGAAAAATGAAGGAATAACCTCTCGTATAAGCCCTTGGTTTGTAGTTGAAGAATTTATTTATTTTTATCTATGAATTTAGATATGATTGTGAAAAATGAAATAGTACATACTTACTAGGAATTATCATCACCTTTTCTAAAGATTGAGTTTTGTTTGGGTGACAAGTAATGATGTGGGAAGATTATATGTGGTTATGTCGAGTTAGATTGTTCAAATTATGATAGGTAACTTATTGATGTTCAATGGTGTGGACCTACAATTTTACATAATTAATGAGGATTTGAGAAAATTGAAACTACTTTGTTGATGGGATGATACCAGCTTTGTTTTGATGTGTTACATAGGCATTTGATGCTGGTTGATTTTTATAGTATACATAATTATTGGGTGATGAAGGATTTCTCAAATTTTGGCACGAGGCATATGACGAGTGTAAATGGTAGTTAAAACATGATATCTGAAAGTTTGTAAAGAATTGACTATGGGGTGATTTAATAACTTTATCTCAATGGGAAAGTACTATCAGATTGGGAATTAGTATATCCAGCCTAGATGGACTCATAGCTATCATAAAATGCTTATTTTGAAAGAGAGAGCGTCAGAGTTTGAAAATTTGAAGGCGATAATGTATTTGATAAGAATACTTTAATACTAGTAACAGTTTGAGAGTAAGGTAAATGACTGGTATAGTTATGATGCTTGTTGGTTTTAAAGAGCGTAAATTCAATGAAATACTTGAGAAGTATGTGGGGTTCGATGAATCTAGTATTTGTAATATTGTATGGGGTCAGTTTGGTTGATTGTTGGTAGCTAAAAAAAGAGAAGTTAAGAATCAAATGAAATAATTTTATTTGTATGGGCAATATGGAGAAAGTATCTAGTGTTTTATTCGACCTTGATTCCGTATATTCTTAAGTTGACCACCAACTTCGTTTGACATTATTTGGAGTATGATTCATTGCATATGTCCACATGTTTTTTTTACATCTATGTGTAAATTTCTAGTGGTGGATCGGATGTACCGATCCTCTTATTTCCTCTTGATAGAGTAGGAGCTTTTGACAGACTTGGCCATTTCATTTTTGATAATTTGGCGTTGTTGAAATAGTTAAAGTATCTCAATATGTATACAGACACAACCTTTATTATGAGAACTTATAGAAGCTTTCGTGAAAGTTACACTTATTTGAGAGTGTTGTTAGAGGTTCTATATGCATGGGTGTATCATTTGCTAGGTGTTTACTTGATAACTTTCTTCTTTGGGTTGGATAAGTTTGATTCTCCCTTAATGAGTACTCGATGTCTAGAAATACATTTTTTATGACTTAAGTTCACGGAAGGATTGTGTTGTGAGAAGGGAATCTTGAAAATAAAAGTGATCATTTCTGCATTATGCGTGTCTCGTGGTTGATTCAGGCTCACTCATAGTTGTAGCCAGTTTTGATTCATAAGGTTATCTTGTTACGTGAGATAAGGTCATCTTGATGGGTGTGTTATGGTCTAGTGAGTTTCGGTTTAGATGGGGTTCATGGTTTAGTCTATGACTTTGTAATCACTCCTAATTAAAAGATTTTCTAAAATTTGGTTCGAATTTTCAGTTCTTGATAGTTAATTTTGATGGAATGGTCCTAAGTATGAGTTTACTCAGAAAGAGAAACACGACTCTGAAAATCATACCTTAGGCTCTTGGTATCCCCTAGTATTTGACTTTCTTTTACTTTATGTTCGAGGACGAACATGATTTTTAGTGGTGGATAATGTAATAACCCAGAAGGTCATTTTTGAAAATTTGAAATATTTATTTAACTAGAGTAAATTAATTAAAAGTTAATTATTAAATAGTTAATTTTAGTTAAAGATTAAGGGATCAGGTTTTTAATTTATTTAATACCACTTGACTATATAAGAAAATAAATTATTGGGGTTGAGGATATTTGGGTGATGACTTGAGAAGAAGAAGAGAATGAAAATCACTTGTGGAAAGGGAGCCGTCGTAGAAATCAAAAGACGAGTTTCAGGTGATACAAATTTACTATATGTTTTTCCTTTTAAATTATTATTATAATATGTAGGTAATTAAGAAATTTTGATCTTCAATCCCTGCCAATTTTTTTTTAACAACTAATGGGCAAATATCATTTATGGGTCACTTGTTTGCAATTTTAGTGGATGAATTATGGAGTAAATATGACCAATGACAATCCAATCATTGGAAGATGGCATAGTATAGTGTAAATGCACAAATAACGTTCTACTATTAGTTCAAGTTTAAGTATGGTTTTGTATGTTTAAGTATCATTCCGCAAGTGGTTTCGATTTCATATTTTTTTAATATAATAACCATATAATTCATGTTTTTCTATATTGAAATAGGTAATTAAATATTAGGTGTATAATCTTATATAAATGCCATTAGTTTTATGATATTGGAAAAGAATTGGGACATAACTTAAGCTTGAAACTTAGGAACTTGATTATAGATTGGGTGATCTTTTGAGTATAGGCTTAACCTATAGTAATGTGGGTGTTGTTAGTTTCGAAACCTTATTATGAATATATACTTGAACAGATTGCATCGATTTGGAAGGTCAACAGAAAGGAAAGGCTCAAGTCCTAGAGTGATTATTCGATTGGCTAAGGCAAGTGGATTTCTAAACTCTTGTTAAGTGTATGAAATGCGTGTATGTCCTTGTGGTATATGTTGGGAGTAACGGGAGTGGTGATGGGTTGACTTGTCCACATTAATTAGTTCTAATGATGAAAAGAATGGGGATAACAAAAGGCAATGTGATTAATTGTTTATTGTGTTGTGTTGAGAAAGGGTTGAAGGCTTGTTGAATCATTGTTGATGTAACTTCATGTTTGTGTGGTTGTGAACTGTGCGATGTTATGAAAATGGCCATCTTCTCATTATTTGTGTGAACTTGTCATCTGCATTATTCTGAGGCATTGGTTGTGACAAGTGTTATGTGCATTGAGAAAGAATGGGTACTTAAGAGGATTACCATTTCGAGGGACGTATCGCGCACCGCGATGGTAATATATATAACGTACTATCGCGCGCGCGCCGCGATGTTACTATTATCGAGGGTCGTGTCGTGCGCCGCGACAGATGCATAGACAGATATGTCGCCCATGGGTCCCGGACTGAGAGACAGCGGGTGTGTATCACTAGGTCAGACATGCATCATTATACTTGACATTGCATTCCATTGCATTACAGATACTTATCATTAGTGAACTTGATATTGTGTTTTGCTGATCTTGTGATTGCCTTTCTGCGAAATTTGTGATTGATGAATACTGAGCTTGTTATTGAGGATATGTAATTTGTTGAATTGTTGTTGTTAAGGGTATGTAATATGTTGAAGTGTTGTTATCGAGGATATGTAATTTGTAGAATTGTTGTTGTTGAGGGTATGTAATTTGTTAAAGTATTTTTGTGGAGGATATGTAACTTGTCTAAGTGTTGTTGTTGAGCTACGTGCTATGTAAACTGTGAACTGTTAGGTTGGGTTGATTTTACTGTTGGATATAGTTGTGGAGGTTCGTTTGGGGGTGGTAGGAGTACCCGTATTTCATCCCCTTAGCTTGTGTTTAGAGGTTTACTTGCTGAGTACCGTGTGGTTTGGTACTCACCCTTTGCTTCTACAAATTTTTGTAGGTTATGAGCCTGGATTTTTGTTGTACTGGTCATTCTCTTCTTTTCCGAGGCTTCTTGGAGATTTGTCAGGTAGCTGTTTCCATCGCAGCAGACTTTCTTCTCCTTAATTATGATCTTGTTCTATTCTAGAAACAAGTTCATTTGAGACTTGAGTTTTCTTTTGAATCAATTGTAATAATCTAGAGGCTTGTACACGTGACTACCAGGTTTTGGGGTTTTTATTAAGTTACTTATATTTTACTTCCGCACTTTATTGTAATGGTTGAGTTTTAGGCTGACTTGTCTTGGTGGGATAAGACGAGTGCCATCACGCCCATTTTTGGGTCGTGACAGTTAATTAATCGATAATGTATGGATTAAAGTGATAATTTATTTAAGACCCTATACCCTTTAGCCTATATTTAATAAAATATGTGGTTAAAACCTATCACTTTTAGTACTTAAATAATTCAGAAAAAAACTAGGGAAAAAGGAGTAACTGACGGTGGCGGCAACAAATTAAAAACTTCAGATAGTGCATTCTCTACATATATGTTTCGTTAATTTCTACATTCATGTATATGTATAAAACAAGTAGATAGTTGGTAGGAAAAAAAATATGGAATGCCTTTTCATTTGTTGACTATATGAGTGCCTTATATATATATATATATATATATATATATATATACATATATATATATATTATAATTCCTTCCTTACAACAATCTGGCAATGGGTGCCTTTTTAAGAGTAATCATTAAAAAAAATTATGAATTGGTTAAAAAAAAATATATATATAGTATTATATAGTAAGTATTGTATTCTGAATTGGTTGTTATCGTAACTGTGGCTTCCACTATTTTACATGGAATTTAAGAAAAAAATAATATGAATATTTAATTTAAGGACATTTATAAAAACTATAATTTTATAATAATGAAGTTCATGGTGATAGGATAGTATTTGAAGTATGGATGTTTGTTTTGGATAGTGAATCTAAGTTACCAATTTGCTCTCTTGTTTAGGGTTTTCCTTTTATTTTGTTATAATAATCTCATAAATCATGTTTTTATATTATATTGATAATTAAATATTGATTGTATTATCTAATATGAAAACTATTAAGGTCGTAGTTATTAGAGAAATTATGACTTAACCCTAGACTTGAAATTTGTGGAGATATAAAGAGTTGGCATGTTAATTGGTATCAAGAATTACAAACTTGATTATAAATTTGGGGTGAATTCTTAGGTCAAGGTTAAACACATAAAAGTGTGAGTGTTGTTAGTTCTGAAACCTTATTGTGAATATATACTTGAATAGATTCCATTGGTTCGGAAGCTCAGGGGAAAGGGAAGACTCAAGTCTAAGAGTAATTATTCTTACTGGATTCAGGCAAGTGGATTTCTAAACCCTTGTTAAGCGTATGAAATTCGTGTATTTCCTTGTGTAATGTGGAGAATGACTTGGAGATTTGTTGCTTATTTGTTGGTGTTGTATTCCTTGTAGTAAATTGCGCTTTGTTATCAAAATGGTTATCTCCTCATTTTCATTTGAGCATCTCATTTGCATTGTATCTGAGACATGGTTGTGGTAAGAGAATGTACCATTTCGAGGGTCGTATCGCGCGCCGCGATGGATATTATATTTCGAGGGACGTATCGCGCGCCGCGATGGATATTATATTTCGAGGGACGTATCGCGCGCCGCGAAGTTACTATTATCGAGGGTCGTGTCGTGCGCCGCGACAGATGCATGGACAGATATGTCGCCCATGGGTCCCGGACTGAGAGACAATGGGTGTGTATCGTTAAGAAAGACATGCATCACTATATTTGACATTGCATCTCATTGCACATTTTATTATTGATGAACTTGAACACGTTTTGTTGATCTTGTGAGTGTTTCTCTGTGAAGATTGTGACTGTTGAATATTGAGTTGTTATTGAGAATGTGTAAACTGATAGAGTGTGGTTATGTAGTTGTGTGTTGGGTAAACTGTAAACTATTAGGCTGTAGCGTGGAGGTTTAGATAGGGTGCAAGGGGTACCCGTATTTCGTTCACTTAACTTGTGTTTAGAGGTTTGCTTGTTGGGTTGCATGGTTTGGTACTCACTCCTTGCTTCTACAAATTTTTGTAGGTTACGAGCCCGGATCTTCGTGATACCTGTCATCCTTTTCGTTTCCGAGGCATCTTGTGGAGGGTTGTGAGGTAGCTGTTTGTCAACTCAGCGAACTTTCCTACTCCAGTTTATGACTTTGTTTTTCCTTGAAAGACAACTTCATTTTAGACTTGTACTTTATTTCAATTCTAATATTTATATTAGAAGCTTGTGCATGTGACAACCTGGTTTTGGGGATTTAATTAATATGACTTGGTTTCATGATAGAAATTGTTGTTGGATTGTCATTTGCTTCCGCACTTTGTTAGATATTGGGTTTTAGGCTGACTTGTCTTGGTGGGATAAGACGAGTGTCATCGCACCCATTTTTGGGTAGTGACAAATATGAAATCACCCCATGATTTTATTTTCATACAAGTAGTAAATCATTTATAAAATTAAAAAAAACACATTAAATATAATGCATTCTAATTTTTTAGATTTAATTATGAGAAAAAAACTAATTACGTGAATTATTCAATTCTCTTATCCAATAAGCTAGAGTGTTCACTACATGATAATCAACTTGTTATAACAAATATAATCTTTAAAAGAAGATTTGTACATTAGACATGCAAATGAAAATGTTAGTTTCTTTTTCATTGCCATTATTCAAGAAAAAGTAGTCAATTTACGTTCTTTCAACCAAAAAATTGAATGTAACAAACAATGAACTAAGTAAATATATGCAACATTGAAATGAAAAATAATACTTACAAAACAACAAATAAGTGTCCATGAAGCCTTTAACCTTCTTGAAGAATGTATCGAATGCACTAAAATGATTAAATTCTAATTCAGATATATATATATTCTCCAAGAATTAAACATCAATAAAAAAATTAACAAAACGACATACATATTCTTTCTCACACAAGTAGGTTTGTTTTACCTCATGAATGTTGAGCAGACTTTTTGTCCAAATGAAAAACTCTCTAGAATTATTTATCACATGTTGTGTTAAAAACATATATTTTCGATGAAAATCATGAAACGAAACATGTAATATTAGTTCTATCTATATACATATATTTCTAAATTTATTGATCAAAAGAAACATGAAAAATTTGAAGAAGAATTTTGTGAGATAAATCAACTCACATGCTATTGTCACGAGAAGACATCAAAATAATGTATTTTGTTGGAAAAATCATGTATATAATTTTATCAATGGAACTCTACAAATTCTTTAACTTAAAATTAAATAAGAGATGTTTTGTAATGTTTGAATTTCATTTGTTTGAATGACTATTTATCTTTCATTATATCTTTGTTACTTTAAAGTTTATTATCTAATTATTTATTAAAAATACTTTTACATTTTAAAAAATAGAAAAAATATTTAAGTGAAGGGTAAAATGGTAATTCAACTTTGAGGTTAGGAGCTTCCCACTTATAATATAATGATTTTCTAATTTTGGAAGAAATCATATTTCGTAGAAATTTTATATTTATTTAAATTATATTAAAAATCAAATCATGCTTAAATTTTAATTTTGTTACATTAAAAAAATTCTAAATCAGTTTCAAGGCTTATCAGTACATAAATACTTCCACAAGACACTTACCAAACTAATGTGATTACACCTATTGAGAAAATAATTAAGAGTGTTGTTTCATTTTAAGAATGGTATTCAATTATATTAAAATTCAAATCATTCTCAAATTTTTATTCTTTTACATGAAAAAAATTCTAAATTTGGTTCGAATAAAAGCAATACATAAAATAATTGCACAAAACACTTACCAAACTAATGTGTTTATACATCTTGAGGGGAAAAAGCGAATTTTGTTTCATTTTAAGAATACTATTCAATTATATTAAACAATAACAGAAAATTTTAAATTAGTTTCGAGCAAAAGAATACATAAAATAATTGCACAAGAAACTTGTCCAATTTATGTGTTTACACATATTGAGGAAAAAAAAGAGAATTTTCTTTATTTTAAGATTAGAATTCAACTATATGTAAAAACAAATCATTCTAAAATTTGTTTTTGTTACATTAAAAAAAATTCAAATTAGTTTCGAGCTAAAGCAATACTAAAAAATATTGCAATTAAAATCTAGCTGATTTTATATCCTTAACCATATACGAAAGGAAGTTATTATCTCCAAAGATCACTCAACTTTGAAAAATTATCTAGTAAAATCATTAAGCTTTATTATGTATCAAGAAAATAACTCAACTTCTACATTTGTATCAATAAAATTACTTTTCATGCTTGTTTGACTTGCATACCACAAAATACCCTTAAATTATTGTGAATTTCGCATCTTCTTTCTTTTTTTTTCCGGCACAATTCTTGTCAAAGCTAGTGACCTGACCAAATGAATAAATTTTTGAGAAACATCAAAATCAAAACAGTTCTACACATACTAAATAAAGACAATTCAAGTTCATAATTTGTCATTCTATGACGAGATTCAATTCGATCTACAAAAATCATCTCCTACACAAGTCAAATAAAGTTCTTATATATTATTCATTATTCTAATCCAACACATTTTATTTGAACTTCACAATATCCTTTATTTTCTTATTTGGGTCTATTAATTTTAATCTTTTTTTTTAAAAAAAATGTATAACTAAATTAATCATAATCAAAAAAAAATATTAATTCCATGAGCTGCTAGAGTGAGCAAAAGTTTAAACAAAAATTCATTGTAAAAAATTCAAGGGATTAAGAGTGATTTTATTGATACAAATATCAAAGTTCGGAGATTTTATTGATATAAAGGTCTAAGTTGAGTGATTTTTTTACACAAGATAAATTTTAATGACTTTGCTAGATAAATTCTTAAAATTTAGTGATCTTTAGAGATATTATCTTTAGGAAAAAGCAATTATTTTTTAACACTGAACTCATTGCAAAGTAAAAAAATAAAAATGAATTTTCTCTACCAAATACCATTTCCTCTCTTCAAGAAATTGGAGTGATTACACATTTGGATGAAATATTTGGATGAAATGTCTTCTCTAATTTCTTAAGAAAATAATATTTTCTCCCCTAGATATTCATTCATCGTCGTTTTGTTTTTATTTTCCATCATGATTATAAATTTTTGCAACTATACAACTTGATTGAGGATGTTAAAATCAAAACATAAATGAAGGAAAGTAATATATTTAGTGTTTATTATAACGTTCTCATACTTTAATTAACCACACAAAAAGTACACTATATAAAAAATAATTTTTAATGGTTATTAATTAATGTTAATAACTCAGTTATAGCTATGTATGTATTTTTAGCCACAATGAGCACACTTTGTAGATATCCCTAAGGACTATATAAAAAATTGAATTTGATGAATCTGAATTAATGCAACGCTTAGAAATTTATTTTGAAACTGAAGTGCAGACATATCTACTTATAGTGCAAAATTCTTATCAAAGGAGATGGCAATAATTGGATTGATCAAGGAGGCTCTATTGCCTGATGAGTTCGATACTTCAAGAATTTTCTTAGATAAATATGAAGAATAACTTTAATTAACCTTCAATATGAAAAAACTAGACAAAGAATATTCAGTAAGCAAAAAAAAAAAATTACAATCTTTTTGACAAAGCAAGAAATTAGAAGTTGGAATTATAAATGTACACCAAAGAAGATGGATCTTTACAGACTTATAAAAGAGTATAAATAGTAGACATTAATCATATGTCCTTACAAGTTTTTGTTGTTGTGGTGATTTGGATCTTATACATTAATTTCGAATGATGTGTCATCAAATAAAGTCATTATGTCATCATCATTCAAATTCAGCAACTCAGAGAATGAAGGAATCTGTGGGATGCCTAATGATCCAGCGACATTGTTACCCATTGGCGTTGATGCAATCATTGAGGGGATATTCATCAAAGGGTCTATTTGTGATGCCGTTGGAATAAACACTAAATTAGACATCGGAGGAGTAATCGTCGGTGAAGGCATTGAATAAGCTATTGTTGTTGGAAGGATTAGATAGGCAATTTTAGGAAGATATCTTTGTGAAGATAACAAAGATGGAACATGTGAAAGATTCACACGTGGAACCATTTGAGAAGGAGTCCTCAAAGGGAACATGAATTGTGGCATTTGAGAAGGAGAATTATTATGAATCATCAATGGAGTTGTAAGAGGAATCATCGATGGAGGACTTAGATTAAGAGGAGCCCTTGGCCTCTCGAAGTTGGTTGGTCCCACTAGGTATAGTAGATGAAACCAAAAGAGGAATCTCAGATAGTACTGGAGCATCAAGAGGGGACCAGAAGAGGAGCCCATTGCATGTAGAGGTTGGTCCAACCAGAATCCATCGGTGCATCAATAGGTTGAGGAGCATTTGATATAAAATCTTCTTCGTCAGTTTTTGCTTTGGTCCCATCATTTATCAGTTTGAGGTTTTCATTAATCACATAACAGATATCGTTGAGATCTTCTGGGAGCCTATTATTGGGCATCTCTTCACCATTCCACAATCCATACATCTAGTTTGTATACTCTATTTTGTTGTTTTCCTTCCTTACCTTCTCAAGTTCCTTCTCAATTTTCTCGATCCTTTTCTTGGTTATTATTTCATATGTTTACATTTTTTTTTGATCTCTTCTCCTCTGGAAGATCCAAAAACTTTGTAAAGAGGTCAATAGAAGCTTCATGATTTGGAAACACCTCACGCTCATCATGGTAAGATCTATTGACTAGGGTAGCCAATTCAACATTGCAAAAGGGTGTTGAGTTCACGAGCCTTGGTTAAAGATCATTTTAGTCGTTTTCTATATGAGACTCTCTTCTTAGTGTAGTTTTCCATGAAAACAACTTCACTTTCTTTCTAACCATGGCTAAAAATGAGGAAGAGAAGGAGAACTTTATTTAATAGGATATGAGGGATGAAATTGATTTATTATTGTTACTGTTGTTACGTGTTTCTTTTTTAAGAATTATCTTCTATTTATAGGTAGAAATAATTTGTTAAATAATTTGAATTAGAGAATATTTAGTTGTCATGGGATTTATTTTTTGCATAACAATAACGGAAAATTACATGGGATGAAAAACATCCCTATGTAATTAGTTAATAAGGGTATAGTTTAATTTTTTTTACTGTTAGTAAATACAGTTTCAATTTTTTTTGCAATAATTAATGGGATCCACTTCCTATTTATACACTAGATAAAAATAGTCATCCAAAGATTTTTATATAATTTTATTCAAAATCAAATTTATCTCTCCTATTCTCATTCCATATCATACTCCTAAAATTACTCTTCCCTTCTAATTTGAATTTCGTCTGGCAAAATTTTGACTTTCTCCCTCCGATGTTCTTTCACTTTTCGCAGGTAAACGCCAAATTCATGGCTTTTAATATTTTTTTTCTTGTTTCTTTCTTCAACAATTGTATATGTAGTATGATTGTTAATTTTTTAATATTTTTTTTACATTTTTTTATTACTCATCAGATTACAAGTCTTTAAAAATCAGAACGGATGATTCCTCTCCATCTATAAAGATTACGAGAGGTATGTCATTGCATGTCAATTTTGTTGATAATCCACCTTCGTTTCAATTGGGTTAACTAAGGATTTTGGAGTCAATATAGGGTTTATGGCAAAACATAAACAAGTTTAAGTTGAACAATCTATTGAAGAATTGAGATTCATGAAAACAAAAGACCTAATGACAATTCATAAAGTCATCAACAACGCGAAATCTAGCGGCATTAAGGTTGTTGAAGGTGGAAGTAAGAGAAAAGTTATAAACATTGATTCAGAGGAGATTGAATCTGTCTCATCAGAACTGGACAAATCTGAAGAATATCGGGAACATCAGGTAGTGTAATTTCTATACAAATTACAAAGTTATGTATATAGTGGGTTGTATATTAAGGTAATATATGCAAAGTATTATGAGATAGTTCTTTATTGTATATTCTATTAGTTGTATACCAATTATTAAAGTTAGGAAAGTTAGGTATATAGTGGGTTGTATATTAAGGTAACATATACAAAGTCTTACGAGGCAATAGCTATTTGTATACAATTATTTAATTTTGTATAAAATAAATTTGTTAAAATTACTCTATTATACATATATAAAATTCTAAAACATTATACTAATTCGTCGATATATACAAAAAATTATGAACATAATAAAATATTATATATATAAACGTTACACACTCAAATATACAAACAGATTTCAAGATTACTATAAATACAACTAACAAATGAATATTATACAATCAGTTTAATCATTAATATTTATTTTTTTAAAAATAAAATATGAAATCACAGATGCACATATATAAATATAATATATATACCAAAATTATTGTACATTATACAAATTCCTTAATATATACAAAAGAAAAATAGGAATATAATAAAATATTGTATACAAACAGATTACCCAAAAAAATTAAAATAATACATATTATGATGGTCATATACAGTTAAAACACAAAATCAATTACACACAAACATTGTATAAAAATTATATACGATTTCTCAAATATATACAATATAATCAATGTATATTTTTCTAAAGATAAATCTATGAAACACTCGGGCATATATATATATATATACATTATGCCTGATTGTTTCATAGATTTATGTAAGAAAAATCGGGAAAATATTTGATTTTGAACTAGTATTGTTTTCTATAGCTTCTTTTTTTGGGAAAATATTTTATTTTTAATGTTTTTCTTAAATAATGGGATTATGTGAATTTATTGTTACCATCTTTTGTACTATTGTTACCATTTATTGAAAAAATATTTTTTTTGCATAAATTTAATTAGAAAAACGTTCTATACAAATTTAAAGTCATCTAACAAACTAATCTATACCATGAAATGTAATTATGTAAACTATACCCATGAAACGTAATTTCATAAAATGTGTTTGCCACATATGAAATTTTCCCTAAAAATAAATGATTGTAGCTTTGATATCAAATTAGATCCCATCATCTCGAGATTAATATAGTTAAAAACTCCTGTCTAATATTGAACAAATCTTTTCGAGTCAATGCTTATAAATGCATATTATAATTTTTTCCAACATTGGGAGAAACTATATTTAGTAGAAATTTTATATTTCTTTCAATTATATTAAAAATCAAATCATTCTTAAATTTTAATTTAGTTACATTAAAGAAAATTCTAAATCAGTTTCAAGGCATATCAGTACATAATTATTTGCACAAGACACTTATCAAACTAATGTGATTACATATATTGAGAAAATATTAAGAGTTTTAATTCATTTTAAGAATAGTATACAATCATATATATATATATATATATATATATATATATATATATATATATATATATATATATATATATATATATATATATATATATATATATATTAACGACCCCTTAGTCGTTTTATGAATTTTACCCATTTATGTAAACTTAATTATTTTAGTAGTTTTTATAAATAATTTATGACTTATAGAAATGAGTGATACAAATTTTAAAATAAATTAATAGTTAATTAAGTTTTACAAAATAATAAAAGAAAAATAAATGTACTTAATTTTAAGAAAAATATAATAATAATAATAATAATAACTTATAAAAAAAAGGGCTAAGCCCAATTGAAAAGGGAAAAGAAAAGGGTTAAAGCTGCTGCTGTTGTTAGCAGCAGCAGTCACGCATAAATTTATTTAAAAAAAAGGATCACGCAGTGTAATAAGAAAAAAAAAACGGAAGAAGAAGAGAGGCAACGTTACGTCGTTAAAGAGGAACCATGTGTTTAAATCAGGTAAGAAGATCGACCTTCTATAACTGGATTGAATTATTTTGTACAATTATTTATGAAAACATTAACACCAAAGGGTTAAATTGTAAAGTGTTTTTATCAATTGATTTTAAATTTGGTTAAGATCGTATTTTTTTTTAATTTGTGGGTTAATGTATAACTAAGGTGTTTAGTGGGTGAGGAATAAGGAAGTTATAATTTTGGATTGAAATACAGGAATAACTCAAGCTTTTACATTATTATATGTATGTTCCTAAGGAGTTATTGTTGTGATTGCACATAGTGAATAATGTGATATCCTTACAAAAATTAAAGCTTTATATGTCATAAGTATGCATAATGGTTATGGGTTTGGTTTAGTTTCACAATTTTCTTATAGTTATCAAGTAATAATTCAAGTTTTGTTATAATGAGATAGGTAATTAAATATTAAAGGCATTGTATTATATTAATGTCATTAGATTTATGATATAGGAGAAGGGAAACATAACCCTAGACTTGAAATTTGGAAATATGAGGGTTGACATCTTAATTGACATCAATATTACGAGCTTGATTACATATCTGAGTGAGTTTTTGTGTTTAGACTAGACCTATAGTAATTTGAGTTTTGTTGGGTTCAAAATCTTATTATGACTAATAATATGAATAGATTGCTTTGAGTTGGAAGTCCAACGAAAAGAGGAAGACTCAAGTCACAGAGTGATTGTTCGACTATTTGAGGCAAGTGGATTTCTAAACTCTTGTTAAGTGTATGAAATGCGTGTATGTCCTTGTGGTATATGTTGGGAGTAACGGGATTGGTGATGGGTTGACTTGTCCACATTGATTAATTCTAATGATGAAAAGAATGGGGATAACAAAAGGCAATCTGATTAATTTTTTATGTGTGTTGTGTTGAGAAGGTTGAGCTTGTTGAATCATTGTTGATGTAACTTCATGTTTCTGTGGTTGTGAACTGTGCGATGTTATGAAAATGGTCATCTCCTCATTATATGTGTGAACTTGTCATCTGCATTATTCTGAGGCATTGGTTGTGGCAAGTGTAATGTGCATTGAGAAATAATGGGTACTTAAGAGGATGTACCATTTCGAGGGACGTATCGCGCGCCGCGATGGATACTATATTTTGAGGGACGTATCGCGCGCCGCGATGGTTACTATTATAGAGGGTCGTGTCGTGCGCCGCGATAGATGCATGGACAGATATGTCCCCCATGGATCCCGGACTGAGAGACAGCGGGTGTGTATCACTAGGTCAGACATGCATCATTATACTTGACATTGCATTCCACTGCATTGCACATACTTATCATTAGTGAATTTGATATCGTGTTTTGCTGATCTTCTGATTGCCTTTCTGCGGAACTTGTGATTGATCAAAATTGAGCTTGTTATTGCGGACATGTAGTTTGTTGAAGTATTGTTATTGCGGATATATAGTTTGTTGAAGTATTGTTATTGCGGATATATAGTTTGTTGAAGTATTGTTATTGAGGATATGTAATTTGTTAAAGTGTTGTTGTTGAGGATATGTAATTTGTCTAACCGTTGATATTGAGCTATGTGCTATGTAAACTGTGAGCTGTTAGGTTGGGTTGATTTTAATGCAGGTTGTAGTTGTAAAGGTTCGGTTGGGGGTGGTAGGAGTACCCGTATTTCATCCCCTTAGCTTGTGTTTAGAGGTTTACTTGCTGAGTACCGTGTGGTTTGGTACTCACCCCTTGCTTCTACAAATTTTTGTAGGTTATGAGCCTGGAGTTTTGTTTTACTTGTCATTCTCTTCTTTTCCGAGGTTTCTTGGAGATTCATCAGGTAGCTGTTTCCGTCGCAGCTGACTTTCTTCTCCTTAATTATGATCTTGTTCTATCCTAGAAACAAGTTCATTTGAGACTTGAGTTTTTCTTTTGAATCAATTGTAATACTTTAGAGGCTTGTACACGTGACTACCAGGTTTTGGGGTTTTTATTAAGTTACTTATATTTTATTTCCATATTTTTTTGTAATGATTGAGTTTTAGGCTGACTTGTCTTGGTGGGATAAGACGAGTGCCATCACGTCCATTTTTGGATCGTGATAAAATGGTATCAGAGCCTAGGTTCATAGGTCTCACGTGTGTACAAGCCGAGTCTTAGTAGAGTCTTGAGGATCTGTACGGAGACGTATGTACTTATCTTTGAGAGGCTATAATGAGTTTTAAGAAAAATCTTCACTTCTTGAATCTCAATCGTGCTTACTTGGTTTAGTTTTGACTATCATCGATTCACTCCATTCACTCTCATTTATGTGATGACTCGTGCATAGTTTCTCATGTGAGTAGTTAGTGTGTTGTGTATAACTTGAATGTTAGACCTAATACTAAGGTGAACGTGATATACTTATGAAAAGAATGTAGTTCGATAATTGAAAGTTGACAAATTAAAATGATTGCAAGATAATGAACAATGTAAATTGAGAAAACACAGTTAGCAAAGTTGTCATAATATGTATGAGCTATTTTTGATACGATCTTCTAGATAGGTATGATGTGTTTTAGTGGTGGATTTAACAGACTTCACAACATCGCACTAGTGGTATATGAAAATGGATATGTTCATTGTTAAATGTGAATAATAAATACCTAGAGAGTTATTAGTTGCATCATATGTTCAAATAATTAGATTTGGTGTTGAATTCAAGGTTTGAGAAACCAACTAGTTTGTTACTACAGATGTTTGAGCTAAGCGTAATTTATAAGGAAGCATTTAGTGGTGGATCTTCAGTACGATATTAATGTGTTGAGTTGAGAAGTGTATCTAGAGGGTTCTAAATGAGGATCAATAATTTCATCTTAAGGCCCAAGGAAACTGATAGATACCATAATGGCAAGCTTATGGGTAAATGAAGTCCCAGAGAGTATACTTGTGCGAAGGGATTTGAAAATCTTACTAAAAAGTGCATACGATATTGGGTTAGTCTTGTGAATTTTATTGGTAAAGTTGGTTTTAAGATGTCATGGCAATGACAAAGATTACTTAATGGTGATGGCAAGGGCTAAACGAGCATAATGATAGTAAGAGTTTGTGATGAATTGAGATTGGGATGATCTATATGACAAAGATAGATTGTTAAATGGATTTTTGTATAGTAATGACAACTTGCGATATAGTAATAACAACTTGCGAGTATATAGTGTTATGGTTTGCTATAGTTCGGTGAGTAGCCTGGTTGCAAGTAAAGTTATAGGAGGTGTTGAAACACTGCTCGAATAGAATTTAAAGGAGCTAGAGTCATAATGAAAAAAATAATAATAAATAAATTAGCTGATATAGTGTAGCCTTCGAAAAGAGGTGAGAGTAAGAATATTTTCTTTGATTGCAAGGGGCAAAGAGGTATATTCACATGGGTTGAGAATTAGATTTAGAGACACATGATTTCTGTCACGACCCAAAAATGGACGTGATGGCACTTGTCTTATCCCACCAAGACAAGTCAGCCTAAAACTCAACTTATTACAATAAAATGCGGAAAATTTACTATCGACTTATATTATACCCCAAAACCTGGTTGTCACGTGTACAAGCCTCTAAAGTATTACAATTGATTCAAAAGAAAACTCAGGTCTCAAATGAACTTGTTTCTAGAATAGAACAAGAACATAATAAAGGAGAAGAAAGTCTGCTGCGATGGAAACAGCTACCTGACAAATCTCCAAGAAGCCTCGGAAAAGAAGAGAATGACAAGTACAACAAAAATCCAGACTCATAACCTACAAAAATTTGTAGAAGCAAGGGGTGAGTACCAAACCACACGGTACTCAGCAAGTAAACCTCTAAACACAAGCTAAGGGGATGAAATACGGGTACTCCTACCACCCCCAACCGAACCTCCACAACTACAACCTGCATAAACATCAGCCCAACCTAACAACTCACAGTTTACATAGAACATAACTCAACAAAAATATTTAGACAAATTACATATCCTCCACAAAAATACTTTAACAAATTACATACCCTCAACAACAACAATTCTACAAATTATATATCCTTAATAACAAGCTCAGTATTCATCAATCACAAATTTCGCAGAAAGGCAATCACAAGATCAGCAAAACACAATATCAAGTTCACTAATGATAAGTATCTGTAATGCAATGGAATGCAATGTCAAGTATAATGATGCATGTCTGACCTAGTGATACACACCCGCTGACTCTCAGTCCGGGACCCATGGGGGACATATCTGTCCATGCATCTGTCGCGGCGCACGACACGACCCTCGATAATAGTAACCATCGCGGCGCGCGATACGTCCCTCGAAATATAGTATCCATCGCGGCGCGCGATACGTCCCTCGAAATATAGTATCCATCGCGGCGCGCGATACGTCCCTAGAAATGGTACATCCTCTTTAAGTTATCATTCTTTCTGAATGCACATAACACTTTCACAACCATGTCTCAGAATAATGCAATGACATGTTCACACAAATAATGAGGAGATGACCATTTTCATAACATTGCACAGTTCACAACCACACAAACATGAAATCACATCAACAATGATTCAACAAGCCATCAAACTTTTCTCAACACATCACACATAAGTAATTAATAACATCGCCTTTTGTTATTCCCATTCTTTTATTTCATCATTAGAATTAATCAATGTGGACAAGTCAACCCATCACCAATCCCGTTACTCCCAAACATATATCACAAGGACATACACGCATTTCATACACTTAACAAGAGTTTAGAAATCCACTTGCCTCAAATAGTCGAACAATGACTCTAGAACTTGAGCCTTCTCTTTTCGTTGAGCTTCCAAATCAAAGCAATCTATTCAAATACATATTCACTATAAGATTTCAAAGCTTACAACATCCCTATTATTATAGGTTTAGCCTAGACCCAAAAGATCACCCAAATCTATGATCAAGTTTCTAAGTTTCAAGCTTATAGTTAATTCCAACTCTTGTCCAATATCATAATTCAAATGGTATGTATATAATATGATAGATATAATATTTAATTACCTATGTCAATATGTCAAAACTTAACTCATATTGTGATAATAATAATAAAATTAAATCAAGTTATCAATCACCCACGGATATAACACCAGCCTCCAAACCTAAGGATCCATCCGTCTTCATTGTATCTCCAATTCTATCAATCATTACATATCCTTTATTAATTAAATTATCGATAATCAAATCATCTACCCAATATAATAATTTGATGATGTTAAGACATATTTAAAAAAAAAATGAAAAAAAGAAACACAAACAGTGAGTAATAATCTTCTTCACTCTTTGGTGCAAAATTAATTGCCCCTACATCAATCATTGGCAACATGATTACCCAATGATTTGGCAACAATTGTTATATCATAGAATCCAAAGAACAATTTATATTCCACTGTAACTTCAACTATATTATATTAAATATTGTTCCATTAATGTCTAACCAAAATTTTATATTACAAAATTCAAGATTTGCACTAAAATTGGTAACAGTTCTTACTTGTTGTCGATGCCCTCGCCTCCGATTCAACCCAGCCCAGGTAATTTTCTCCCCTTCTTATTAGTTTTTATATATATATTATATATATATATATATATATATATATATATATATATATATATATATATATATAATAAACCCTACTACTTATTTAGTATAAGGGTCAAATAGTATAGAATCTTAAATAATTTATCACTTTAGCCCATTAACTATTGATTCAGTCAATTATCTAAAATTACCTATCAATTAATTAACTCAATTTAAACGTATAGTTCAAGATTCTCAAAAATGACGTACCGGGTCATTACATTATCCACCACTAAAAATCATGTTCGTCCTCGAACATAAAGAAGAAGAACTAAGAGTAATTGATGTTACCAAAAGCCTAAGTTATGACCTAACAGTCAGTGTTCATCTCTCTAAGTGAGCTCATCCTTAAAATCATTCCATCCAAATCAACTACTACCAACTGAACTTTTAAACAAACTTTGTAAGATCTATACATTAAGAGTGATTATCACGCCACCAACTAACTCATGAACTCAATCTAAATTGAAACCTACTAGACCATAATACAACCATCAAGAAAAATCTCTTCTCACATAACCAAAATAACATTCTGAACAGATACCAACTACTATCAGAAGTGAACTTTAACCAACCACCACACTCAGAATGCACAACCATCACATATCTTATCAAGATTTCATTTCCACAACAAAATCTTTCCACGAACTTAAGTAATAAAAATATGATCTTTAGACATCGGATACTCACCCAAAGAGGATCAAACTTATCTATCCCAATGAAAGAAATGATTAAGTAAATATCCAAAAATATGATACGCTCCAAAATGCAGAATCTCTAACAACACTTTTAGAAAATTGTAAATCTTCATATATAGTAGCTCTTATATAAGTTCTCATAAGCAAGATTGTGTGTGTAGAATCACTACTATACTTCAGCTATCCCAAACAACACTAGATTTTTCAGAATGAACAAGTCTAACCAAGGATGTCATCTTACAATGAGGCACTCACAAGATCGGTACACTCGATCCACCACTAGAAATTCACTCATTGATATGAAATACGTACGTGAATCACACTAAAACCATGTCCAGAACAAAGAAGGTTGTCACATAAGAATATACAGAAGAAAGCTCAAATAACACAAGATACTCTTTTCACAGTGTCCATATGAATAAATTTTTCTTCATTTGACTCAATCTCTCTATTTTTAGCCACCCACAACCAATCAATTTGATCTCCATCACAATATTACAAATACTTAATTCATCAACTCCCACATACTTCTCACAGTATCTCACTGAATCTAACACTCTAAATGCCAACAACATCATAACTACACTATCAAAGTCTTTCTTGTAAATCCATTGTCACCTCTAAAATTTTTAAAATATGACTCTAAGTCACACCCAAGACTGATAGCACTAATTTCAAATCTAAAGTACTTTTCCATCGAGGTACGATAATTGAATCACACTAAATGTCAACTTCACGCAAACTTTCAAATACTATTTCGCAACTACCATCCATACCATCATGTACCTCTCTCATGCCAAAACTCAAAGAAATTCTTGGTCATCCCAATAATTCTATATAGTATAAGCACAAAATCCCTACTCACCATCAAATGCCGATGTGAAACATCATAACAGTTTATGTTATAAAAGATAGTAGTTTCAATCTCCTCAAAATTCACGATAACTCTGTAATATTATAGGTCCATACTGTCGCATATCCATAAAAAGTCATCTACCACTAAATAATTTAGCCCCACATAACAACACATAATCTTACAGACCTCACATTTTTTTTCACCCAAATCAAAAACCTAATATTCATAAAAATTGTTGATAAATTCCTAGTGAGTCCATACTAAACCATTTCACATCCATATTCATATTATAACTTATATATGAAAACTCTTACATCCTTTAACTTCAAACCAAGAGTCTATATTACAGGTCTTATTCCTGCACATCTCTTATATTCATCCCATGACGCAAATTTTATACCTTAAACTCTTCAATACACCACATTTTTGTTCTTTCATTGACCTGCTTATTAATCTTATCATTTGATCAACATCCCATTTACTATAAATCAACTCCTTGAGAGAAATACTTTCTTAGGCCTTTAACAATCAAAAGTGACAACTACGATCCAAACCTTGTACATGGTTATTTAAATTCTCAATAACTGATGCAATCGATCAATTTTTACCTTACTTATTCATACTTCGACAAAGCACACTACCAAAAACCTAAACTCACCATGAAAAACATGAAATTTGAACCCAACTATGTAACCCAATTCTTTTATCTATCAACATTAACTCATACCTTGAAATATTTTTTTCCCCTATGAATTCACGTATCTTAGCTTATCATTGGTTGTCTCTCTATCGATCTTATGATATGCTCCACTAAAAACTCAACCATACTCGTTATCAAACTCAAAATCACAAAAAAATTTATAAATCATACTCGAGTTGAACATATGTACACTGCTTTCTCAAGTGTTATCCAATAATTTTTTTTAAATCAATCTATTGATCTTGCGACACTATATTATATCGTAATCTGGAAGAAACAGGTAAAATCACTTGTCTCTGAACCCAATTCTCCAAATTCCTCTGAAGATACATCCTTAACCCTTGCAAACAAAGTAAAATAGCCTAGTTTTATCCTTGCTCTGAAAGTTAAACTATATACCACTATATCTTTCCGTTATGGCTCTAACTCCTTTCAATTTTATTCGATGACATCCCCACTCCTTATAAAAATTACCATAAAACCCCACTACTTATGAAATAAAAACAACCATAGCCTTAGATACTCAAAATTAATCATTACCAAAAAAAATCGTTTCAACCAGCACCCGTATCATATAGTTGCATTTCAATCATAATGCGTCATAAAATCTTATATCATCATGCTTAGTTCTTCATTTCCCTCACTACGAATTTAGCCTCTCCATTAACATGACCAACCAAACCTAGCTATGCCAACCATCCAAGGTACTTACTCAATTTATATGCACTAAATTTCTCAATTACCTTCACACAAGTATACTTTTTGAGACTTCCTTTACTTATAAGCTTATCATCCATATGTCCACTTCCATGGAGTTTACGATGAAATCAACACTCATTTACAATCCACAAAATACATTTCACAACCTGAACATATCAATATCATACCGAAGATCCACCACTAAAAGCTTCCTTATAAATAATGCTTAACATATCCATCCGTATTAACAAGCTAGTTGGTTTCTCAAATATGAGTTCAACACCAAATCTTATCATATGAGCATGTATACCATAGATAACTCCTTAAGTAGTTAATATTTGCTAACAATCAACATGTCCATTTTCATGAACCACTAGTAATACATCGTGAAATTTCATTACATCCACCACTAGGACATATCATATCTATTGAGAAGATCATTTTCAAATAGGTCACACACCTTATCCATCAAATAGCTGTAAAATATTACCAGATTAGTTTTGTATCTAACCCAAGCTATATGTATTCTTTCGTAAGCAAGGTCAATAACAAAAGTAACACACTCCATAATTCTAACCAAGTACCCATCAGTGCCATTGTAATAGTCGTATCATGACCTTCTTTGGTATACACTCAATCTGTGAAACCACAAAAGGGATTCTGACCTGAATTGGTTCAACATCATTTGCTAAGCAACCCATTAATGGTATGCCAACTATATCAATTGTATTACACTATTTATTATCTAGTCAATTCTTCAAACATTTAACTTATAATTGTCGAACCACTCCATATTTTGCTTATACGAGATAAGTACTATATTTATTATTATTATTTTACAATGATAACTACCCTTACTCAACTCTTTCAAATATGATCACGCATTCGTTTCATAAGTATATCATTTTAACCTTAATACCAGATCTAACATCAAACCAATACACGACATGCCAATGATTCACAAAAGGAACTACGCACGAGTCATCACATAAGCGAGAGCGAATAGAGTGAAGCGATAAGAATCAAAATGGCACCAAGTACGCACAATAGTGATCCAAAAAGTGAAGATATTTCCTAAAAGTCACTATAGCCTCTCGAAGATAGGTACAGACGTCTCCGTACCGATCATCGAGACTCTATTTAGACTCGACTTGTACAGTGAGACCTATGAACCTGGGGCTTTGATACCATTTTGTCACGACCCAAAAATGGACGTGATGGCACTTGTCTTATCCCACCAAGACAAGTCAGCCTAAAACTCAACTTATTAAATAAAATGCGGAAAATTTACTATCGACTTATATTATACCCTAAAACCTGGTTGTCACGTGTACAAGCCTCTAAAGTATTACAATTGATTCAAAAGAAAACTCAGGTCTCAAATGAACTTGTTTCTAGAATAGAACAAGAACATAATTAAGGAGAAGAAAGTCTACTGCGATGGGAACAGCTACCTGACAAATCTCCAGAAGCCTCGGAAAAAAGAGAATGACAAGTACAACAAAAATCCAGACTCATAACCTACAAAAATTTGTAGAAGCAAGGGGTGAGTACCAAACCACACGGTACTCAGCAAGTAAACCTCTAAACACAAGCTAAGGGGATGAAATACGGGTACTCCTACCACCCCCAACCGAACCTCCACAACTACAACCTGCATAAACATCAGCCCAACCTAACAACTCACAGTTTACATAGAACGTAACTCAACAAAAACATTTAGACAAACTACATATCCTCCACAAAAATACTTTAACAAATTACATACCCTCAACAACAACAATTTTACAAATTATATATCCTTAATAACAAGCTCAGTATTCATCAATCACAAATTTCGCAGAAAGGCAATCACAAGATCAGCAAAACACAATATCAAGTTCACTAATGATAAGTATCTATAATGCAATGGAATGCAATGTCAAGTATAATGATGCATGTCTGACCTAGTGATACACACCCGCTGTCTCTCAGTCCGGGACCCATGGGGGACATATCTGTCCATGCATCTGTTGCGGCGCACGACACGACCCTCGATAATAGTAACCATCGCGGCGCGCGATACGTCCCTCGAAATATAGTATCCATCGTGGCGCGCGATACGTCCCTCGAAATGGTACATCCTCTTTAAGTTATCATTCTTTCTCAATGCACATAACACTTTCACAACCATGTCTCAGAATAATGCAATGACATGTTCACACAAATAATGAGGAGATGACCATTTTCATAACATTGCACAGTTCACAACCACACAAACATGAAATCACATCAACAATGATTCAACAAGCCATCAAACTTTTCTCAACACATCACACATAAGTAATTAATAACATCGCCTTTTGTTATTCCCATTCTTTTATTTCATCATTAGAATTAATCAATGTGTACAAGTCAACCCATCACAAATCCCGTTACTCCCAAACATATATCACAAGGACATACACGCATTTCATACACTTAACAAGAGTTTAGAAATCCACTTGCCTCAAATAGTCGAACAATGACTCTAGAACTTGAGCCTTCTCTTTTCGTTGAGCTTCCAAATCAAAGCAATCTATTCAAATACATATTCACTATAAGATTTCAAAGCTTACAACATCCCTATTATTATAGGTTTAGCCTAGACCCAAAAGATCACCCAAATCTATGATCAAGTTTCTAAGTTTCAAGCTTATAGTTAATTCCAACTCTTGTCAAATATCATAATTCAAATGGTATGTATATGATATGATAGATATAATATTTAATTACCTATGTCAATATGTCAAAACTTAACTCATATTGTGATAATAATAATAAAATTAAATCAAGTTATCAATCACCCACGGATAAAACACCACCTCCAAACCTAAGGATCCATCCGTCTTCATTGTATCTCCAATTCTATCAATCATTACATATCCTTTATTAATTAAATTATCGATAATCAAATCATCTACCCAATATAATAGTTTGATGATTTTAAGACATATTTTTAAAAAATGAAAAAAAAGAAACACAAACAGTAACTAATAATATTCTTCACTCTTTGGTGCAAAATTAATTGCCCCTACACCAATCATTGGCAACATGATTACCCAATGATTTGACAACAATTGTTATATCATAGAATCCAAAGAACAATTTATATTCCACTCTAAATTCAACTATATTATATTAAATATTGTTCCATTAATGTCTAACCAAAATTTTATATTACAAAATTCAAGATTTGCACTAAAATTGGTAACAGTTCTTACTTGTTGTCGATGCCCTCGCCTCCGATGCAACCCAGCCCAGGTAATTTTCTCCCCTTCTTATTATTTTTATTTATTTATATATATATATATATATATATATATATATATATATATATATATATATATATATATATATATATATATATATATAATAAATTCTACTACTTATTTAGTATATAAGGGTCAAATAGTATAGAATCTTAAATAATTTATCACTTTAGCCCATTAACTATTGATTCAGTCAATTATCTACAATTACCTATCAATTAATTAACTCAATTTAAACGTATAGTTCAAGATTCTCAAAAATGACGTACCGGGTCATTACAATTTCATCCGTTTTACATTGGTCATGGTAATAGTGTCACAGATTTATCAAGATTGTTAAAAAAAAAAACGAATAAGATTTGAGAAATGAGTGTATAGACGTTCAACTTGAGTGTGATGATAAGTTTATTCGTGGCTTTGAGTTTCCTAATGAGTACGATTGAATTTTTAGCGAAAGATATGATATGATCAATGGAGAGGCGATCAATGATAAACTAAGATACGTGAATTCATAAAAATCTTAAAGGTATGAGCTAATAGTGATGGATATTGCGTTACACGACTGGATTCAAATTGAAGTTTTTCATGATGAGTTTAGGTTTGTGTTGGTGTGTTTTGTCAATGTATGAATTGGTAATGCGAGTAATATCAATCGCATTGAGTATGAAGCATTTGGAAGGACTTAAAAATTTCAAGTAGTAAAATTTGGTTACATTTGATTGTTAATACCCAAGGGGAGTTTTACATAATGTTATGGTTTAAAGGACAAGATAAAAATTGTCATGGGTTGTTGGACAAAGAATAAGACTTGTAAGTGAATAAAAAAAAAAAAAAGAAGTTTTGGTGTATTGAAGAGTTCAAGCTTTAAAATTTCTGTCATGAGAAGAATGTAAGAAAAGTGAAGGAATAAAGACCTCTTGTATAAGCCCTTGATTTGTAGTTGAAGAATTTATTAATTTTTAATTATGAGTTTACATATGATTGTGAGATATGAAGTAGTACAGACTTACTAGAAATTATCATCAACTTTTCTAAAGATTGAGTTTTGTTTGGGTGACTAGTAATGATGTGGGAAAGATTATATGTGGTTATGTCGAGCTAAATTGTTCAAATTATGATTGGTAACTTATTGATGTTCAACACTGTGTACCTAAATTCTACATGGTTAATTAGAATTTTGAGGGGATTGAATCTAATTTGTTGATGGGATGATATAGACTATTATGATATTTTACATAGGCATTTGATGGTGAGTAAAGATTTTGAGCTTATATTATACATAAGTGTTGGAGTGACCAATAGTGTCTTTGAGTTTTGGCATGGGGTATATGATGGTTTGAAGGATAGTTAAAGTTTGGTATGTGAGTGGTTGTGTGATGTTGAGAATGAGTGTGATTCAATTATCTTACCGAGATGGGAAAGTACTTTTATATTTGAAATTAGTGTTATTTTTTAGTGTGACTCGTATTTGTCATGAAAAGGTTAAATGTAAATAAAGAGAGCCATAGTTCAAAATTTTTAAAGACTACAATGTGTTTGCTAAGAATTTTTTTTTATATTAATGACAGTTCGAGAGTATGGTAAATGTCTTATATGGTAATGATGTTTGTCAGTATCAAGAGTAATGACTTTAGTGGAGTATTGTGAGAAGTATGTTGGATTTGATGAAACAAGTATTTGTTATATTGTAATGAGGATTTGACGGATTGATTGTGGGTGACCAAAAATCAAGGAGAGGAGTCATTTAAATGGAATGTTTGATATGGGCGCTATAGAGAAAATATATTGTGTTATTCGATTTGTTATGTACATTTTTATGTGGACTACCTACTTCATTTCAGACATGATTGAGAGTGTGATTCATTGCGTATATCCACGTGTGTTTCTACATCAATGGGTGAATCCATAGTGGTGGATCGAATGTATCAATCATCTTATGTCCTCTCGATAGGATAGGATCTTTAGGCAAACGTGGTTATTTCAGTCATGATAGATTTGATGTTGTTTGGGATAGTTAAAGTATACCACTACCTGCACGACCTTGCTTATGATAACTTAAAGAAGAACTTCCGCGAATACTTACAGTTATCCGACAATGTTGTTAAAAGTTATGCATTCTAGAGTGTATCACTTGTTGGGTGTTTACTTGATCTTGTTCTTCTTTGGGTTAGATAAGTTTGATACTCCCTTGATTAGTATTTGATGTCTAAAGATCAAATTTTCATAACTTAAGTCCACGGAAAGATTGTATTGTGAGAATGAAATTTTGAGAGAAAAAAAATTGTGATGGTTCACTTCTGGTTTCAGCCGATATTGATTCAGAATTGTCTTGTGGTTAATTATGAAAAGATTCTCCATAAAGATTGCGGTATGGGATACTGTGTCTTGGTTTATATTTGATTCATGGGTTAGTTTGTTGCTTGGTAAATTTGATTCGTAAATATGTCAAAGAGCAATTTGAAAGTTCAGTTCTTAGTAGTTGATCTTTATGGAATGATCTTAAGGAAGAGCTCACTTGAACACGAAATAGTAGTTCATAACTCAAGCTTTTGATAACATCGGTTGTTCTTCCTTCACCTACTTTATGTTCGAGGACGAACATGATTTTAGTGGTGGATAATGTAACGACCCCCTTAGTCGTTTTATGAATTTTATCCATTTATGTAAACTTAATTATTTTAGTAGTTTTTATAAATAATTTATGACTTATAGAAATGAGTGCTACAAATTTTAAAATAAATTAATAGTTAATTAAGTTTTACAAAATAATAAAAGAAAAATAAATGTACTTAATTTTAAGAAAAATATAATAATAATAATAATAATAATAATAATAATAATAACTAATAAAAAAAGGGCTAAGCCCAATTGAAAAGGGAAAAGAAAAGGGTTAAAGCTGCTGTTGTTGTTAGCAGCAGCAGTCACGCATAAATTTATTTTAAAAAAAAGGATCACGCAGTGTAACAAGAAAAAAAAACGGAAGAAGAAGAGAGGCAACGTTACGTCGTTAAAGAGGAACAATGTGTTTAAATCTAGTAAGAAGATCGATCTTCTATAACTGGATTGAATTCTTTTGTACAATTATTTATGAAAACATTAACACCAAAGGGTTAAATTGTAAAGTGTTTTTATCAATTGATTTTAAATTTGGTTAAGATCGTATTTTTTTTTAATTTGTGGGTTAATGTATAACTAAGGTGTTTAGTGGGTGAGGAATAAGGAAGTTATAATTTTGGATTGAAATACAGGAATAATTCAAGATTTTACATTATTATATGTATGTTCCTAAGGAGTTATTGTTGTGATTGCACATAGTGAATAATGTGATATCCTTACCAAAATTAAAGCTTTATATGTCATAAGTATGCATAATGGTTATGGGTTTGGTTTAGTTTCACAATTTTCTTATAGTTATCAAGTAATAATTCAAGTTTTGTTATAATGAGATAGGTAATTAAATATTAAAGGCATTGTATTATATTAATGTCATTAGATTTATGATATAGGAGAAGGGAAACATAACCCTAGACTTGAAATTTGGAAATAGGAGGGTTGCCATCTTAATTGACATCAATATTACGAGTTTGATTACATATCTGAGTGAGTTTTTGTGTTTAGACTAGACCTATAGTAATTTGAGTTTTGTTGGGTTCGAAATCTTATTATGACTAATAATATGAATAGATTGCTTTGAGTTGGAAGTCCAACGAAAAGAGGAAGACTCAAGTCACAGAGTGATTGTTCGACTATTTGAGGCAAGTGAATTTCTAAACTCTTATTAAGTGTATGAAATGCGTGTATGTCCTTATGGTATATGTTGGGAGTAACGGGATTGGTGATGGGTTGACTTGTCCACATTGATTAATTCTAATGATGAAAAGAATGGGGATAACAAAAGGCAATGTGATTAATTGTTTATGTGTGTTGTGTTGAGAAAGGGTTGAAGGCTTGTTGAATCATTGTTGATGTAACTTCATGTTTGTGTGATTGTGAACTGTGCGATGTTATGAAAATGGTCATCTCCTCATTATATGTGTGAACTTGTCATCTGCATTATTCTGAGGCATTGGTTGTGGCAAGTGTAATGTGCATTGAGAAATAATGGGTACTTAAGAGGATGTACCATTTCGAGGGACGTATCGCGCACCGCGATGGATACTATATTTCGAGGGACATATCGCGCGCCGTGATGGTTACTATTATCGAGGGTCGTGTCGTGCGCCGCGACAGATGCATGGACAGATATGCCCCCCATGGGTCCCGGACTGAGAGACAGCGGGTGTGTATCACTAGGTCAGACATGCATCATTATACTTGACATTGCATTCCATTGCATTGCACATACTTATCATTAGTGAATTTGATATCGTGTTTTGCTGATCTTCTGATTGCCTTTCTGCGGAACTTGTGATTGATCAAAATTGAGCTTGTTATTGCGGACATGTAGTTTGTTGAAGTATTGTTATTGCGGATATGTAGTTTGTTGAAGTATTGTTATTGAGGATATGTAATTTGTTAAAGTGTTGTTGTTGAGGATATGTAATTTGTCTAACTGTGAGCTGTTAGGTTGGGTTGATTTTAATGCAGGTTGTAGTTGTGGAGGTTCGGTTGGGGGTGGTAGGAGTACCCGTATTTCATCCCCTTAGCTTGTGTTTAGAGGTTTACTTGTTGAGTACCGTGTGGTTTGGTACTCACCCCTTGCTTCTACAAATTTTTGTAGGTTATGAGCCTGGATTTTTGTTTTACTTGTCATTCTCTTATTTTCCGAGGCTTCTTGGAGATTTGTCAGGTAGCTGTTTCCGTCGCAGCAGACTTTCTTCTCCTTAATTATGATCTTGTTCTATCCTAGAAACAAGTTCATTTGAGACTTGAGTTTTTCTTTTGAATCAATTGTAATACTTTAGAGGCTTGTACACGTGACTACCAGGTTTTGGGGTTTTTATTAAGTTACTTATATTTTATTTCCATATTTTTTTGTAATGGTTGAGTTTTAGGCTGACTTGTCTTGGTGGGATAAGACGAGTGCCATCACGTCCATTTTTGGGTCGTGACATATATATATATATATATATATATATATATATATATATATATACATACATACTTATATATAGATATATCTATATAATACATAATATATATAGATATATATATATATATATATTTATACATAAATATATATACATACATATATATATACATACCTAGATATATATATATATATATATATATATATATATATATATATATATATATATATAGAAGAGTGAAATGGGAGAACGATCAAGGGGAAACGTAATTTCATGCTAACAACAATCTACGAAGAAAGATAATTAATAATTCTAGAATTATCTTTCTATATATGAAGTGAATAATGATCAAGGGAAAAAATGTAATTTCACGCTAACAAAAATCTATCAAGAATGATAACAAAAAAAATTAAATAGTTCTAGAAACATCTTAAATTATTGTTTACCATTAATTTCTTTTGTGATTACTTCACATTCTTTTTTTTCTTTTGTGAGTCATTATGATATTCATTATGCTTATAAAAAGAATCCTACTTTTTATACAAAAATTTCATGAAAATTAATTATTTCAATCTTTATTTTGCCTCTAGTTAATATACTTGAAAACAAATTAGTGTGATTAAATTAATAATATATATTAGATTGAAATTAAAGAAAAAGATGTTAAAAATTAAATTTACAAATAAAAATGAATAGGATGATATATTTGTATTAGATGACCAAGAATAAAAATGTATTTCATTCTAATAAAACTCTACTCAAGAATAAATAATTCTAGAAATATCTTTCTTTATATGAAGTGAATGATACTAAAAGTAAAAAATGTAACTTCATTCAAGCAAAAATCTACCGAGAATGATAACAAGAAACTTAAATAGTTCTAGAAACATCTTTAGTTATTATTATTATTAGCATTACCTCATTTTTGTTTTTTCTTCATTTTTTAATGAGTTATTGTGATATCTATTTTCTATCTGAAATTAAATAAATAATAATTACGTTTAGCTCTTAATAATTATATATCAAGTATAATACTAGGTGGAACCAATTAAAATTAAAATTAAAATTTATATGTATATTAAATTTTGTGTATTTAAATACTTTTTAATTTTGTGATCATAGATATGCTATATAAGAAAATTAAAATTCAGAAGTTATTTTCTTTTTGAAATGAAATAAAAAACAAGTTCATATATATCGAAAAGGAGGGAGTCATATATTAAAAATAAAATATATATGTGTTATTATTGAAATGGGATGTCACGACCCAAAACCGAGCCGCGACTGGCACCCACACTTACCGTCCTATGTGAGCGAAACAACCAATCTAAACCTTAACATTTCAATGTATATAAACAGAAAGTAATGCGGAAGACTTAAACTCATTAATAAAAACCAATTCAATAACTATTAATATTCAACATCTATTATTCCCCAAAATCTGGAAGTCATCACCACAAGAACATCTATAATCAAATGACTAAACTAAGAGTATTCTAAAATCTAAAACAAGTAAAAGCTAGTCCATGCCGAAAGCTCAAGGCATCAAGACTTGAAGAAGAAGATCCAGTCCAAGCTAGAAGCATTAGCTAACCCTGAATTTCCGATGTAGTAAAGACTGGCTTGAATTACTGTTGAGTCGAAGACGACGGCACGTTTGCTGCACTCCACAAATAACAAAGAAGAAAACATAAAAGTAGGGGTCAGTACAAACCACGGGTACTGAGTAGATATCATCGGCCAACTCGAAATAGAAAACAATATATATCAAGTAATATCATAAAATCAACTATGATACTCAACATGTAGCAACAGCAAGTACTATATCATTAACAAATACCGTCAAGTTCACACATGAGGACTCAAGCCTCAATACCATACTCTTTTGGGAATTCGATTCATTAGATTGAATTCATTAACATATTTCAAGATTCGTTATCTTTATTCCCCTCGTGTCGGTACGTGACACTCCGCTCCATATACTATCCTGGTGTCGGAACGTGACACTCTGATCCTCATTTTATCCTGGTACCGGAACGTGGCACCCGATCCATATACTATCCTGGTGTCGGAACGTGACACTCCGATACTCATTCTATCCTGGTACCGGAACGTGGCACCCGATCCATATACTATCCTGGTGTCGGAACGTGACACTCCGATCCTCATTCTATCCTGGTATCGGAACGTGGTACCCGATCCTCTATCTCTATCCTGGCACCGGAACGTGGCACCCGATCCCCTAATCTCACCACTTTCGTTCATCAAGCCTTCTTTTATACCAAGGCATCATCATTAACAAAGTAGATTAGGGTTTCTTTTCAAGATTTGGGATTCAATAGCTTCATCATGCTTATTTATTCACAATTACGTAATCATATTCATGCAAGCATACAATTAAGCATATAGAAGGGTTTACAACACTACTAACACATATCATTCGCTATTAAGAGTTTACTACGAATAGTGTGAAAACCATAACCTACCTCCACCGAAGACTAGTGATCAAGCAAGAATTTTCCCAAAGCCTTGTTCTTCTTCTCGTTTCTCCTCTCTCAATTCGTTTCTCTTTCCCTCTCTTTGTTCTTTCTATTTTTCTTTTTCAAATCCTCTTTCTTTTACCCTAATTAGTATATAATTAAGTTTAAACGATGGCATTAATAACCCACTAATTAACATAAGGTTACCTCTTTTAACCTTCAAGTAATTAGACTTATAATCCTTAACCCTCTAACTATATAATTAAAGTAGGAATAGTCCAAAACGTCCCTTAAAACGTGTAAAGAAATCCGACCCAGACTGGGATTACGCAACCTGTGACGGGCCGTCGTGCCTGCGACGGTCCGTCATGCAGGTTCGTCAGGGACTCAATTGGTTTAAGGAGTCTGTGACGGCCCGTCGTGCCTACGACGGTCCGTCCTGCACTTCCGTCATGACGTTCAGAGAATCGTTCCCTGTACCAACTTTTCAAGAGTTGAAGTGTTTTGAAACGAGGGCTCACGACGGTTCGTCGTACCGGTGACGGTCCGTCCTGCAGGTCCGTCACAGAGTTCAGAGAGTCGATTTTCAGTACCCAATTTCAGAATTTCTAAGTGTTTTGAAACGAGACCCTGTGACGGTCCGTCGTGACCATGACGGTCCGTCGTGGGTTCCGTCGTTTCAGCCAGTTTTTCAGAAATAAAATATGTTGCTCAAAACGACTAAACAGGTCGTTACAATAGATACCAATTTACCCATCGTTCATCCTCGAACGATCATAAGAAGAAAAACAAGGGCGAGAAGGAGTACCTGAATCTTTAAACAGATGTGGGTATCTTTCTTGCATATCTGCCTCCTTCTCCGAAGTGGCTTCTTCAACCGGTCGATTCTTCCATTGCACCTTGATGGATGCAATCTCCCTTGACCTCAACTTGCGAACTTCTCTATCTAAAATAGCAACAAGCTCCTCTTCATAAGACAAATTTTCATCAAGCAAAACTGAATCCCAACGGATAATGTAGTTTCCATCCCCAAGGTATCTTTTCAACATAGACACATGGAATACCGGATGTACTCCGGACAGCCCTGGGGGCAAGGCTAGCTCATAAGCCACCTCCCCTACTCGCTTAAGTACTTCAAATGGCCCAATGTACCTCGGACTTAGCTTACCTCTTTTACCAAACCGCATCACCCCTTTCATTGGCGAAACTTTCAACAAGACTTGTTCACCCTCTATGAACTCTAAGTCTCTAACCTTTCGATCTGCATATTCTTTTTGCCTACTTTGCGCCGCTAGAAGCTTTTCTTGAATAGATTTCACTTTCTCTATCGAATCCCTCAAAAGGTCAGTACCCCAAGGTCTAACCTCAAATGCATCAAACCACCCAATGGGAGACCTACATCTCCTACCATACAATGCTTCAAATGGGGCCATATCAATGCTTGAGTGATAACTATTATTGTATGAAAACTCCGCTAAGGGTAAGAAGTTATCCCAATGACCACCAAATTCTATCACGCATGCACGAAGCATATCCTCCAACACTTGAATCGTTCGCTCAGACTGACCATCGGTCTGAGGGTGAAATGCAGTACTAACGTCCAACCTAGTACCCAATTCAGCATGCAATGTTTTCCAAAACATAGAAGTAAACTGCGTACCTTTATCTGATATAATGGAGAGTGGGACTCCATGCAACCGAACCACCTCCGAGATATAGATTTTTGCTAACTTCTCTGCATTGTAAGTCACCTTGACCGGAATGAAATGAGCAGACTTAGTTAACCTATAAACAATTACCCAAATCGAGTCATATTTACCCATTGTCCTTGGAAGACCAACCACAAAATCCATTGCAATTCTCTCCCACTTCCATTCGGGAATGGGCATTCTCTGAAGTGTTCCTCCGGGCCTTTGGTGTTCATATTTCACTTGTTGACAGTTTGGACATTTGGCAATAAAATCCACAATATCACGCTTCATTATACTCCACCAAAAGTGTTGCTTTAGGTCACGATACATCTTGGTTGCACTCGGATGTATAGAATACCTTGAACTATGAGCTTCTATCAGAATAGTGTTGATCAAATCATCGACGCGGGGTACACATACCCTTCCCTTAATCCTCAAAACACCTTCCCCATCAATTTTTGCTTCTTTAGCCTCTCCTTGCAACACTTTATCTCGGATCCGGATCAATTTCTAATCATTAAACTGCTTCCCCTTAATCTTGTCAAGGTAGGAAGATCTTGCCTCTACGCAAGCCAAAAATCCTCCCTTCTCATTAACTTCTAATCTCATAAGGTCATTAGCCAGAATCTGAACTTCTCTAGCCAATGGGCGTCTAGAAGCTTGCAAGTGATCTAGACTTCACATGCTCCCGGCCTTTCTACTTAAAGCATCCGCTACAACATTCGCCTTCCCCGGATGATACAAAATAGTGATGTCGTAGTCCTTCAGTAGTTCCATCCATCTCCTTTGTCTCAAGTTCAAATCTTTCTGAGTAAAGACATACTATAGGCTACGATGATCCGTATAGACTTCACACTTAACCCCATATAAATAGTTCCTCCATTGCTTTAATGCGAACACTACTGCAGCCAATTCCAAATCATGGGTCGGATAGTTACGTTCATGCACCTTTAATTGTCTTGAAGCATAAGCAATCACATTCTTCTCTTGCATTAGCACTGCACCCAACCCAGAATAGGATGCATCACAATAAACAATGAAGTTCTTACCCTCTACCGGCAAGGTGAGGATAGGTGAGGTAGTCAACAAAGTCTTGAGTTTCTGAAAGCTTTCTTCACACTCATCCGACCATACAAATGGAACATTCTGCTTACTCAAGTTCGTCAATTGAGAAGCAATAGAAGAGAATCCCTTGACAAATCGGCGGTAGTAGCTAGCTAACCCAACAAAGCTCCTTATTTCTGACACATTAGTGGGTCTTACCCAATTCTTCACTGTCTCAATTTTAGAAGGATCTACCATCACTCCATCCTTAAAAAATACATGCCCCAAGAAGGACACTGCATCTAGCCAAAACTCGCACTTAGAGAATTTGGCATAAAGCTTTTTCTCCCTCAACAATTCCAATACAATTCTCAAATGCTCCTCGTGTTCCTTCTTACTTTTAGAGTATATCAGTATATCATCAATAAATACGATCACAAAGAGATCCAAATATGGCTTAAAAATCCCGTTCATCAAACTCATGAACGCAGCAGGGGCATTCGTAAGACCAAAAGACATCACTACAAATTCATAATGCCCATACCTGGTTCGAAAGGCAGTCTTTGGCACATCCGTTGCCCGTATTTTCAATTGATGATAACCGGATCTCAAATCAATATTAGAGAAGACACAAGCACCTTGTAACTGATCGAACAAGTCATCAATGCGAGGAAGAGGGTACTTGTTCTTAATAGTTACCTTGTTCAACTGCCGGTAGTCTATGCACATCCGAAAACTCCCATCCTTCTTTTTCACAAACATAACCGGAGCACCCCAAGGAGATGCACTTGGTCTAATGAAGCCTTTGCTCAACAACTCTTGAAGTTGGGCCTTTAACTCTCTTAACTCCGCGGGAGCCATTCTATAAGGGGTATAGAAATTGGGCGAGTGCCCGGTTCAAGATCAATACAGAAGTCAATATCCCTATCCAGTGGCATACCTGGAAGATCTGCAGGGAACACATCCAAAAACTCACGGACTACCGAAACCGACTCAATCGAAGGTACTTGGGTAGTGTCATCCTTGAGATGTGCCAAGAAAGCTAAACACCCTTTACTAACCATTTTCTTAGCACGAAGAAAGGAGATGATACGCACCGTATTGGAAGTGTAGTCGCCCTCCCACACTAACGGATCTGTCCCAGGTTTGGCTAACGTTACCGTCTTAGCATTACAATCCAAGATCGCAAAATTCGGAGAAAGCCAAGTCATACCCAGAATTACATCAAAGTCAACCATTTCTAAGATAACCAAATCTACATAAGTGTTGCTCCCCACAAAATTCACCAAACAAGACCTATATACCTTCTCAACTACCACAGACTCTCCCACCGGAGTAGAATCACGAATAGGCATGTCAAGTAATTCATAATGCAAATTTAGATCATTAGCAAATGAGGAAGATACATAAGAAAATGTGGATCCGGGATCAAACAATACAGAAGCCATGCAATCACAAACCAAAAGATTACCTGTGATGACAGCATCAGATGCCTCCGCTTCAGACCGCCCAGGGAAAGCGTAACAATGGGCCCTATCGTTTGTCTGTCCGTTACCCCTACCATGTTGTGATGTAGTGGCTCCAGTTTGCCCATCACCCCGGCCGTTTTGGTGACCACCATTACCTCGACCACCGCGTCCTCTAGAATGACGGCCTCTTCCATAACCACCTCTACCTCTCGCTATTGGGGGTCGATAACTCTGTTTTGGACAATATCTCTTAATATGTCCAATCTCCCCACATCCATAGCACTCTCTGGGTTCATGCATAGGTCTCTCATAGAAGTGTTGACCGGTCTGAGGTGGACCCCCAACTACAGTCTGTAGTGAAGACTGAATTGGTCGGACTGAGTAACCTCCGGAACTCTGTCCTCTAGAATAGGAACCATTAAATTCACCTCCCTTTCGTAACCTTTTTGATGTCGATGTCGAGGTGAAGTCATCGGGCTTCACTCCTTCCATCTCTATTACGAAGTCTACCACTTCTTGGAAGGATTTTGCCGTAGCCGCTACCTGTAAGGCCGAAATCCGCAACTCTGACCTCAACCCCTTCACAAAGTGACGAAACCGCTCTTGTGGACTGAAACAAAGTTGGGTGGCGTATCTGGATAGTGCACAAAACTTAGCCTCATATGCATTAACCGACATCCTACCTTGCTCTAGGCTCAAGAACTCATCCCTTTTCCTATCCCTCAAAGTCCGGGGGATATACTTTTCCATAAACAAGCTAGAGAATGAGGCCCAAGTCATAGGTGGTGCCTCTGTTGGTTGACACTCAACATGTGACTGCCACCACATTTTGGCGTTCCCTTGAAACTGATAACTCACGAACTCAACACCAAACCGTTCTACTATACCCATCTTGTGTAGTAGCTCATGACAGTCAACCAGAAAATCGTAAGCATCCTCATATGCCGCACCCTTGAAGACTGGAGGTTTCAATTTCAAGAACTTACTGAAAAGTTCATGCTGATCATTTGTCATTATAGGCCCGGTGGTCAGACGTGGAAACGTGCCTATCTCCAATGAGGCATCCATACGGGGAGCCCCAGCAGCGACATGTCGTACCACTGAAACCGGATGTGTTGGTGCAGAAAACACTGGAGGTGCCTGACCCTGATCAGATAACCCTCTAAGATAAGCAAGAACCTGATTGATCATCTCTGGGGTAGGTTGGGGTGGCAATTCCTCATTCTGCTCTTGTTCAGTTTCCCCTTCCTCACCCTCTCTTACTACCTCCTCAGTCGGTGGAGGAGTCACCGCCCTAGCATCAGATGGACTAGGTGCTCGTCCTCTTCCTCTAGAGGACGTCCTCCCACGACCTCTACCACGGCCTCTTGCCGCTGTTCTTCCTCGAGCCACAGCCCCAGTGGCTGGCTCAGACGTTTCTTGTCTTGCCGGTGTTGGTGTTGGCGCAGTCGTTGCTCTAGTTCTAACCATCTGCGAAATAGAGTGAAGATGGTCAGATACCAATTTATATCACCTAGATACCAATTGGATTCAAGTAGTAGCACGAAAGAAAGAAGGAAAGAATGGAATTTTCCTAAAGTCTTATAGCCTCTCAAAGAAAAGTAAAGGCGTCCCCCTACCGTTCTTTAAGACTCTACTAGACTCGTTCTTGTGTGATGAGACCAACGAACCTAATTCTCTGATACCAAGTTTGTCACGAACAAAAACCGAGCCGCGACTGGCACCCACACTTACCCTCCTATGTGAGCGAACAAACCAATCTAAACCTTAACATTTCAATGTATATCAACAGAAAGTAATGCGGAAGACTTAAACTCATTAATAAAAACCAATTCAATAACTATTAATATTCAACATCTATTATTCCCAAAATCTGGAAGTCATCACCACAAGAACATCTATAATCAAATGAATAAACTAAGAGTATTCTAAAAGCTAGTCCATGCCGAAAGCTCAAGGCATCAAGACTTGAAGAAGAAGATCCAGTCCAAGCTAGAAGCATTAGCTCACCCTGAATTTCCGATGTAGTAAAGACTGGCTTGAATTAGTGTTGAGTCGAAGACGACGACACGTTTGCTGCACTCCACAAATAACAAAGAAGAAAACATAAAAGTAGGGGTCAGTACAAACCACGGGTACTGAGTAGATATCATCGGCCAACTCGAAATAGAAAACAATATATATCAAGTAATATCATAAAATCAACTATGATACTCAACATGTAGCAACAGCAAGTACTATATCATTAACAAATACCGTCAAGTTCACACATGAGGACTCAAGCCTCAATACCATACTCTTTTGGGAATTAGATTCATTAGATTGAATTCATTAACATATTTCAAGATTCGTTATCTTTATTCCCCTCGTCGGTACGTGACACTCCGCTCCATATACTATCCTGGTGTCGGAACGTGACACTCCGATCCTCATTCTATCCTGGTACCGGAACGTGGCACCCAATCCATATACTATCCTGGTGTCGGAACGTGACACTCCGATCCTCATTCTATCCTGGTACCGGAACGTGGCACCCGATCCATATACTATCCTGGTGTCGGAACGTGACACTCCGATCCTCATTCTATCCTGGTACCGGAACGTGGCACCCGATCCTCTATCTCTATCCTGGTACCGGAACGTGGCACCCGATCCCCTAATCTCACCACTTTCGTTCATCAAGCCTTCTTTTATACCAAGGCATCATCATTAACAAAGTAGATTAGGGTTTCTTTTCAAGATTTGGGATTCAATAGCTTCATCATGCTTATTTATTCACAATTACATAATCATATTCATGCAAGCATACAATTAAGCATATAGAAGGGTTTACAACACTACTAACACATATCATTCCCTATTAAGAGTTTACTACGAATAGTGTGAAAACCATAACCTACCTCCACCGAAGACTACTGATCAAGCAAGAATTTTTCCAAAGCCTTGTTCTTCTTCTCGTTTCTCCTCTCTCAATTCGTTTCTCTTTCCCTCTCTTTGTTCTTTCTATTTTTCTTTTTCAAACCCTCTTTCTTTTACCCTAATTAGTATATAATTAAGTTTAAAAGATGGCATTAATAACCCACTAATTAACTTAAGGTTACCTCTTTTAACCCTCAAGTAATTAGACTTATAATCCTTAACCCTCTAACTTTATAATTAATGTAGGAATAGTCCAAAACGTCCCTTAAAACGTGTAAAGAAATCTGACCCAGACTGGGATTACGCAACCTGTGACGGGCCGTCGTGCCTGCGACGGTCCGTCATGCAGGTTCGTCAGGGACTCAATTGGTTTAAGGAGTCTGTGACGGCCCGTCGTGCGTACGACGGTCCGTCCTGCACTTCCGTCATGACTTTCAGAGAATCGTTCCCTGTACCAACTTTTCAAGAGTTGAAGTGTTTTGAAACGAGGGCTCACGACGGTTCGTCGTACCTGTGACGGTCCGTCCTGCAGGTCCGTCACAGAGTTCAGAGAGTCGATATTCAGTACCCAATTTCAGAATTTCTAAGTGTTTTGAAACGAGACCTTGCGACGGTCCGTCGTGACCATGACGGTCCGTCGTGGGTTCCGTCGTTTCAGCCAGTTTTCCAGAAATAAAATCTGCTGCTCAAAACGACTAAACAGGTCGTTACATGGGATTTCATATATTTTATTTTTTTTAAATCGTTTGACTTCCTTCTACTAATTTGAGCATATATGTGGAGTTTTAAAGATTTGAACATTTTAATATAGAAATATAATGATTTGAAAATTTTAATTGTTCGTTTTAATTTCTAATTTGTTACATATTTGAAAATTACATTAAAAATAGAAGCTTAAAAACGCAATGTAACTTAAGATATTTTTAGAAAAACACAGTTAAAAAACATAATGAAATTTGGTTGTTGAAACAAAAAAAAGTTGTATATATTGTTTGAAAATAATGTAAGAACTAAAAAGTACTATGAATTACAATAAAATGACAACTAAAGAATATGTGAGAATCATATAAGAAATTTCATTTACTTTCCTAAAATCACTTATATCATATAAAATAAAACAGATGAAGTAACATATATCATTCGAAAATAACATAAAAAGTACATAAATTAACAATTTAAAATATTTTTTTAGAATACACATAAAAAATTTAGTTCACATTTTCAAATTTTATTTGTATCACATAATTTAATTCTTAATATTTTTTATTCATTATGCTTATAAAAAAAGCCTACTTTTTATATAAAAATATCATGAATTAATTATTTCAATCTTTATATTGGATCTAATTAATATAGTTGAAAATAAATTAGTGTGATAAAATTAATAATATATATTAGATTGAAATTAAAGAAAAAGACGTTGAAAAGTAATTTTAAAAATAAAAATGAATAGGATGATAATGATAACAAGTAACTTAAATAGTTCTAGAAATATCTTTAGTTATTATTAGTAGTATTACCTCAACTTTGTTATTTCTTCATTTTTAATGAGTTATTGTGATATCTATTTATTTTATGAAAGTAAATAAATAATGATTACGCTTCACTCTTAATTATTATATATTAAGTATAATATTAGGTGGGACCAATCAAAATTAAAACTAAAATTTATATCTATTTTAAATTTTGTGTATCAAGAATGATAACAAAAAAATTAAATAGTTCTAGAAACATCTAAAGTTATTGCTTTTAACATTAACTTATTTTTTTATTACTTCACTTCTTTCTTTTATGAGTTATTGTGATACCTATTCTATTATTACTATATTTTACTATTACTTTAGATTAATTCTTAATACTTTTTTTATTCATTATGCTTATAAAAATGCCTACTTTTATATAAAAATATATCATGAATTAATCTTTATTTTGGCTCTAATTAATATACTGTCACGACCCAAAACAAGTCGCGAGTGACACCCACACTTATCCTCCTATGTGAGCGAACCAACAAATCTAAACCACAACGTTTACCAATATTTCAACCATAACGAACAAAATATAATGCGGAAGACTCAAAACTCATTAATATAACCAATAAATAACCTCTAAAGTTTAATACTTATTATTCCCAAAATCTGGAAGTCATCACCCCAAAAACATCTATCCTCAAATTTCTAAATCTAAGAGTATTTAAGAAGCTAAAATAAGTAAACGGATGGTCCATGCCCGAACTTCAATCCAGTCCGAGCTAGGAATAATAGCTCACCCTGAAATCTGATATGCTGGAGACTGGCTAAAGTTGCGGACGAGTCGAAGTCGATGGCACGTTTGCTGCACTTCACAAATAACAAAGAATAAAAATTACAAGTAGGGGTCAGTACAAGGAACACGTACTGAGTAGGTATCATCGGCCAACTTAAAATAGAAAACAATATATATCGAATAATAATATAAATCAACCACAATACTTAACAGGTGACAATCAACAAGTACAAAAACCATTGGCAACAACACCAAGCACACCTATGAGAACTCAAGCCTCCACACCATACTCATTTGGGAAATAGGTTCTTCGAATTTAAGTATATTAACATAATTCAAGATTACTTCTCTTTATTATTTTCGTGTCGGAACGTGACACTTCGATCCCCTAATACTAAGTGTCGGAACGTGACACTCCGATCCCCTAATACTACGTGCCAGAACGTGACACTCCAATCCCCTAATACTACGTGTCAGAACGTGATACTCCGATCAACTAATACTATGTGTCGGAACGTGACACTCCGATCCACTAATACTATGTGTCGGAACGTGACACTCCGATCCATTTATCTCATTATTTTAGTTCATCAAGCCTTCTTTGTACCAAGGCATCATCTTAATAGAGAGGATTTAAGATTGAAGATTCAACAGTCTCATCATTCTAACCACCACAATTATACGATCACAACATACAAACACACAATCAAGCATATGGAAGATTTTACAGAATCACCCAATACATATCAATCGCTATTTAGAGTTTATCTATCATATAGAAATAACCATAACCTACCTCCACCGATGAATCGTGATCAAGCAAGCTACTTCCCCAATGCCTTTGCTTTCTTCTTCGTTCTCTCTATCTCGCTCGTTCTCCCCTCTCTATCTTTTTTCTTTTTCTTCCCCAGATTCTTTTTCTTTTACCCTAATTATCATATAATTCATTATGATAAAAGTAACCCATTATTTATTTTAAATTCATCTCCTTTAACCCCCAAGTAAATAAATTATTAAACTTACCCCACTAATTTCATAAAGTTTGTCATGAATAGTCCAAAACACCCCTTTAAAACTTTTAGCAGAAATCCGACCCAGTTGGGGTTACGCAACCTGTGACGGTTCGTCGTGTCTATGACGGTCCGTCCTGCAGGTCCGTCACAAAGTTCAGAGAGTTAAATTCAGCAGAGAGGCTTGTGACGGTCCATCGTATCTACAACTGTCCGTGCTGCAGTTCCATCGTGAAGTTCAGAGAGTCGATCTCAGTACCCCGATTTCAGAGTTAAAGTGTTTTGGAACGAAGACCCTCGACGGTCCATCGTGACCATGACGATCCGTCGCGTGATCCGTCGACCCAGTCAGTTATTATTAGAAATAAACTCTACTGCTCGAATCGACTAAACAGGTTGTTACAATAGATACCAATTTACCCATTGTTCGTCCTCGAACGATCACAGGGAGAAAAACAAGGGCGAGAAAGAGTACCTGAATCTGTAAAGAGATGTGGATATCTTTCTTGCATATCAGCCTCATTCTCCCAAGTGGACTCTTCAACTGGCCGATTCTTCCACTGAACCTTGATAGATGCAATCTCCTTTGATCTCAACTTGCGGACTTCTCTATCTAAAATAGCAACAGGCTCCTCCTCATAAGACAAATTTTCATCAAGAAGAACTGAATCCCAACGAATAATGTAGTTTCCATCCCCATGGTATTTTTTCAGCATAGACACAAGAAATACCGCGTGCACTCCTGAGTGTCCTGGAGGCAAGGCTAGTTCATAAGCCACCTCCCCTACGCGCTTAAGTACTTCAAATGGTCCAATATACCTCGAACTTAGCTTACCTCTCTTGCCAAACCGCATCACACCCTTCATGGGTGAAACCTTCAGCAAGACTTGCTCACCCTCCATAAAATTCAAGTCTCTAACCTTTTGATCTGCATATTCCTTCTGCCTACTCTGAGCTGCTAAAAGCTTTTCTTGAATAAATTTCACTTTCTCTAATGAATCCCTCAGAAGATCAGTACCCAAGGTCTAACCTCAAATGCATCAAACCAACCTATGGGATACCTACATCTCCTCCCATACAGTGCCTCAAATGGGGCCATATCAATACTTGAGTGATAGCTATTATTGTATGAAAACTCTGCTAAGGTTAAGAATTTATCCCAATGACCACCAAATTCTATCACACATGCACGAAGCATATCCTCCAACACCTGAATCGTTCGCTCAGACTGACCATCGGTCTGAGGGTGAAATGCAGTACTAAGATCCAACCTAGTACCTAATTCAGCATGTAAGGTTCTCCAAAACTTAGAAGTAAATTGCGTACCTCTATCTGATATGATGGAAAGTGGAATTCCATGCAATCGAACAATTTCTGAGATATAGAGTTTGGCTAACTTCTCTGCATTGTAAGTCGTCTTGACCGGAATGAAGTGAGCATACTTAGTTAACCTGTCAACAATCACCCAAATAGAATCAAACTTACCCAATGTCTTTGGAAGACCAACCACGAAATCCATTGCAATTTTTTCCCACTTCCATTCAGGAATGGGCATTCTCTGAAGTGTCCCTCCGGGCCTCTGGTGTTCATTTTTTACCTGCTGACAATTTGGGCATTGGTCAACAAAATCAACAATGTCACGCTTCATTCTACTCCACCAAAAATGTTGCTTTAAGTCACGATACATCTTGGTTGCACCAGGATGTATAAAATATCCTGAACTATGAGCCTCTGTAAGAATAGTGTGGATCAAATCATCAACACGGGGCACACATACCCTTCCATTAATACTCAAAACGCCTTTCCCATCAATTACTGCCTTTTTAGCCTCTCCTCGCACCATATCCCGAATTCGGCTCAGCTTCTCATCGTCAAACTGCCTTCCCTTAACCTTGTCAAAAAAAAAATAATCTTGCCTCCTTTATCTAGTACTTCCAGCCTCATAAAGTCGTTAGCCAAAGTCTGGACCTCTCTAGCCAATCGGCGTCTGGAAACCTGTAAGTGGGCTAAACTACCCATGCTCCCTGCTTTTCTACTTAAAGCATCTGCCATGACATTAGCTTTTACTGGGTGATACAAAATAGTAATATCATAGTCCTTCAATAGTTCCATCCACCTCCTCTGCCTCAAATTCAAATCTTTCTGGGTAAAGACATACTGTAAACTACGATGATCTGTGTAAACTTCACACTTGACCCTATATAGATAATGTCTCCATTGCTTTAATACAAATACAACTGCAGCCAATTCCAAATCATGGGTCGGATAGTTACGTGCATGCACTTTTAGTTGCCTCGAAGCATAGGCAATTACATTCCTCTCATGCATTAGCACTGCACCCAACCCAGAATAAAATGCATCGCAATAAACAATGAAATTCTTACCTTCTACTAGCAAGGTAAGAATAGGTGCAGTAGTCAGCAAGGTCTTGAGTTTCTAAAAGATTTCTTCGCATTCGTCCGACCATACAAATGGAACGTTCTGCTTAGTTAAATTTGTCAGCTGGGAAGCAATAGAAGAAAATCCCTTGACAAATCGACGGTAGTAGCTAGCTAAACCAACAAAGCTCCTTACCTCTGAAACATTAGTAGGTCTTACCCAATTCCTCACTGTTTCAATCTTAGAAGGATCCACCATCACTCCATCCTTAGAAACCACGTGCCCCAAGAAGGACACTGAATCTAGCCAAAACTCACACTTGGAGAATTTGGCATAAAGCCTTTTGTTTCTCAATAACTCCAATACAATTCTCAAATGCTCCTCATGTTCCTTCCTGCTCTTTGAGTATATCAGTATATCATCAATAAATACGATAACAAAGAGATCCAGATATGGCTTAAAAATCCTGTTCATCAGGCTCATGAAAGCAGCAGGGGCATTCGTAAGACCAAAAGACATTACTACTAATTCATAATGCCCATATCTGGTTCGAAAAGCAGTCTTTGGCACATCTGTTGCCCGTATTTTCAATTGATGATAACTGGATCTCAAGTCAATTTTAGAGAAGACATAAGCACCTTGTAACTGATCGAACAAATCATTAATGCGAGGAATGGGATACTTGTTCTTAATAGTTACCTTATTCAACTGCCGGTAGTCTATGCACATCTGAAAACTTCCATCTTTCTTCTTCACAAATAAAACAGGAGCACCCCAAGGGGATGCACTCGGTCTAATAAAACCTTTACCTAGCAATTCCTGCAGTTGGGCCTTCAACTCCCTTAACTCAGCTGAGGCCATTCTATAAGGGGGTATGGAAATGGGGCGAGTATCCGGCTCCAGATCAATACAGAAATCAATATCCCTATCCGGTGGCATACCAGGAAGGTCTGCAGGAAACACATCCAGGAACTCACGGACTATCGAGACAGACTCAATCGAAGGTACTTGGGAAGTATCATCCCTGAGATGGGCCAAGAAAGCTAAACAACCCTTACTAACCATTCTCTTAGCACGAAGAAAAGAGATGATATGAACTGGAGTGGAATTATAGTCACCCTCCCACACTAGAGAATATGTCCCAGGCTTGGCCAATGTCACAGTTTTAGCATTACAATCTAAGATTGCAAAATTTGGAGAAAGCCAAGTCATACCCAGAATCACATCAAAATCAACCATCTCTAGAATAATCAAATCTACATGAGTATTGCTCCCCACAAAAGTCACAAGACAAGACCTATACACCTTCTCAACTATCATAGATTCACCCAGAGGAGTAGAGACACGAATAGGCATGTCCAGCAAATCACAATATAAATCAAGACCAGTAGCAAATGAGGAAGATACATATGAAAATGTGGATCCAGGATCAAATAATACAGAAGTCATGCAATCACAGACCAAAAGATTACCTGTGATAACAGCATCAGATGTCTCTGCTTCAGACCTCCCGGTGAAAGCATAACAATGGGCCCTATCACCTGTCTGTCCGTTGCCCCTATCATGTTGCGCTGTAGTAGTTCCAACTTGTTCGCCACCCCTACTGATTTGGTGACCACCATTTCCTTGGCCACCACGTCCTCCAGAATGGCGACCTCTACCATGACCACATCTACCTCTAACTATTGGGGGTCTGTAACTCTGTTTTGGACAATACCTCCTAATATGTCCAGTCTCTCCACATCCATAACAATCTCTGGAGTCAATCATAGGTCTCTGTGAAAATGACGAAGTCTGGGGATAACCTCCAAACTCAGAGAAATGTTGACTGGTCTGCGATGGACCCCCAGCTACAGCTTGCAGTGAAGACTGAATAGGTCGGGCTGGGTAACCTCCTGAACTCTGCCCTCTGGAGTAAGACCCACTAAACTCACCTCCCTTACGGAACTTCTTAGATGTTGACGCCAGGGTGAAGTCGTCTGGATTCACCCCCTCCACCTCTATCACAAAATCAACCACTTCCTGAAAGGATTTTGCTGCAGTCGCTACCTTTAAGGCTGGGATCTGCAAATCTGACCTCAATCCCTTCACAAAACGGCGAATCCGCTCTTGTGGACTGAAGCAAAGCTGGGTGGCATACCTGGATAGTGCACGTAACTTAGCCTCATAAGCAGTAACAGACATCCTGCCTTGCTCTAAGCTTAGGAACTCATCTCTCCTCTTGTCCCTCAAAGTCCGGGGTATATACTTCTCCATGAATAAGTTAGAGAATGATGCCCACGTCATAGGTGGTGCCTGTGCTAGTTGTCATTCAACATACGACCGCCACCACATTTTGGCATTCCCCTGAAACAAATAGGTCACAAACTGAACACCGAATCGTTCTACTATGTCCATCTTATGTAGCAGTTCATGACAAGTAACCAGAAAATCATAGGCATCCTCAGATTCAGCACCCTTGAAGACTGGAGGTTTAAACTTCAAGAATTTAGTGAAGAGTTCATGCTGATAACTCGTCATTATAGGTCTGTAGTCAATCGAGGAAACGTGCCTACTTCCAATGAGGCATCCATGCAGGGAGCCACAGTAGCTGTATGTTGTACTCCCGGAACCTGAGGTGCTGGTGCAGAAAACACTGGAGGTGTCTGACCCTGATCAGATAATTCGCTAAGATAAGTAAGAACCTGGTTAATCATCTCTGGGGTAGGTTGGGGTGGTAATTCCTCATCTTGCACCTGTTCATTTTCCCTTTCCTCACCCTCTCTTACTACCTCGTCAGTCGGTGGAGGAGTCACCGTCCTATTACTAGCTGGACCAGGTGTTCGTCCTCTACCTCTAGAGGACGTCCTCATGCGACCTCTACCACGGCCTCGTGCCACTGCTTCTCCTCGAGCTACAGCCCCAGTGGTTGGCTCAGACGCACCATGTCTTGCCGGTGTTGGTGTTGGCACAGTTGTTGCTCTAGTTCTAACCATCTGCGAAATAGAGTGAGGATGTCAAATACCAATTCGTATCACCTAGATACCAATTGAATCCAAGTAATAGCACGAGAGAAAGAAAGAAAATGGAGTTTTTCCTAAAGTCCTATATCCTCTCAAAGAAAAGTAAAGGCGTCCCCATACCGTTCTTCAAGACTCCACTAGACCGGTTCTTGTGTGATGAGACCAACGAACCTAAGGCTCTGATACATAGTTTGTCACGACCCAAAACAAGCCGCGAGTGGCACCCACACTTATCCTCCTATGTGAGCCAACCAACAAATCTTAACCCCAACGTTTACCAATATTTCAACCATAACGAACAAAATATAATGCGGAAGACTAAAAACTCATTAATATAACCAATAAATAACTTCTAAAGTTTAATACTTATTATTCCCAAAATCTGGAAGTCATCACCCCAAGAACATCTATCCTCAAATTTCTAAATCTAAGAGTATTTAAGAAGCTAAAATAAGTAAACGGATGGTCCATGCCCAAACTTCAATCCAGTCCGAGCTAGGAATAATAGCTCACCCTGAAATCTGATATGCTGGAGACTGGCTAAAGTTGCGGACGAGTCGAAGTCGATGGCACGTTTGCTGCACTCCACAAATAATAAAGAAGAAAAATTACAAGTAGGAACGTGACACTCCGATCACCTAATACTACGTGCTGGAACGTGACACTCCGATCCCCTAATACTACGTGTCGGAACGTACACTCCGATCCACTAATACTATGTGTCGGAACGTGACACTCCGATCCACTAATACTATGTGTCGGAACGTGACACTCCGATCCATTTATCTCATTATTTTAGTTCATCAAGCCTTCTTTGTACCAAGGCGTCATCTTAATAGAGAGGATTTAAGATTGAAGATTCAACAGTCTCATCATTCTAACTACCACAATTATAAAATCACAACATACAAACACACAATCAAGCATATGGAAGATTTTACAGAATAACCCAATACATATCAATCGCTATTTAGAGTTTATCTATCATATAAAAATAACCATAACCTACCTCCACCGATGAATCGTGATCAAGCAAGCTACTTCCCCAATGCCATTGCTTTCTTCTTCGTTCTCTCTTTCGCTCGTTCTCCCCTCTCTATCTTTTTTCTTTTTCTTTTACCCTAATTATCATATAATTCATTATGATAAAAGTAACCCATTATTTATTCTAAAGTTATCTCCTTTAACCCCCATGTAAATAAATTATTAAACTTACCCCACTAATTTCATAAAGTTTTTCATGAATAGTCCAAAACACCCCTTTAAAACTTTTAGCAGAAATCCGACCCAGTTGGGGTTACGCAACATGTGACGGTCCGTCGTGTCTATGACGGTCCGTCCTGCAGGTCCGTCACAAAGTTCAGAGAGTTAAATTCAGTAGAGAGGTTTGTGACGGTCCGTCGTATCTACGACGGTCCGTGCTGCAGTTCTGTCGTGAAGTTCAGAGAGTCGATCTCAGTACCCCAATTTCAGAGTTGAAGTGTTTTTGAACGAAGACCCTCGACGGTCCATCGTGACCATGACGGTCCGTCGCGTGATCCGTCGACCCAGTCAGTTATTATCAGAAATAAACTCTACTGCTCGAATCGACTAAACAGGTTGCTACATATACTTGAAAATAAATTAGTGTGATAAAATTAATAAAATATATTATATTCATATTAAAAAAGATGTTAAAAAGTAACTTTACAAAAAAAAATGAATAGGATGATATATTTTTATTAAAGAAGACTAAATATAAAAAAGTAATTTCATTCTAACAAAAATCTACCAAGAATAATTCGAGAAACATCTTTCTATATATGGAGTGAATGATGATCAAAAGCAAAAATGTAATTTCATGCAAGTAAAAATCTACCACGACTGATACCAAGAAAACATCTTTAGATATTATTATTAGTATTACCTCATTTTTGTTATTTCTTCATTTTTTTAAAAGTTATTGTGATATCTTTCGATTAATTATATAAAAGTAAATAAATAATGATTACGCTTAGCTCTTAATTATTATATATCAAGTATAATATTAGGTGGAATCAATCAAAATTAAATTAAATTTATATTTATTTAAATTTTGTGTATTGAAATATTTTTTAATTTTGTGATCTTAAATATGATACATAAAAAAATTAAAATTAAGAAGTTATTTTCTTTTTGAAATAAAAAAATAAGTTCATATAAATCGAAAAAAATGGATTCATATATTAAAAATGAAATATATATGTGTTATTATTAAAATAAGATTTCATATATATTATTTTTTTAAAAATAGTTTGGCTTCCTTCTATTTGTTTATGCATATATGTGGAGTTTTAAATATTCGAACATTTTAATATAGAAATATAATGATTTGAAAACTTTAATTCTTCGTTTTAATTTCTAATATAGAAATATAATGATTTGAAAACATTAAAAAAAGCTTAAAAACTCAATGTAATAGTTTAAGATATTTTTATTTAAAAACATAACGAAATTTAGCAGATTCCCTTATTTTTATCGAAACAAAAAGAAATTGCATATATCCTTTGAAAATAAAGTAAGAACTAAAAAGTACTATGAATCACAGTGAAATGACAACAAAAAATATGTGAGACTCATACAACAAATTTCATTGACTTTCCTAAAATCACTTGTATCACATAAAATAAAACAGATATAATTAACATATATTATTCGAAAATGACACAAAAGGTACAGAAATTAATAATTTAATTTTTTAATTTAAAAAACACATGTAAAAATTTGAGTTTACTTTTTCAAATTTTATTTGTGTCACATAATTAAAAGAAAAAAAATCAACATATGTTGGGCCTGCGCTAGCGCGAGCACCTTATATCTAGTATTTTATAGAAGAGTCATGATAAGGACGACCAATGATATTTTAATAATTTTAATATCATTTAAGGGTAAAATAATAATTATATAATTAATGGTTAAAATGATAATCTAGAAGAATCCATACATGTCTTAACTTTGTTATGGACCCATAAGAATATTATTGTAATTTTGTTTAAATGAGAGTTTCTATTACTTAATTCTTACAAATAATAGTAAATACTAAGCATGTTTTGACATATTTTACAAACAAATTTTAGAACTAATTAAAGTAAAATGTGTTTGAATAGTTAACATTTTGTTCCTACAATTATTTAAAAGAAATATTGCATAAACTTATTTTCAATATTATGTTACATATTGTGACCACTAAATTCGTATTTTGATTATTAAAATAGTCTTTAAAATGATGTATCACTATTTATTTTTTGGGGTAAGCTATTGAGTTTTCTTTACGACATAATATTAAGTGTAATATAAAAAAAATGAAGTATTGTAATTTAGAATATAACATTATGATAATTGTCATTGTATATAGAAATAAAATTTCTTTCATATTGTTGTTGTGGAGTCAAAATATTTTTTTTTAATAAATATTTTCAATATTTAGAATATCACATTAAGGTGATTGTCAATTTATATAGTAATAAAGTTGATTTCTCGATTGTTTTTATTGTTGTGAAGTTATAAATCAATTTTTTAAGTATTTATATTTATCAAAGAAAATAATAAAATGTATTACAAAATTCATCGATAAAGTCAAATAAATACGTAGAACGTTTAACATTCAAATTCTAATGAATATTAAAATTCAAACTAAAGAAAATGAGAAGTTAAAAAATAAAAGAGAACAACAAAAGAAAACATAAATAGAAAAAAACTTTTTTTTCGAAATATAGAGGAAGAAAAAAGCTAAAAAAATAAATAAATTTGGAAATAAACAACCTGAAAAAGATTATATTGGTTATTTTTTGGGGGTAGGCTTTAGAGTTTTCTTTACGGCATGATATTAAGTGTAGTATAAAAAAATTAGTTAATGTATATAAGATTACGATAATTGTTATTGTATATAGAAATAAAGTTTCTTTCATGATTGTTTTATATTGTTGTGGAGTCAAAAATTATTTTTGAATAAATACTTTTGATATTTAGAATATCACATTACAATAATTGTTATTGCGTATAGTAGTAAAGTTGTTTCTCAATTGTTTTTATTGTTGTGAAGTTAGAAATTTATTTTTTAAAGTATTTCTACTTATCGAAACAATAATAAAATGTATTACAAAATTCATCAACAAAGTCAAATACAAACACAGTATACTTAAGTTGAAGCAATAGAGATTTGAAAGACTTTAAATCGATCTTTAGGAATTGATTGATCAATGATTAATATTTTATCATATGCAAAGCTTATGATGGAAATATCTCAAAACAAAGATAATAACATTGTGAAAAATAGATAACACTTGCGAATATATATGAAGATCGATGAACTTTTTCAAAGATATAAACATTTTATATATTCCTTGATCACAAAATGTTTTACTCATAAAATAACATAATTCTCTATTTTCTTGCTGCATAGAATTTTTTAGCATTCAACTTTCTCAATTAAGGTTGTAAACGACACATTTATGTTTTATGAGAATAGATTATGAAGTAATATATTGAAGTTGTTTACTAAAGAAAAAATAGTATAAAGTATAGAAATCTCATATTTTTGGAGGCTAATTAAATAACATCTGAGATGTTTTCTCAATTACAAGAACATTTAATTTTTCATTTCTCTCGAATGCATTTTTTGGTTTTCTAATACATTGCAAATAACATATTACTTCGGGGAAGAGATGTATTCAAGAGGAGATAGTTATGCATTCGAAAGGAAATAGATTTATCCGAGAGAAAATAGAGATGCATCTGAGAGGATTATAATATCTTAAGTTGTGAATTTATGTAAATTTTTATACAAGATATGTGAAATTATATTGTGTTCATATCACGGGCCTTTAAAAATCTAGTATATATATAAAAGAGAACCCTAGGCCCGCCTACGTGGCGCCACCACACACAAGGATTTCCCTTTTATTTATCTATTACCAAAACTAGCCTTCCCCTTTCATGAAAAATTGTGACTTATATGAAAAATTGCGACTTTATGAACAATTGCAACTTTTATGAAAAGTTGTGACCTTTAGGAAGAGTTACGACTTTTACGAAGAGTTGCGACTTTTATAAAAAGTTATGACTTTTATGAAAAGTTGTGACTTTTATGTAAGGTTGTGACCTTCCGAAGGGTTATAACTTTTCCAAAGAGTTGTGACCTACACTTTGCTTATTATAAATAGAGGGATTTTCTGCCACTATTATTTGTACCTTTTTTTCGTTATAGGGTAGTCGAATTCAAATACACTAATTATACTTCTTACGGAGATTGTTTCATTCCTTAAAGTTTTCTTCCTCCTACCTCAAGGATATTAATCTTTACTATAAGTTATAGTTATTCATGTAACTGTGACAATTTCTTTTTACTATTTTGGTGACCTTTTTTATTTTTTTAAAATCTCAGCAAGGATGGTTGAAAATTGATCTGCTCTTTCTTCATTTCCTACATGTTTCTTCATATAACAAAGAAAATTGATTTTAATCTCAATGTACATTACTACTTTTTCACTCATAGAACTGTTGAAATGATTCAATTCATTATATTTGGTTCTTTAATGACAAAACTTGTATTTCTGCCACTATTATTTGTAGTTTTTTTTTTTGCTATAGGAGAGTTGAATTTAAATACATTAATTAAGCTTCTTATGAAATGTTTCACTCCTCAAAGTTTTTATTCCTCCTATCTAATGAAACTTAATCTTTTACCGTATGTCATAGTAATTCATGTAACTATTGCAATTTATTTTTTCTATTTTGATGTCTTTTTTTAACTGAGTTAAAATTTCAATGAGAATGATTGAAAACTTATTGTCTATTTTGTCTCTTTCTATAGTTTATTACTTTTTGGAAAATTTCTTGTGAGTTATGCTATATTTGATAGCACAAAACAATAAATATGTTATAACTAATAGGCAACCAATACTGATGATTGTTAAAAGAACCAAAGAAATTGCTCTCTTCTTTGTCACTGTTAATTTATTTTTTTGACTGCTCATTCTTAGGTACAAACATTATATATGTCATTGCACCCTTCCTATAATATTAGTATAGAGACAATAATTACACTTTTTTTCTCAGGTTAACTAATTTATCATATTTTTTTTTCTTCTTTTTAGGCATAATAATAGATCAAGTTTTCTTGAATCTAACAAATGTCCAAAATACACTAAAACAAAAATACTTTTTACCGTCAATGAAATGCACAACAACGAAGAGCGCTAGAGCCTTTACCTACATTATTAATTGTTATTAGATTAATGTTGCTATGGACTTTTTCTAGGGACATTTATAATTGCCGCTAAAGATCATTTTTGTCGTAGTGATAACTCTTTCTTTAAATAATTTACCTCATTTTGTTAAAGACTAAGGAAGTTAATACTCTATTCTTTTGTACTGTGACAATTTCTTTTTACTATTTGGTGACCTTTTTTATTTCTTTTTTAAAATCTCAGCAAGGATGGTTGAAAATTGATATGCTCTTTCTTCATTTCCTACATGTTTCTTCATATAAACAAAGAAAATTGATTTTAATCTCAATGTGACATTACTACTTTTTCACTCATAGAACTGTTGAAATGATTCAATTCATTATATTTGGTTCTTTAATGACAAAACTTGTATTTCTGCCACTATTATTTGTAGGTTTTTTTTGCTATAGGAGAGTTGAATTTAAATACATTAATTAAGCTTCTTATGAAATGTTTCACTCCTCAAAGTTTTATTCCTCCTATATAATGAAACTTAATCTTTTACCGTAAGTCATAGTAATTCATGTAACTATTGCAATTTATTTTTTCTATTTTGATGTCTTTTTTTTAACTGAGTTAAAAATTTCAATGAGAATGATTGAAAACTTATTGTCTATTTTGTCTCTTTCTATAGTTTATTTGTATTCTTTTTGGAAAATTTCTTGTGAGTTATGCTATATTTGATAGCACAAAACAATAAATATGTTATAACTAATAGGCAACCAATACTGATGATTGTTAAAAGAACCAAACAAATTGCTCTCTTCTTTGTCACTGTTAATTTATTATTTTGACTGCTCATTCTTAGGTACAAACATTATATATGTCATTGCACCCTTCCTATAATATTAGTATAGAGACAATAATTACACTTCTTTTATCTCAGGTTAACTAATTTATCATATTTTTTCGTCTCTTCTTTTTAGGCATAATAATAGATCAAGTTTTCTTGAATCTAACAAATGTCCAAAATACACTAAAACAAAAATACTTTTTACCGTCAATGAAAATGCACAACAACGAAGAGCGCTAGAGCCTTTACCTACATTTATTAATTGTTATTAGATTCAATGTTGCTATGGACTTTTTCTAGGGACATTTATAATTGCCGCTAAAGATCATTTTTGTCGTAGTGATAACTCTTTCTTTAAATAATTTATTTTTTTGATAATGAAGTAATAACTCTTTCTTTTGGCTTCTTTCAATTAAAATTGTGAACTGTAAACTTGGATACAAACTGACAGATTATATTTTTGAAAAATATGTTAAGCGTCATATGTTTTTTTCTTGATTGTTAGGAAAGTAAGGTTGTTTTATAATTATCTGTCGATATTTGTGAGTTCAAGCACTCAGATAATTATGCTTTGAGATTTTAATATGTTATGTGTAAAAATTTTGGTTTAGAATATCCAGTTATGAATGATGTCGCCTACTGCTTGATTGATAATTACATTAATTAGTTGTAACTTCATAATAAAACCATAACAATAACTATGGTTTAATTCCAACTAAGTTGGGCTGGTGATATGAAACCTAAGCAATAGTAATGACTATTCAGTGACGATGAGAAACAACATTTATGATACTAACAATTTTATGGTCATAAGAAAGGAGCCGAAGGTCCTCCATTTGAATTAGTTAATTATGCTCTTGTATGGATATGATGTTCCACTTGGGAGTATTGTTGTTCGAAGCTTTTTGGTCTCTTCTTTAACATCTGATGTTTTTTTTTAAGTTCTTGGAATTTTGAAAATCTCATTACTTCTGACCAACTATTTCCATGGAGATTTCTTAGACTTCTTTCCTATACTTAAAATATCTCTATGATTCATTATTTTTGTATAAAAAATCAAAAAATAAAAAAACAAAATAACACTTTAGAGTTTTGGGATTGTCTTAAGATAAAATGATCTTAACAATGTAGTGTATATATCGAGAATCCGAATATTATCAAATGATCAATATGAGCTTAGTAACGTAGGTCAATCCCGTGCGAAACACGGGTAATTTACCTAGTTATATTAAAATTCAAACCATTCTCAAATTTTTATTTTGTTACATTAAAAAATTTCTGATTTGGTTCAAGCAAAAGCAATACATAAAACAATTGCACAAACACTTACCAAACTAATGTGTTTACACATATCGACGGTAAAAATTTAATTTTGTTTCAATTTAGGAATACTATTCAATTATATTAAACAACAAGAAAGAATTCTAAATTAGTTTCGAGTAAAACAATACATAAAATAATTGCACAAGAAACTTGTCCAATTTCTGTGTTTACACATATTGAGGAAAGAAAAGAGAACTATGTTTCATTTTAAGATTAGAATTCAACTATATTTAAAAGCGAATCATTTTAAAATTTGTTTTTGTTACATTAAAAAAAATCAAATTAGTTTCGAGCAAAAGCAATGCAAACAAAATATTGCAATTAAAATCTAGCTGAATCTTCTATCCTTAGCCATATACGAAAGGAAGTTATTATCTTCAAAGGTCACTCAACTTTGAAACATTATCTAGTAAAATCATTAAACTTTATTATGTATCAAGAAAATTACTCAAGTTTCACATTTGTATCAATAAAATCACTCTTAATGCTTGTTCGACTTGCCTACCACAAAATACCCTTTAATAATTGTAAATTTTTTCATTTTCTTTCTTTTTTTTTCTTGCACAATTCTCATCAAAGCTTTGTGAACTGAGTAAATGAATTAATTTTTAACAAACATAAAAATCAAAACACTTCTATTCGTACTAATTAAAGACTATTCAAGTTAATAATTTGTCAATCTATGACGAGATCCAATTCAATCTACAAAGATCATATCCTAAACAAGCCAAATAAAGTTCTTATATATTATTCATAATTTTAATCCAACACATTTTAGCCGAACTTCACAATATCCTTTATTTTCTTATTTTGTTCTATGAATTTTTTATCTTTTTTTTTAAAAAAAATAAATAATTATAACTAAATTAGTCATAAGCAAACAAAAAAATATTAATTCCATGAGCTGCTTGAGTCAGGAAAAGTTTAAACCAAAATACATCGTAACAAATTCACGGGATTAAGAGTGATTTTATTGATACAAAGATCAAAGTTGGGTTATTTTATTGATATAAAGGTCTAAGTTGAGTGATTTTTTTATACAAAATAAATTAAAGTGAGTTTGCTGGATAAATTCTTAAAATTTAGTGATCTTTAGAAATATTATCTCTAGGAAAAAAGCAAGTATTTTTGACCACTGAACTCATTGCAAAGAGAAAAATAGAAATGAATTTTCTCTCCCAAATACCATTTCCTTTCTTTACAGAAATTGTAGTGATTACACATTATTTACGGACGAAAATAATTATTAATCTTGATCCAAGAAATGTTATATATGTGGATATACCTTTTTTTTTTTATATCTTTCTTCATTCATATATATAACTCGATTAAGAATGTTAAAATAAAAACATAAATGAAGGAAACTAATATATTTAGTTTTTGTTATAATATTCTCACACTTTAATTAACCACACAAAAAGTACACTATACCAAAAATGATTTTTAGTAGCAATTAATTAAGAATAATAACTCAATTATCGCTATATATATAATTTAGCGGCAACGATCACACTTTTTAGATATCCCTAAAGACTTTAGGGACATTGAATCTGATAACTCTGAACAAATGTAATGCTTAGAAATTTAATTTGAAAATGAAGTGCAGACATATCTACTTATAATTAAACGCTTACAAGCAAGATTCGATTAAAGGAGATGGCAATAGTTGGATTGATCAAGGAGGCTCTATTGCCTGATAAATTCGATACATGAAGTATTTTCTATGATAAATATAAAGAATAGCTTTAATTAACCTTCGATGTAAAAAAACTAGACAAAGCATATTCAGTAAGAAAAAAAATTACAATCTTTATGACAAAGCAAGAAATTAGAGTTTGAAGTATAAATATACTCGAATAAGATTAATCTTAATAGAATTATAAAAGAGTATAAATAGAAGACATTGATCATATATCCTTATAAGTTGTTGTGGTGGTGGTGATTTGGATCTTGTACATTAATGTTGAATGATGTATCATCAAGTAAAGTCATTAGCTCATCATCATTCAAACTCAGCAAATCAGAAAATGAAGGACTCCGTGGAATCCCTAGTGATTCATCAACATTGTTACCCATTGGTGTTGATGAACTCATTGGGGGGACATTGATCAAAGGGTCTATTTGTGGTGCCGATTGAGTAAAAACTACATTAGACATTGGAGGAGTAATCGTCAGTGAAGGCGTTGGATAACCTATTGTTGTTGGAAGCCATTTCAGGATACCTTTGTGAAGATAACAAAAAAGGAACCTGTGAAAGATCCACATGTGGAACCATTCGAGGAGGATTGTTCAAAGGGAACATGAATTGTAGCATTTGAGAAGGAGCATTTGAAGGAATCATCGATGGTGGACTTAGATTAAGAGGAGCCCTTGGCCCGTCAAAGTTGATCCCACTAGGTATAGTAGATGAAACCAAAAGAGGAATCTTGGATAGTACTGGAGAATCAATAGGGACCAGAAGAGGATCCCATTGCATGTCGAAGCTGGTCCCACCAGAATCGATCGGTGCATCAATAGGTAGAGGAGCATTTGATGTCGAACCTTCTTTGTTAGTTTTTGCTTTGATCCCATCATTTATCAGTTTGAGGTGCTTCTTAATCACATAACAGAGATCGTTGAAATATTCTGGGAGCCTATTATTGGGCATCTCTTCACCATTCAACAATTCATACATGTGGTTTGTATACTCCATTTTCTTGTTTTCCTTCCTTACCTTCTCAAGTTCCTTCTCAATTTTCTTGATCCTTTTCTCAGTTATCATTTCATATGTTTTCATGTTTTTTGATCTCTTCTCCTCTGGAAGATCAATAAACTTTGTAAAGAGGCTTGTAGCAACTTCATGATTTGGAAACACCTCAGGTTCGTCATGATAATCGCTCTTGACTAAGGTAGCCAATTCAACATCGCAAAGGGTGTTGAGTTCACGAGCCTTTGTTAAAAATCCCTTTAGTCTTTTTCTATATGAGACTCTCCTCTCATTGCGATTTTCCATGAAAGCCAACTTCACTTTCTTTCTGCCCATGGCTAAAAATGAGGAAGAGGAGAAGATCTTTATTTATGAGGATATGAGGGATGAAATTGATTTATTATTGTTATTGTTGTTGTGTGTTGCTTTGCTAAGAATTGTCTTCTATTTATAAGTACAAATAATTTTTTCAATAATTTGAATTAGAGAATACTTAGTTGTCATGTGTACAATTTTGGCATAAAAATAAATGATGGTATATTTGATATCAAATTAGATTCCATCATCTTGAGATTAGTATAGTTGAAACTCATCTTGAACAAATCTTTTTAGTCAAAATTTTCTTATTAGGAAAAACTTTAATTGATTTAGATTTAAGCAAGTATAATGTATGAAAGAAAAACTAACTATAGACTATTAACAAATATTTTATTAAAGAAATTTTGAAAAATTGTATATTTTAATTTATGAATGTAAAGGATAAATATTGAAAAAAAAATAAAAATTTGACATATTGGCAAAAAATATTGAAATATTAATCTTTAAAATACTTGAATAATATAATAAAAATTAATTAATTCATTAATAAAATTGAAATATTTATTGAATATTAAATGAAGATATTTGTATGATTATTGCCATTGCAATGCTTATAATCGCATATTATAATTTTTTTCCAATTTTTGAAGAGACCATATTTGGTAGGAATTTTTTTTTTTTTAAAATTATATTAAAAATCAAATCATGCTTAAATTATAAATTTCTTACATTAAAAAAATTCTAAATGAGTTTCGAGGCATATTAGTACATAAATACTTGCACAAGATACTTACCAAACTAATATGATCACACACATATTGAGAAAATAATTAATTGTTTGTTTCATTTTAAGAATAACATTCAATTATATTAAAATTCAAATTATTCTCAAATTTTATTTTGTTACATTACAAAAATTCTAAATTTTGTTCAAGTAAAAGCAATACATAAAATAATTGCACAAAACACTTACAAAATACATATTGAGGGGAAAAACTGAATTTTGTTTCATTTTAAGAATACTATTCAATTAAGTTAAAAAATGAGAAAGAATTCTAAATAAGTTTTGTCACGACCCAAAAAAATGGGTGTGATGGCACTCGTCTTATCCCACCAAGACAAGTCAGCCTAAAACCCAATATCTAACAAAGTGCGGAAGTAAATGACAATCCAACAACAATTCCTATTATGAAACCAAGTCATATTAATCCATGATTTATAAAGTATTATTAAATGATTACTTTAGTCCATTAACTATCGATTTATTAACCCAAGTTACACTAATATTTAAAAATTCCAAAAATGACCTTCCGGGTCATTACATTATCCACCACTAAAAATCATGTTCGTCCTCGAACATAAAGTAAAAGAAAGTACCTGATGCTTCAAAAAGTTGAGGATATATGACACGCATGTCAGACTCTGTCTCCCAAGTTGCTTCTCTTACTGAACGGTGCTTCCATTGCACCTTCACTGAAACAAGCTCCTTGGTCCTAAGCTTTCGGATTTGCCTATCCAATATAGCTATAGGCTCCTCCTTATATGTCAAGTATGGACCCAGCTCCACAGAATCGAGTGAAATCACATGAGATTCATCCAGAATATACTTTCGAAGCATAGAGACATGGAAAACAGGATGAACTGCCGACAAACTAGGTGGCAAGGCCAACTTATAGGCCACCTCTCCCACTCGGCTCAAAATCTCAAAAGGTCCAATGAACCTAGGGCTAAGCTTGCCCTTCTTTCCATACCTCATCACACCCTTCATGGGTGATACTCGGAGCCAAACATGATCACCCTCCATAAACACCAAGGCTCTAACTCTCCGGTCTGCATAACTCTTCTGTCGACTCTGAGCTGTCAATAATCTATACTGAATCATACGGACTTGCTCCATAGCATCTCTAAGCAAGTCTGTATCCAAAGAGTCCATCTCTGCCGAATCAAACCAACCAATCGGAGTCCTACACCGTCTTCCATACAACGCCTCAAATGGGGCCATCTGGATACTAGAGTGATAACTATTATTATAGGAAAACTCCGCTAATGGTAAATGTTCATCCCATCTAGCACCAAAATCGATCACACACGCTCGAAGCATATCTTCCAATACCTGAATGGTCCGCTCAGATTGACCTTCTGTTTGAGGGTGAAATGCCGTACTCATATCTAACTGAGTACCCAGACCACGTTGTAATGCCTTCCAGAAATGACAAGTAACTAATGAACCCCGATCTGATATGATAGAAATCGGAACTCCATGTAGTCGCACAATCTGACTGATATATAGCTCGGCTAACTTTTCTGCCGTATACTTCACCCGAACCAGGATGAAGTGGGCAGACTTGGTCAGCCTATCAACAACAACCCAAATAGAGTCATAACCACCCAGTGTGGTAGCCAAACCCACAACAAAGTCCATAGTAATCCGCTCCCACTTCCAAGTAGGAATAGGAATCCTTTGAGATACACCCCCAGGCCGCTGGTGCTCACACTTGACCTGCTGGCAAGTCAAACACCTCAAAACAAAGTCTGTAATATCTCTCTTCATCCCACACCACTAGTAATGCTGACTCAGATCATGATACATTTTCGCCGCTCCTGGATAGATAGAATATCGAGAAAAATGGGCCTCCTAAAGGATCAATCTAATCAAATCGCCTGTCTTGGGCACATAAATCCTGCCTCCGGTCCTCAAGACACCATCAGAATCAAGGACAACCTCCTTAGCTTCCCCTCTCAATACTTTGTATCGAATGAGACATAATTTTTCATCATTAAACTGGTGTGCACAAATCTGCTCGACTAAAGAAGATCGAGCCTCAATAAAAGCAATCATCCCATCACTCTCCTCTGAGATCTGTAATCGGACAAGACTGTTAGCTAACAATTGAACATCTCTAGCCAATGGTCTATCCTCAACACTAAGAGATGCAAGACTCCCCATGCTATGAGTCTTCCTACTCAAAGCATCGGCCACAACATTGGCCTTCCCCGGATGATACAGAATGGTCACATCATAGTCCTTCAGCAACTCAAGCCATCTTCGTTGCCTCAAGTTCAAATCCCTTTGGCTAAAGATATACTGAAGACTCCAATGATCAGTGAAGATCTCACAATGCACTCCATACAAATAATGACGCCATAACTTAAGTACAAATACCACAGCCGCCAACTCCAAATCATGAGTAGGGTAGTTCTTCTCATGGGATTTCAACTGCCTAGAAGCATAAGCAATCACTTTCCCCTTCTGCATCAACACACCACCCAAACAAACTCCTGAAGCATCACAATACGCAGTAAAGTCTACACCCTCCTAAGGTAGAGTCAACACAGGAGCAGAAGTCAACAAAGTCTTGAGCTTTTGAAAGCTCTCCTCACACTCATCAGACCACTGAAAACTCACATCATGTCGAGTCAATCTAGTCAATGGAGCTGCAATAGTAGAGAAACTCTGAACAAATCGTCGATAATAGCCTGCCAATCCCACAAAACTCCTAATCTAAGTAGGTAAAGTAGGTCGCGTCCAGCCTCTAACTGCCTCAATCTTGGCCGGATCTACTCTAATACCCTCCTTGGACACCACATGTCCTAAGAATGCCACAGAAGTAAGACAGAACTCACACTTTCAGAACATGGCATACAACTTCTCTTCTCTCAACCTCTGAAGTACAATCCTCAAGTGTAGGACATGGTCCTCCTTAGTCTTGGAGTAAACCAAGATGTCATCGATGAAAACAATCACAAAAGAATCAAGGTATGGTCGAAACACCCCATTCATCAACTCCATGAATATTGCAGGGGCATTAGTCAATCCGAAGGACATCACTAGGAACTCATAATGCCCATACCGAGTCCAAAAAGCTTTCTTAGGGATATCTGATGCCCTAATCTTCAGCTGATGATACCCAGACCTCAAATCAATCTTAGAGAACAATGACGCTCCCTGTAACTGATCAAATAAGTCATCAATACGCGGAAGAGGATACTTATTCTTCACTGTTACCTTGTTCAACTGTCTGTAATCAATACACATTCTCATAGTCGCATCCTTCTTCTTCCTAAATAATACAGGAGAACCCCAAAGTGACACACTAGGGCGAATAAAACCCTTACTCAATAAATCCTGCAACTGATCATTCAATTCTTTCAACTCTGCTGGAGCCATACGGTATGGAGGGATAGAAATAGGCTTAGTGCCCGGCTCCAAATCAATAGCAAAATCGATAACCCTATCGGGAGGAACACCTGTAAGATCAGAAGGAAATACATTGAGAAACTCCTGGACCACGGGAATAGAGTACATGGGAGGTGGTTCAACGCTAGTATCCCGAATAAAAGCTAAGTAAGACAAAAAACCCCTCTCCACCAATTTCTGAGCACGGATAAAAGAGATGACCTTGCTAGGATAAGAACCACTAACACTCTTCCTCTCAACCCTCGGAATACCAGGCATTGCTAAAGTCACAGTCTTAGCATTACAATCAAGGACAGCGTGATAAGGAGAAAGCCAATCCATACCCAAGATAACATCAATGTCTACCATCTCCAGAATGATTAAGTCTACCCAAGTGTCATACCCAGCCAACGAAACAAGACAGGATCGATACACTCGATCCACCACTAAGGGCTTACCCACGGGTGTAGAAACACGAATAGGTACAGTCATGCTATCACATATCATATCAAATTTAGCAGCAAAATACGTACACACATAAGAGAATGTAGAACCTGGATCAAACAACACAGGCGCAGGTCGATGGCATACTGGGATGATACCTGTAATAACAGCATCAGAGGTCTCCGCCTCAGGTCTCCCGGGGAAAGCATAGCAGTGGCCTCCTCGTCCACCTCCATCCTGGGTGGTACCTCTACCCCCACTCTGCTGAGCTGCAGCACCACTACTAGAAACTCTATCACCTCTACCTGACTGAACTCTGCCACGACCTCTACCCTGTGGTGCTGGTGGTCTAGTCTGGAATGAAGAATTAGGTCGAGGCCCACCACGACCCCTTTGTGAAGTACACTACCGCATTAGATGATCGGGATCTCCACAAGTAAAACAAAATCTCTGACCTGGAAACTGTTGTGTGGACCCTGAAAACCCACTATAATTTCCTCGCTCTGTAGGTCGTTGCTGTGTACCGTACGAGCTCTGACCCGAGCTATAAGAACCCCTAGATGTCTGGCCACCCTCAAATGTCGGCATAGATGCAGGAATAGGTCCCCGCTGGTGAAAAGAACCACTCACTCTCTGTGATCCCCTACCTCCAGATGAGGCACCATGAAACTGTCCTGATATACGGGACCTTTTAGGGTCCCCAAACTCCTCTCTCCCCATCAATTTCGCCTCTTTGGCGGCGCTCACAATGGACTGGAAAGAAGCCCCCTCCCTAGATGCCTGAAACACAGCTGACCTGATAGAGAAAGTCAATCCCCTCACAAATATGCGGATCCTCTCTGTCTTATTTGGAATAATGGCCAATGCATGCCTAGACAACTGGGAAAAACGCGCCTCATACTCTGTAACCAATAAACCATCCTGTCTCAGACTCTCAAACCTCAAGCGACTCTCCTCTCTCACGCTCCATGGGACAAAATGATCTTGGAATGCACTAGCAAACTGCTCCCAAGTCACTGGAGGAGATCCAATGGCAAACATCCCGAATAAGTCCTCCACCAGTCTCTCGCTGGTCCACAAAGCTGGAGTGTAGCATATCGAACCCCATGTGACTCAGCTAATCCAACAACATCGAGTAACTCTCGGCAGGTAGTTAGAAACTCATGTGCATCCTCGCTCTTCCCACCCTGAAACTGAGGCGGGTCCATCTTTCGAAATGTCTCATACCTACGCTGCTCATCCTCTGTCAGAACAACCATCGATGCAACTTGACCCCCAACTGCTGGTGCAACATCATTCTGAACCGCGGGATCTACTGATAGTTGCCCCACCGCATCCTGAACAACTGGAGCTTGTTGCTGCTCTTGGGTCTGAGCCCCCTCTCTAGTACGAGAGTCATGTGGTGTGGTAGTCACCCCACCACCCTAAGAAAATCCCTCTAGCACACTTAACACCCTCAATAGTGTATCCTGAAGCAAAGGTGTGACTACAGGATCTGAAGGAACCTGGTCCTCTCTGCCATCAATCTGAGGTTCTGTGGAGACCTCTCTAGCACGACCTCTCACTGGTGCTGCTCCACGTCCACGACTTCTGGCTAATGTCGTACTAATAGCACAACCTCTAGCTCGAGATCTACCCCTACCTCTAGCTGGGGCCTCAACAACTGCCTCGGGAAGTGCCTCCCCTCTACCACCAGTAACATTAGTTCTAGTCCCCGTCATCTGTCAAAATAGTATACAACAGCTCAGTACTAAAGAAGGTGACTACGCACGATGAGAAAGAATGAACAAAAAGAAGTTTCCTAGTAATCCTCGTAGCCTCTCAGAGATAAGTACAGACGTCTCCGTACTGATCCTTGAGACTCTACGTAGACTCGGCTTGTATACACGTGAGACCTATGAACATGGGGCTCTGATACCATTTTGTCACGACCCAAAAAAATGGGTGTGATGGCACTCGTCTTATCCCACCAAGACAAGTTAGCCTAAAACCCAATATCTAACAAAGTGCGGAAGTAAATAACAATCTAACAACAATTCCTATTATGAAACCAAGTCATATTAATCCATGATTTATAAAGTATTATTAAATGATTACTTTAGTCCATTAACTATCGATTTATTAACTCAAGTTACACTAATATTTAATATTTCCAAAAATGACCTTCCGGGTAAAACAATACATAATATAAGTGCACAAGAAACTTGTCCAGTTTATGTGTTTAGACATATTGAGGAAAGAAAAAGACAATTTTGTTTCATTTTAAGATTAGTATTCAACTATATTTAAAATCAAATCATTTAAAATATGTTTTCGTTATATTAAATGATATTTCAAATTAATTTTGAGCAAAAGTAATAATTATAAAATATTGCAATTAAAGTCTAGCTGACTCTTCTATCCTTAACCATATACAAAAGGAAGTTAATATCTTCGAAGGCCACTCAAATTTGAAAAATTATCTAGAAAAATCATTAAACTTTATTTTTTATCAATAAAATCAAGTAACTTCCACATTTGTATCAATAAAATCACTCTTAATGCTGTTTGACTTTCCTACCACAAAATACCCTTAAATTATTGTGAATTTCGTCATCTTCTTTCTTTTCAATTCTCGTCAAAGCTAGTAAACTGACTAAATGAATTAATTTTTGACAAACATAAAAATCAAAACAGTTTTATTCATACTAATTAAAGACTTTCAAGTTAATAATTTGCGATCTATGAAGAGATCCAATTCGAACTACAAAGACCATCTCCTAAATAAGCCAAATAAAGTTCTTATATATTATTCATAATTTTAATCCAACGCACTTTAGCTGAACTTCACAATAGCTCTTCTTTACTTATTTGGGTCTATTAGTTTTTTTTAAAAAAAAAAACTTTTTATAACTAAATTAATCATTAGCAATCAAAAAATATATATTCCACGAGCTGCTAGAGTGAGGAAAAGTTTAAACCAAAATACATCATAACAAATTCACGGGATTTAGAGTGATTTTATTGATATAAAGATCAAAGTTGGGAAATTTTATTGATATAAGGTCTAAGTTGAGTGATTTTTTTTTGTATAAAACAAATTTTAATGACTTTTCTTAATAAATTCTTAAAATTTAGTGATCTTTAGAAATATTATCTCTATGAAAATCAGATATTTTTGACCACTGAACTCATTGCGAAGAGAAAAATAAAAATGATTTTTCTCTCCCAAATACCATTTCGTCTCTTCCAGTAATTGGAGTGATTAAACATTATTTATGGAGGAAATTAATAATAATTCTTGATCCAAAAAATGTTATATATGTGGGTATAATTTCTTGATCCGAAAAATGTTATATATATTAAAATGTTATATGAGGAGACAATGTTTTTTTATGCATTTGATATAACAAAGAAACAAGTACGCCCTTCAATAGTTATACCATATAAACAAAAAGTCTTAGTTGAGCGAAGAAATTTTAACCTGCCTAGCAATATTTGCATTAAATATCTTCTCTAATTTCTCAAAAAAACAATATCTTCTCTCTTAAACATTCATTCGTCATCATTTTGTTTTTATTTTCCCATCATGATTATAAATTTTGGCAACTATACAACTTGATTAAGAATGTTAAAATCAAAACATAAATTAAAGAAAGTAATATATTTAGTTTTTGTTATAATGTTCTCATACTTTAATTAACCACACAAAAAATACATTATATAAAAATGATTTTTAGCGATAATTTATTAACGATAATAACTCAATTATCGTTATGTATGTATTTTTAGCGACAATAATCAATGTTTGTAGATATTCGTAAAGACTTTAGGAATATTGAATCTGATAACTCTGAACTATTGTAATGCTTTGAAATTTATTTTGAAACTGAAGTGCAGACATACCTATTTATAGTGCAAAATTCTTAATAAACTTATAAAAGAGTTGGAAGTATAAATATACTCCAATAAGATGGATCTGAACATAATTATAAAAGAGTATAAATAGTAGACATTTATCATATATCCTTATAAGTTGTTGTTCTGGTGGTGATTTGGATCTTTTACATTAATGTTGAATGATATACCATCAAGTAAAGTCATTATCTCATCATCATTCAAACAGCAAATCAAAAAATGAAGGACTCCGTGGAATCCCTAATGATAATCAAACAAAAAATATTAGTTCCATGAGCTGCTAGAGTGAGCAAAAGTTTAAACCAAAGTACATCATAAAAAATTCACGTGATTAAGAGTGGTTTTATTGATACAAATATCAAAGTTGAGAGATTTTATTGATATAAAGATCTAAGTTGAGTTATTTTTTTACACAAGACAAATTTTAATGACTTTTCTCGATAAATTCTTAATATTTGGTGATCTTGAGAAATATTATCTGTAGGAAAAATCAATTAACTTTGAACACTGAACTCATTGCAAAGTAAAAAATAAAAATGAATTTTTTCTAAATACCATTTCCTCTCTTCAAAAAATAATTATTAATCTAGAGAAGAAATGTTATATATGTGTGTATACATTTTTTAATTTGTTTATATATATATTATATATATATATATATATATATATATATATATATATATATATATATATAGATATATATATATATAGATATATATATATATATATATATATATATATATTATATATATATATATATATATATATGAGGAAAACAATATTTGTTTTGAAGCATTTGAATATAACAATGAAACAAGTACGCCCTTCAATAGTAAAATCACATAAACAAAAATTTTTAGTTGAGCGAAGAAATTTCAACCTGCCTAGCAATATTTGGATTAAATATGTTCTCTAATTTCTTAAGAAAATAATATCTTCTCCCCTAGATATTCATTCATCATCGTTTTGTTTTTATTTTTCCATCATGATTATAATTTTTGCAACTATACAACTTGATTAAGGATGTTAAAATCAAAACATAAATGAAGGAAAGTAATATATTTAGTGTTTGTTATAACTTTCTCATACTTTAATTAACCACACAAAAAGTACACTATATAAAAAAAATTAGCGGTAATTAATTAACGTTAATAACTCAATTAGCGCTATGTATGTATTTTTAGCAGCAATGATCACACTTTGTAGATATCCCTAAGGACTATATAAAAATTGAATCTGATGACTCTGAATTAATGCAACACTAAGAAATTTATTTTGAAACTAAAGTGCAGACATATCTACTTATAAATAAACTCTTAGTGCAAAATTCGATCAAAGGAGATTGCAATAATTGGATTGATCAAGGAGGCTCTATTACCTGATGAGTTTGATACTTCAAGAATTTTCTTAGATAAATATGAAGAATAACTTTAATTAACCTTCAATGTGAAAAAACTAGACAAAGAATATTCAGTAAGCAAAAAAAAAATTACAATCTTTTTGACAAAGCAAGAAATTAGTAGTTGGAATTATAAATATACACCAAAGAAGATGGATCTTAACAGACTTATAAAAGAGTATAAATAGTAGACATTAATCATATATCCTTATAAGTTTTTGTTGTTGTGGTGATTTGGATCTTATACATTAATTTCAGATGATGTGTCATCAAATAAAGTCATTATGTCATCATCGTTCAAATTCAGCAACTCAGAGAATGAAGGACTCTGTGGAATGCCTAATGATCCAGCGACATTGTTAACCATTGGCGTTGATGCAATCATTGAGGGGATATTCATCAAAGGGTCTATTTGTGATGCCATTGGAGTAAACACTAAATTAGACATTGGAGGAGTAATCGTCGGTGAAGGCATTGAATAAGCAATTGTTGTTGGAAGGTTTAGATAGGCAATTTTAGGAAGATATCTTTGTGAAGATAACAAAGAAGGAACTTGTGAAAGATTCACTCGTGGAACCATTTGAGAAGGAGTCCTCAAAGGGAACATGAATTGTGGCACTTGAGAAGGAGCATTATTATGAATCATCAATGGAGTTGTAAGAGGAATCATCGATGGAGGACTAGATTAAGAGGAGCCCTTGGCCTCTCGAAGTTGGTCCCACTAGGTATAGTAGATGAAACCAAAAGAGGAATCTCAAATAGTACTGGAGCATCAAGAGGAACCAGAAGAGGAGCCCATTGCATGTAGAAGTTGGTCCAACCAGAACACATCGATGCATCAATAAGTTGAGGAGCATTTGATATAAAACCTTCTTCGTCAGTTTTTGCTTTGATCCCATCATTTATCAGTTTGAAGTTTTTATTAATGACATAACAGATATCGTTGAGAATCTTCTGGGAGCCTATTACTGGGCATCTCTTCACCATTCCACAATCCATACATCTAGTTTGTATACTCCATTTTCTTGTTTTCCTCCTTACCTTCTTAAGTTCCTTCTCAATTTTCTCGATCCTTTTATTGGTTATTATTTCATATGTTTTTTTTTTTTTTATCTCTTCTCCTCTGGAAGATCCATGAACTTTGTAAAGAGGCCGGTAGCAGCTTCATGATTTGGAAACACCTCACGCTCATCATCGTAAGATCTATTGACTAAGGTAGCCAATTCAACATCGCAAAGGGTGTTGAGATCACGAGCCTTGGTTAAAGGTCATTTTAGTCGTTTTCTATATGAGACTCTCCTCTTAGTGTAATTTTCATGAAAAAAACTTCACTTTCTTTCTAACCATGGCTAAAAATGAGGAAAAGGAGAAATTTATTTAATAGGATATGAGGGATGAAATTGATTTATTATTGTTAATGTTGTTGTGTGTTTCTTTTTTAAGAATTATCTTCTATTTATAGGTACAAATAATTTTTTTAAGTAATTTGAATCAGAGAATACTTAGTTGTCATGGGATTTATTTTTTGCATAACAATAAGGGAAAATTACATTGGATGACAATCATCCCTATGTAATTAGTTAATAAGGGTATAGTTAAATTTATTTACTGTCAGTAAATACAGTTTCAATTTTTTTGCAATAATTAATGGGATCCACTTCCTATTTATATACTAGATAAAAATAGTCATCCAAAGATTTTTATATAATTTTATTCAAAATCAAATTTATCTCTCTTATTCTCATTCCATATCATGCCTCTAAAGTTATTCTTCCCTTCTAATTTGAATTTCGACTGGTAAATTTTTAACTTTCTCCCTCCAATTTTCTTCCACTTTTCGCAGGTAACCGCCAAATTCATGGCTTTCACTATTTTTTTACTTGTTTCCTTCTTCAACAATTGTATATGTAGTATGATTGTTAATTTTTTTATATTTTTTTTACAATTTTTTTTTATTACTTATCAGATTACAAGTCTTTAAAAGTCAGAATGGATGATTCCTCTCCATCTATGAAGATTACGAGAGGTATGTCATTGCATGTCAATTTTGTTGATAATCCACCTTCGTTTCAATTGGGTTAACTCAGGATTTTGGAGTCAATGTAGGGTTTATGGCAAAACATAAACAAGTTTAAGTTGAACAATCTATTGAAGAATTGAGATCCATGAAAACAAAAGACCCAATGGAAATTCATAAAGTCATCAACAACGCGAAATCTAGTGGCATTAAGATTGTTGAACGTGGAAGTAAGAGAAAAGTCATAAACATTGATTCAGAGGATATTGAATCTGCCTCATCAGAACTAGACAAATCTGAAGAATATCGGGAACATCAGGTAGTGTAATTTCTATACAAATTACAAAGTTATGTATATAGTGGGTTGTATATTAAGGTAATATATACAAAGTATTATGAGATAGTTCTTTATTGTATATTCTATTAGTTGTATACTAATTAATAAAGTTAGGTATATGATGGGTTGTATATTAAGGTAACATATACAAAGTCTTACGAGACAATAGCTATTTGTATACAATTATTTAATTTTGTATAAAATAAATTTGTTAAAATTACTCTATTATACATATACAAAATTCTAAAACATTATACAAATTTGTGGATATGTATAACAAATTATGAACATAATAAAATATTGTATATATAAACGTTACACACTCAAATATACAAACAGATTTCAAGCTTACTATATATACAAGTAACAAATGAATATTATACAATCAGTTTAATCATTAATATTTATTTATTTATTTTTTAAAAAAAAAACATGAAATCATAGATGCACATATATAACTATAATATATATACCAAAATTATTGTGCATTATACAAATTCCTTAATATATATACAAAAGAAAAATAGAATATAATAAAATATTGTATACAAACAGATTACCCCAAAAAAATTAAAATAATGCATATTATGATGGTCATATACAGTTAAAAACACAAAATCAATTACACACAAACATTGTATAAAAATTACATACGATTCTCAAATATATACAATATAATTAATGTACATTTTTTTAAAGATAAATCTATGAAACACTCAGGCATATATATATATATATATATATATATATATATATATATATATATATATATATATATATATATATATATATATATATATATATATATATATAACTTTAGAATTATTTTTTGAAAAAATATTTGATTTCGAATATTTTTCTTAAATCATGGGATTATGTCAATTTATTGTTACCATTTTTTGTACTATTGTCACCATTTATTGATAAAATAATTTTTTTGTATAAATTTAATTAGAAAAATATTTTATACAAATTTAAAGTCACCTAACAAACTAAACTATACCCATGGAATGTAATTATGTAAACTATACCCATGAAATGTAATTTCATAAAATCCATTTGCCACATATGAAATTTTCCCTAAAAATAAATGATGGTAGCTTTGATATCAAATTAGATCCCATCATCTCGAGATTAATATAGTTAAAAATCCTGTCTAATATTGAACAAATCTTTTTGAGTCAAAATTTTCTTATTAGGAAAATAATTTAATTGATTTAAATTTAAGCAAGTATTATATATGAAAAAAAAACTGACCATAGAGTTTTAGAAAATGTTTTTTAAAGAAATTTTGAAATTTTGTATATTTTTATTTTTGAAGGTAAAGGATAAATATTGAAACACGTAAAAATTTGAAATATTAATGTTAAAAGTATTTGAATAATATAATACAAAATAATTTCTTTATTAATAAATTGAAATATTTATTGAATTTTAAATGAAGATATTTCTATGATTATTGCCATTGCAATGCTTATAAATGCATGTTATAATTTTTTCCAGCATTGGGAGAAACTATATTTAGTATAAATTTTATATTTCTTTCAATTATATTAAAAATCAAATCATTCTTAAATTTTAATATAGTTACATCAAAAAAATTCTAAATAAGTTTCAAGGCATATCAGTACATAATTATTTGCACAAGACACTTATCAAACTAATGTGATTACATATATTGAGAAAATAATTAAAAGTTTTATTTCATTTTAAGAATAGTTTACAATCTTATATATATATATATATATATATATATATATATATATATATATATAGATATATATATATATATATTATATATATATATATATATAATATAATATATATATATATATCTATATATATATATATATTATTATGTTGTTTACCATTAATTTTTTTTGTGATTACTTCACATTCTTTTTTTTTCTTTTGTGAGTCATTATGATATTCATTATGGTTATAAAAAGAATCCTACTTTTTATATAAAAATATCATGAAAATTAATTATTTTAATCTTTGTTTTGCCTCTAATTAATATACTTGAAAATAATTAGTGTGATAAAATTAATAGTATATATTAGATTGAAATTAAACAAAGATGTTAAAGGTTAAGTTTACAAATAAAAGTGAATAGGATGATATATTTGTATTAAAGATGACCAAGAATAAAAATGTAATTTTATTCTAATAAGACTCTATCAAGAATAAATAATTCTAGAAACTCTTTCTTTATATGAAGTGAATGATATAAAAGTTAAAAATGTAACTTCATTCAAGCAAAATCTACCGAGAATGATAACAAGAAACTTAAATAGTTCTAGAAACATCTTTAGTTATTATTATTAGCATTACCTCATTTTTTTTATTTCTTCATTTTTTAATGAGTTATTATGATATCTATTTATCATACGAAAGTAAATAAATAATAATTACGCTAAGATTTTAATAATTATATATCAAGTATAATACTAGGTGGAACCAATCAAAATTAAAATTAAAATTAAAATTTTTTATTTATATTAAATTTTGTGTATTGAAATATTTTTTAATTTTGTGATCTTAAAATGCTATATAAGAAAATTAAAATTCAGAAGTTATTTCTTTTTGAAATGAAAAAAAAAAAAGTTCATATATATCGAAAAGGAGGGAGTCATATATTAAAAATGAAATATATATGTGTTATTATTGAAATGGGCTTTCATATATTATTTTTTTTAAAAAATCGTTTTACTTCCTTCTATTGATTTGAGCATATATGTGGAGTTTTAAAGATTTGAACATTTTAATATAGAAATATAATGATTTGAAAACATTAATTCTTCTTTTTATGTCACGACCCAAAAATGGGCGTGATGGCACTTGTCTTATTCCACCAAGACAAGTCAGCCTAAAACTCAATCATTACAATAAAGTGCGGAAATAAAATATAACTTAATAAAACTCCCAAAACCTGGTAGTCACGTGTACAAGCCTCTAAAGTATTACAATTGATTCAAAAGAAAAACTCAAGTCTCAAATGAACTTGCTTCTAGAATAGAACAAGATCATAATTAAGGAGAAGAAAGTCTGCTGCGACGGAAACAGCTACCTCACAAATCTCCAAGAAGCCTCGGAAAAGAAGAGAATGACAAGTAAAACAAAAATCCAGGCTCATAACCTACAAAAATTTGTAGAAGCAAGGGGTGAGTACCAAACCACACGGTACTCAGCAAGTAAACCTCTAAACACAAGCTAAGGGGATGAAATACGGGTACTCCTACCACCCCCAACCGAACCTCCACAACTACAACCTGCATTAAAATCAACCCAACCTAACAGCTCACAGTTTACATAGCACATAGCTCAATAACAACAGTTAGACAAATTACATATCCTCAACAACAACACTTTAACAAATTACATATCCTCAATAACAATACTTCAACAAACTACATATCCGCAATAACAATACTTCAACAAACTACATATCCGCAATAACAAGCTCAATATTGATCAATCACAAGTTCCGCAGAAAGGCAATCAGAAGATCAGCAAAACACGATATCAAATTCACTAATGATAAGTATGTGCAATGCAATGGAATGCAATGTCAAGTATAATGATGCATGTCTGACCTAATGATACACACCCGCTGTCTCTCAGTCCGGTACCCATGGGGGACATATCTGTCCATGCATCTGTCGCGGCGCACGACACGACCCTCGATAATAGTAACCATCGCGGCGCGCGATACGTCCCTCGAAATATAGTATCCATCGCGGCGCGCGATACATCCCTCGTAATATAGTATCCATCGCGGCGCGCGATACGTCCCTCGAAATGGTACATTCTCTTTAAGTTCTCATTCTTTCTCAATGCACATAACACTTTTCACAACCATGTGTCAAATAATGCAAATGACATGTTCACAGAAATAAGGAGTATATCACCATTTTCATAACATTGCACAATTTACAACATCAACAATGATTCAACAAGCCTTTCAAATCATTCGATATTATCAACACACACACACAACCAATTATTGACATTGCCTTTTATTACCCTTTGTTTTCATCATTAGAATTAATCAATGTGGAAGTCAACCCATCACCAAGTCCCATTACTCCCAAACATATATAACATATACCACAAGGAAATACACGCATTCCATACACTTAACAAGAGTTTAGAAATTCACTTGCCTCAAATAGTCGAACATCACTCCAGGACTTGAGCCTTGCCTTTTCTTTAGACTTCCAAATAAATGCAATCTATTCAAATGTGTAATCACCATAAGATTCCAAACTAAAAACACCCATATGCTATATGTGTAGCTTAGACCCAAAAACATAATCATATGATGATCAAGTCCTAATCTTTATGTCAATTAATATTTAAACTCCTTCAAGTTCTTTTCCAAATTTCAAGCCTAGGGTTTAGCATCAATATCTCCAAATAACATAAATTTAATGATCTTCATATACTACCATACACCTACTATTTAATTATATATCTTTATATATATCAAAACTTGAATCATAATATAATAAATAAATAATCAAGTAATACCATATATTAGTCGCATACCTGGAACCAAATTTTCCAAACTAACATATTTCTTTGTTTCAATTATAAGCACTAATACACTTAATTATTAGTTGCAACATCATTGTCCAATGATTAGGCCATCATTGGACAATGATTAGGCCATTAATAGACAATGATTAGGCATGAACTCATCTATTTTTTTTACCCCAAACTACGATTGCTGCTACTTCTTGGACGGTGGCTTTACTTTCTTTAACATCTAACTTTGTAATAACAATAACTAAAATACGACATCACCAATATATGAATTAGATGTATTAATATTTTACCGGATGGAGTGCGACCTGTTCCCATCATTCCTTCGCTCCGTTGGTTCTTCTTCTTCTCTTTTTTTTTTTTGGCCAGCAGCTATTTCAAGTTTCTGTTAGGGCTTTTGACCCTTATTTCTTTTATTTATTTATTTATTTATTTATTTATTTATGTTTTCTTTTCTATTATATTAGAAACAAAATAATCCTTTATTAAATATGAAAATCATGTCTCTTATTTTTATAAGTCATAAATTATTTATACAAGCTACTAAAAAGGATTAATATAAAAATAATGGTTAAGATTCATAAAAAACGCTAAGAGGATTGTTACATTATCCACCACTAAAAATCATGTTCGTCCTCGAACATAGGGTAGAAGAAGGAACAACCAACGTTAGCAAAAACTTGAGTTATGCCCTACTAGTCGTTGTTCATATCTCTAAGTGAGCTCCTCATTAAGACTATTCCATCAAGATCTACTACTAAAAACTGAACTTTCGAATCATACTTTAGAAGATCTATAAATTAAGAGTGATTATCAAGCCTCAAACTAACTCATGAACCCAATTTGAACGGAAAACCTCTTGACCATAACACAATCGTCTAGATGATGATTTTTTTTTTTTTTACATAACCACGACAAAATTCTGAATCATTACTGGATACAACCAAAAGTAATGTTGATCCAACTACCACATACTTATAATGAACAAACCATCACAACTCTTGTCAAGATTTTCCTCTCACTACATAATCTTTTCATGAGCCTAAGCTATAAAGATATGATTTAAGACATAGATTTTTTTGTCAAATGAGAATCAAACTTATCTAACCCAAAGAAGAATAAGATCAAGTAACCACCCAACAAGCGGTACACCTCAAAATGCATTACCTTTAACAACAATGTTGGATAACTATTACTATTCGCTGAAGCTCTTCTATAAGTTCTCATAAGCAAGGTCGTGCATGTAGAATCACTAGTATATTTAAACTATCTCAAACAACACCAAATCTTCCATACGTGAAATGAACTAGTTCTACCAAGGATGTCACCTTACAAGGAGGAAAATCTTAGGAACGGTACACCCGATCAACCACTAGAAACTCACCCATAGAAGCAAAAATACACACGAACATAGAAAGCGAATTATACTCTAAACCATATCTAGAACGAAATAGTTAGTCACATAAGAATATATAGAAGCAAGGTCGAATAACACAAGCTATTCCTTCCATAGGGCCCATATAAATAGAATTCCATTCATCTTTCTCCATCTCTCGATGTTTAACCACCCACAATCAACCAGTCCGATTCCCCATCACTTTATAACAAATACTCGATTCATCAACGTACTTCTCTCAATACTTCATTGAAGCGAACACTCTTAATACAAAAAAAACACATCATAACTACACCAACCATTTACCTCACTCAAACTGTCACTAAAATCAAAGTCTTTTTAGCAAACACGTTGTAAAAATTCCAAAATATGCCCCCTTTTTTTTTCCTTCTATATAAGCATTACATGACAGATATGAGTCACAACTAAGATTGATAGCACTAATTTCAAATCTAAGTACTTTTTCATCGAGGTACAACAACTTAATCACACCAATGTTAACGTCACACAAACTTTTACATGTCATTTTCAACCATCATGCACCTCATGCCAAAACTCAAAGAAATATTCTTGATCACTCGAATAATTTAGATACTATAAGCTAGCTCATCATCTCTACTCACTATCAATTGCCTATGTAACACATCATACCAATCTAATATTGTCCCATCAGTAAATTAGTTTTAATCCCCTCCAAATCCTCATTAACATTGTATAACTGTAGGTTCATACTATTGTGTATCCATAGTCATCTACCATACTCTGAATAAATTAGCCCCACATAATAACACAAAATCTTACACACCACACTGTTTTTTTTTCACTCAAAACAAAACTCTACATTCATAAAAATTGCTGACGAAAACCTGGTACGTCTATACCAAACAAATTCACATCCATAGTCATATTAGATATTATACATGAAAATTCATACGTCCTTCAACTTCAAACCAAGATTTTATATAAAAGGTCTTATTCTTTCGTTTTGCTTAAATTCTTCTTATGGCACAAAATTTTGAGTATCATGAACTCTTCAATACATCAACTCTTGTTTCTTTGGTCGACTCGCTTACCAATCTTATCCTTTGACCAACAACCTATGGTATTTTTATCTTATCCTTGAAATAAAACATTACATGAAATCTCATTTAGGTATAACAATCAAAAGTAACCAAATTTACTACTCAAATTATTTTTAAGTCCCTCAAATACTTCATACTCAATGTGATCAATCATTTCTTACCCCTTACCAATCCATATTTCCACTTCCATGGAGTTTACGATGAAATCAACACTCATTTACAATCCACAAAATACATTTCACAACCTGAACGTATCAATATCATACGAAAGATCCACCACTAAAAGCTTCCTTATGAATAATGCTTAACACATCCACTCGTACTAACAAGCTAGTTGGTATCTTGAATATGAATTCAACACCAAATCTTGTCATATGAGCATGTAATACAATAGATAACTCCTAAAGTAGTTAGTATTTGCACTTAACAATCAACATGTCCGTTTTCATGTACCACTAGTAACACATCGTGAAAATTCGTTACATCCACCACTAGAACATATCATATGAAGATAATTTCCAAATAGGTCACGCACTTTATCCATCAAATAGTTGTAAAATATTACCAGATTAGTTTTGTATCTAACCCAAGCTATATGTATTCTTTCGTAAGCAAGGTCAATATCAAAAATAATACCATTGTAATAGTCGTATCATGACTTTCTTTGGTATACTCTCAGTCTATGGAACCACAAAGGGGATTCTGACCTGAATTGTTGCAACATCATTTGCTGAGTAACTCATTAATGGTATGACAACTATATCAATTGTATTTTTCAAGGTTACACTATTTATTATCTAGTTAATTCTTCAAACATTTAACTTATACGATATAAGTACTATATTTATTTTTATTATTTTACAATGATAACTAACCTTACTCAACTCTTTCAAATATGATCACACATTCGTTTTATAAGTATATCATTTCCACCTTAATACCAGATCTAACATCAAACCAATACACGACATGCCAATGATTCACAAAAGGAACTACGCACGAGTCATCACATAAACGAGAGTGAATGGAGTGAAGCGATAAGAATCAAAATGGGACCAAGTACGCATAATAGTGATCCAAGAAGTGAAGATATTTCCTAAAAGTCACTATAGCCTCTCGAAGATAGGTACAGACGTCTCCGTACCGATCATCTAGACTCTATTTAGACTCGACTTGTACACACGTGAGACCTATGAACCTGGGGCTCTGATACCATTTTGTCACGACCCAATAATGGGCGTGATGGCACTCTTCTTATCCCACCAAGACAAGTCAGACTAAAACACAATCATTACAATAAAGTGCGGAAATAAAATATAAGTAACTTAATAAAATTCCCAAAACCTGGTAGTCACGTGTACAAGCCTCTAAAGTATTACAATTGATTCAAAAGAAAAACTCAAGTCTCAAATGAACTTGTTTCTAGAATAGAACAAGATCATAATTAAGGAGAAGAAAGTCTGCTGCGACGGAAACAGCTACCTCACAAATCTCCAAGAAGCCTCGGAAAAGAAGAGAATGACAAGTAAAACAATAATCCAGGCTCATAACCTACAAAAATTTGTAGAAGCAAGGGGTGAGTACCAAACCACACGGTACTCAGCAAGTAAACCTCTAAACACAAGCTAAGGGGATGAAATACGGGTACTCCTGCCACCCCCAACCGAACCTCCACAACTACAACCTGCATTAAATCAACCCAACCTAACAGCTCACAGTTTACATAGCACATAGCTCAATAACAACAGTTAGACAAATTACATATCCTCAACAACAACACTTTAACAAATTACAGATCCTCAATAACAATACTTCAACAAACTACATATCCGCAATAACAATACTTCAACACACTACATATCCGCAATAACAAGCTCAATATTGATCAATCACAAGTTCCGCAGAAAGGCAATCAGAAGATTAGCAAAACACGATATCAAATTTCACTAATGATAAGTATGTGCAATGCAAGGAATGCAATGTCAAGTATAATGATGCATGTCTGACCTAGTGATACACACCCGCTGTCTCTCAGTCCGGGACCCATGGGGGACATATCTTTCATGCATCTGTCGCGGCGCACGACACAACCCTCGATAATAGCAACCATCGCGGCGCGCGATACGTCCCTCGAAATATAGTATCCATCGCGGCGCGCGATACGTCCCTCGTAATATAGTATCCATCGCGGCGCGCGATACGTCCTTCGAAATGGTACATTCTCTTTAAGTTCTCATTCTTTCTCAATGCACATAACACTTTTCACAACCATGTGTCAAAATAATGCAAATGACATGTTCACAGAAATAAAGAGTATATCACCATTTTCATAACATTGCACAATTTACAACATCAACAATGATTCAACAAGCCTTTCAAATCATTCGATATTATCAACACATCACACACAACCCATTATTGACATTGCCTTTTATTACACTTTGTTTTCATCATTAGAATTAATCAATGTGGAAGTCAACCCATCACCAAGTCCCATTACTCCCAAACATATATAACATATACCACAAGAAAATACACGCATTCCATACACGTAACAAGAGTTTAGAAATTCACTTGCCTCAAGTAGTCGAACATCACTCCAGGACTTGAGCCTTACCTTTTCTTTAGACTTCCAAATAAATGCAATCTATTCAAATGTGTAATCACCATAAGATTCCAAACTAAAAACACCCATATGCTATATGTCTAGCTTAGACCCAAAACCCTAATCATATGATAATCAAGTCCTAATCTTGATGTCAATTAATATTTAAACTCCTTCAAGTTCTTTTCCAAATTTCAAGCCTAGGGTTTATCATCAATATCTCCAAATAACATAAATTTAATGATCTTCATATACTACCATACACCTACTATTTAATTATATATCTTTATATATATCAAAACTTGAATCATAATATAATAAATAAATAATCAAGTAATACAAAGATTAGTCGCGTACCTGGAACCAAATTTTCCAAACTAACATATTTCTTTGTTTCAATTATAAGCACTAATACACTTAATTATTAGCTGCAACATCATTGTCCAATGATTAGGCCATCATTGGACAATGATTAGGCCATTAATAGACAATGATTAGGCATGAACTCATCTATTATTATTTTTTTACCCCAAACTACGATTGCTGCTGCTTCTTGGATGGTGGCTTTACTTTCTTTAACATCTAACATTGTAATAATAATAATTAAAATACGAAATCACCAATATATGAATTAAATGTATTAATATTTTACCGGATGGAGTGCGGCCTGCTCCCATCATTCCTTCGCTCCGTTCGTTCTTCTTCTTCTCTCTTTTTTTTTTGGCCAGCAGCTATTTCAAGTTTCAGTGAGGGCTTTTGACCCTTATTTCTTTTATTTATTTATTTATGTTTTCTTTTCTATTATTATTAGCAACAAAATAATCCTTTATTAAATATGAAAATCATGTCTCTTATTTTTATAAGTCATAAATTATTTATACAAGCTACTAAAAAGGATTAATATAAAAATAATGGTTAAGATTCATAACAACGCTAAGAGGATTGTTACATTTTAATTTCTAATTTGTTACATATTTGAAAATTACATAAAAAAAAAAAAGAAGCTTAAAAACGCAATGTAACTTAAGATACTTTTAGAAAAACACAGTTAAAAAACATAATGAAATTTGGTTGACTTCCTTATTTTTATTGAAACAAAAATGTTGTATATATTGTTTGAAAATAATGTAAGAACTAAAAAGTACTATAAATTACAGTAAAATGACAACTAAAGAATATGTGAGAATCATATAAGAAATTTCGTTTACTTTCCTAAAATCACTTATATCATATAATATAAGATAGATGCAGTAACATATATTATCCGAAAATAACATAAAAAGTACATAAATTAACAATTAAAAATAATTTTTGTCAGAAAACACATAAAAATTTAGTTCAGTTTTTCAAATTTCATTTGTATCACATAATTTAATTCTTAATATTTTTCTATTCATTATGCTTATAATAAAAGCCTATTTTTATTTAAAAATATCACGAATTAATTATTTTAATCTTTATATTGGATCTAATTAATATAGTTGAAAATAAATTAGTGTGATAAAATTAATAATATATATTAGATTGAAATTAAAGAAAAAGACGTTGAAAAGTAATATTTCAATTAAAAATGAATAGGATGATAATGATAATAAGTAACTTAAATAGTTCTAGAAATATCTTTAGTTATTATTAGTAGTATTCCCTCATTTTTGTTATTTCTTCATTTTTAATGAGTTATTGTGATATCTATTTATTTTATGAAAGTAAATAAATAATGATTACGCTTCGCTCTTAATAATTATATATCAAGTATAATATTAGGTGGAACCAATCAAAATTAAAACTAAAATTTATATGTATTTTAAATTTTGTGTATCAAGAATGATAACAAAAAAATTAAATAGTTCTAGAAACATCTTAAGTTATTGTTATTACCATTAACTTATTTTGTTATTACTTCACTTCTTTCTTTTGTGAGTTATTGTGATACCTATTCTGTTATTACTCTATTTTACTATTACTTTAGTTTAATTCTTAATACTTTTTTTATTCATCATGCTTATAAAAATGCCTACTTTTTATATAAAAATTTATCATGAATTAATTATTTCCATCTTTATTTTGGCTCTAATTAATATACTTGAAAATAAATTAGTGTGATAAAATTAATAAAATATATTATATTGATATTAAAAAAGATGTTAAAAAGTAACTTTACAAATAAAAGTGAATAAGATGATATATTTGTATTAAAGACGACTAAATATAAAAAAGTAAGTTCATTCTAACAAAAATCTACCAAGAATAATTCGAGAAACATTTTTCTATATATGAAGTGAATGATGATCAAAGATAAAAATATAATTTCATGCAAGTAAAAATCTACCACGAATGATAACAAGAAAATTAAATAGTTCTAGAAACATCTTTACATATTATTATTAGTATTACCTCATTTTTGTTATTTCTTCATTTTTTTATAAGTTATTGTGATATCTATCGGTTTATTATATAAAAGTAAATAAATAATGATTATGCTTAGCTCTTAATACTTATATATCAAGTATAATATTAGGTGGAACCAATCAAAATTAAATTAAATTTATATTTATTTAAATTTTGTGTATTGAAATATTTTTTAATTTTGTGATCTTAAATATGCTACATACAAAAATTAAATTTCAGAAGTTATTTTCTTTTTGAAATAAAAAAATAAGTTCATATAAATCGAAAAGGATGGATTCATATATTAAAAATAATATATATATGTGTTATTATTAAAATAAGATTTCATATATATTATTTTTTAAAAAATAGTTTGGCTTCCTTCTATTCATTTATGCATATATGTGGAGTTTTAAATATTCGAACATTTTAATATAGAAATATGATGATTTGAAAATTTTAATTCTTCATTTTAATTTCTAATTTGTTACATATTTGAAAATTACATTAAAGAAAACTTAAAAACGCAACGTAACAATTTAAGATATTTTTTTATTTAAAAACAGAATGAAATTTAGCAGACTCCCTTATTTTTATCGAAACAAAAAGAAATTGCATATATTGTTCGAAAATAAAGTAAGAACTAAAAAGTACTATGAATCACAGTAAAATGACAACAAAAAATATGTGAGACTCATACAAGAAATTTTATGACTTTCCTAAAATCACTTGTATCACATAAAATAAAACAGATGTAATTAACATATATTATTCGAAATTGACACAACAGGTACATAAATTAACAATTTATTTTTTTGTTTTAAAAAACACATATAAAAAATTTAGTTTACTTTTTCAATTTTCATTTGTGTCACATAATTGGAAGAAAAAAAATTAACATATGTTGGGTCTGCGCTAGCGCGATCACCTTATATCTAGTATTATATAGAAGATTCATGTTAAGGACGACCAATGACATTTTAATAATTTAAATATCACTTAAGGGTAAAATAATAATTATATAATTAATGGTTAAAATGATAATCTAGAAGAATCCATACATGTCTTAACTTTGTTATGGACCCATAAGGATGTTATTGTAATTTTGTTTAAATGAGAGTTTCTATTACTTAATTCTTACAAACAATAGTAAATGCTAAGCATGTTTTGACATATTTTAGAAACAAATTTTAGAACTAATTAAAGTAAAATGTGTTTGAATAGTTAACATTTTGTTCCTAGAATTACTTTAAAGAAATATTGCATTATGAAGTGAATGATGATTAAAGATAAAAATGTAAGTTCATTCTAACAAAAATCTACCAAGAATAATTCGAGAAACATTTTTCTATATATGAAGTGAATGATGATTAAAGATAAAAATGTAATTTCATGCAAGTAAAAATCTACCACGAATGATAACAAGAAAATTAAATAGTTCTAGAAACATCTTTAGATATTATTATTAGTATTACCTCATTTTTGTTATTTCTTCATTTTTTTTATAAGTTATTGTGATATCTATCGATTTATTATATAAAAGTAAATAAATAATGATTATGCTTAGCTCTTAATACTTATATATCAAGTATAATATTAGGTGGAACCAATCAAAATTAAATTAAATTTATATTTATTTAAATTTTGTGTATTGAAATATTTTTTAATTTTGTGATCTTAAATATACTACATACAAAAATTAAATTTTAGAAGTTATTTTCTTTTTGAAATAAAAAAAATAAGTTCATATAAATCGAAAAGGATGGATTCATATATTAAAAATAATATATATATATATATGTGTGTGTGTTATTATTAAAATAAGATTTCATATATATTATTTTTTTTAAAATAGTTTGGCTTCCTTCTATTCATTTATGCATATATGTGGAGTTTTAAATATTCGAACATTTTAATATAGAAATATGATGATTTGAAAATTTTAATCTTCGTTTTAATTTCTAATTTGTTACATATTTGAAAATTACATTAAAGAAAACTTAAAAACGCAACGTAACAATTTAAGATATTTTTTTATTTAAAAACATAATGAAATTTAGCAGACTCCCTTATTTTTATTGAAACAAAAAAGAAATTGCATATATTGTTCGAAAATAAAGTAAGAACTAAAAAGTACTATGAATCACAGTAAAATGACAACAAAAAATATGTGAGACTCATAGAAGAAATTTTATGACTTTCCTAAAATCACTTGTATCACATAAAATAAAACAGATGTAATTAACATATTTTATTCGAAAATGACACAAAAGGTACATAAATTAATAATTTATTTTTTTAAAAAAAAAACACATATAAAAAAGTTAGTTTACTTTTTCAATTTTCATTTGTGTCACATAATTGGAAGAAAAAAAATTAACATATGTTGGGCCTGCGCTAGCGCGAGCACCTTATATCTAGTATTATATATAAGAGTCATGTTAAGGACGACCAATGACATTTTAATAATTTAAATATCACTTAAGGGTAAAATAATAATTATATAATTAATGGTTAAAATGATAATCTAGAAGAATCCATACATGTCTTAACTTTGTTATGGACCCATAAGGATGTTATTGTAATTTTGTTTAAACGAGAGTTTCTATTACTTAATTCTTACAAACAATAGTAAATGCTAAGCATGCTTTGACTTTTTTTAGAAACAAATTTTAGAACTAATTAAAGTAAAATGTGTTTGAATAGTTAATATTTTGTTCCTAGAATTTCTTTAAAGAAATAATGCATAAACTTATTTTCAATATTATGTTATATAATGTGACCACTAAATTAGTATTTTGATTATTAAAATAGTCTTTAAAATGATGTATCACTATTTATTTTTTGGGGTAAGCTTTTGAATTTTCTTTACGACATAATATTAAATGTAATATAAAAAAATTAAGTATTGTAATTTAGAATATAACATTATGATAATTGTTATTGTATATAGAAATAAAGTTTCTTTCATGATTGTTTTTATTGTTGTGGAGTCAAAAAAAAAATTAATAAATATTTTCAATATTTAGAATATCACATTGCGGTGATTGCCATTTTATATAGTAATAAAGTTTATTTCTCGATTGTTTTTATTGTTGTGAGGTTATAAATCAATTTTTTTAAGTATTTCTATTTATCAAAGAAAATAATAAAATGTATCACAAAATTCATTGACAAAATGAAATACAAACATGGAACGTTTAACATTCAAATTCTAATGAATATTAAATTCAAACTAAAGAAAATGAGAAGTTAAAAAATAAAAGAGAACACCCCTTGCTTCTACAAATTTTTGTAGGATACGAGCCTGGATCTTCGTGATACCTGTCATTCTTTTCGTTTCCGAGGCATCTTGTGGAGGATTGTGAGGTAGCTGCTTGTCATCTCAGCGAACTTTCCTACTCCAATTTATGATTTTGTTTTTACTTGAAAGACAACTTCATTTTAGACTCCTATCTTATTTCAATTCTAATATTTACATTAGAGGCTTGTGCACGTGACAACCTGGTTTTGGGAATTGAATTAATATGACTTGGTTTCATAATAGAAATTATTGTTGAATTGTCATTACTTCCGCACTTTGTTAGATATTTGGTTTTAGGCTGACTTGTCTTGGTGGGATAAGACGAGTGCCATCACACCTATTTTTGGGTCGTGACAAAATGGTATCAGAGCCCCAGGTTCATAGGTCTCCCGTGTATACAAGCTGAGTCTACGTAGAGTCTCGAGGATCAGTACGGAGACGTCTGTACTGATCTCTGAGAGGTTACGAGGATTACTAGGAAACTTTTTTTTGTTCATTCTTTCTCATCGTGCATAGTCACCTTCTTTAATACTGAGTTGTTGTATACTATTTTGACAGATGACGAGGACTAGAACTAATGTTACTGGTGGTAGAGGGGAGGCACTTCCCGAGGCAGTTGTTGAGGCCCCAGCTAGGGGTAGGGGTAGATCTCGAGCTAGAGGTCGTGCTAGTAGTACGACAGTAGCCAGAGGTCGTGGACGTGGAGCAGCACCAGTGATAGGTCGTGCTAGAGAGGTCTCTACAGAACCTTAGATTGATGACAGGGAGGACCAGGTTCCTCCAGATCCTGTAGTCACACCTTTGCTTCAGGATACACTATTGAGGGTGTTAAGTGTGCTAGAGGGCTTTTCTCAGGGTGGTGGGGCGACTACCACACCACATGACTCTCGTACTAGAGAGGGGGCTCAAACCCCAGAGCAGCAACAAGCTTCAATTGTTCAGGATGCGGTGGGGCAACTACCAGTAGATCCCGCGGTTCAGAATGATGTTGCACCAGCAGTTGGGGTCAAGTTGCATCGATGGTTGTTCTGACAGAGGATGAGCAGCGTAGGTATGAGAGATTTTGAAAGATGGACCCACCTCAGTTTCAGTGTGGGAAGAGCGAGGACGCTCATGAGTTTCTAACTACCTGCCGAGAGTTACTAGAGGTGGTTGGATTAGCTGAGTCACATGGGGTTCGATATGCTACACTCCAGCTTCGTGGACCAGCGAGAGACTGGTGGAGGACTTATTCAGGATGTTTTCCAATTGGATCTCCTCTAGTGACTTGGGAGCAGTTTGCTAGTGCATTCCAAGATCGTTTTATCCCATGGAGCGTGAGAGAGGAGAGTCGCTTGACGTTTAAGAGTATGAGACAGGATGGTTTATCGGTTACAGAGTATGAGGCGCGTTTTTGCCAGTTGTCGAGGCATGCGTTGGCCATTATTCCAAATGAGACAAAGAGGATCCGCAGATTCGTGAGGGGATTGACTTTCTCTATCAGGTCAGCTGTGTTTCAGACATCTAGGGAGGGGACTTCTTTCCAGTCCATTGTGAGCGCCGCCAAAGAGGCGGAATTGATGGAGAGAGAGGAGTTTGGGGACCCTAAAAGAGCTCGTATATCAGGTCAGTTTCAGGGTGCCTCATCTGGAGGTAGGGGATCACAGAGAGTGAGTGGTTCTTTTCAGCAGCGGGGACCTATTCATGCATCTATGCCAACATTTGAGGCTGGCCAGACATCTAGGGGTTCTTATGAACCGGTTCACGGCTCGTATGGTTCACAGCAGCGACCTACAGGGCGAGGCAATTATAGTGGGTTTTCAGGGTCCACACAACATTTCCCAGGTTAGAGATTTTGTTTTACTTGTGGATATCCCGATCATCTAATGCGGCAGTGTAGATCTCAAAGGGGTCGTGGTGGTCCTCGACCTAATTCTTCATTCCAGACTAGCCACCAACTCCACAGGGTAGAGGTCGTGGCAGAGTTCAGTCAGGTAGAGGTGACAGAGTTTCTAGTAGTGGTGTTGCAGCTCAACAGAGTGGGGGTAGAGGTACCACCCAGGCTGGAGGTGGACGAGAAGCCCACTGCTATGCTTTCCCCGGGAGACCTGAGGCGGAGACCTCGGATGTTGTTATTACAGGTATCATCCCAGTATGTCATCGACCTGCTTCTGTGTTGTTTGATCCACGTTCTACATTCTCTTATGTGTCTACCTATTTTGCTGCTAAATTTGATATGATATGTGATAGCATGACTGTACCTTTTTGTGTTTCTACACCCGTGGGTAAGCCCTTAGTAGTGGATCGAGTGTATCGATCCTGTCTTGTTTCTTTGGCTGGGTATGACACTTGGGTAGACTTAATCATTCTGGGGATGGTGGACTTGATGTTATCTAGGGCATGGATTGGGTTTCTCCTTATCATGTTGTCCTTGATTGTAATGCTAAGACTGTGACTTTAGCAATGCCTGGTGTTCCGAGGGCTGAGTGGAAGAGTGTTAGTGGTTCTTATCCTAGCAAGGTCATCTCTTTTATCCGTGCTCAGAGATTGGTGGAGGGGGGTGTTTGTCTTACTTAGCTTTTATTCGGGATACTAGTGTTGAACCACATCCCATGGACTCTATTCCCGTGGTTCAGGAGTTTCCCGATGTATTTCCTTCTGATCCTCCAGGTGTTCCTCCCTATTTCTATACCTCTATATCGTATGGCCCCAGCAGAGTTGAAAGAATTGAATGATCAGTTGCAGGATTTATTGAGTACGGGTTTTATTCGCCCTAGTGTATCACCTTGGGGTGCCCCTGTATTATTTGTGAAGAAGAAGGATGGGACTATGAAAATGTGTATTGATTACAGACAGTTGAACAAGGTAACAGTGAAGAATAAGTATCCTCTTCCGCGTATTGATGACTTATTTGATCAGTTACAGGGAGCATCATTGTTCTCTAAGATTGATTTGAGGTCTGGGTATCATCAGTTGAAGATTAGGGCATCAGATATCCCTAAGACAACTTTTCGAACTCGGTATGGGCATTATGAGTTCCTAGTCATGTCCTTCGGATTGACTAATGCCCCTGCAGCATTCATGGAGTTGAAGAATGGGGTGTTTCGACCATACCTTGATTCTTTTGTGATTGTTTTCATCGATGACATCTTGGTTTACTCCAAGACTAAGGAGGACCATGTCCGACACTTGAGGATTGTACTTCAGAGGTTGAGAGAAGAGAAGTTGTATGCCAAGTTCTCAAAGTGTGAGTTCTGGCTTACTTCTGTGGCATTCTTAGGACATGTGGTGTCTAAGGAGGGTATTAGAGTAGATCCGGCCAAGATTGAGGCTGTTAGAGGCTGGACGCGACCTACTTCACCTACTGAGATTAGGAGTTTTGTGGGATTGGCAGGCTATTATCGACGATTTGTTCAGAGTTTCTCTACTATTGCAGCTCCATTGACTAGATTGACTCGACATGATGTGAGTTTTCAGTAGTCTGATGAATGTGAGGAGAGCTTTCAAAAGCTCAAGACTTTGTTGACTTCTGCTCCTATGTTGACTCTATCTGAGGAGGGTGTAGACTTTACTGTGTATTGTGATGCTTCAGGAGTTTGTTTGGGTGGTGTGTTGATGCAGAAGGGGAAAGTGATTGCTTATGCTTCTAGGCAGTTGAAATCCCATGAGAAGAACTACCCTACTCATGATTTGGAGTTGGCGGCTGTGGTATTTGTACTTAAGTTATGGCGTCATTATTTGTATGGCGTGCATTGTGAGATCTTCACTGATCATCGGAGTCTTCAGTATATCTTTAGCCAGAGGGATTTGAACTTGAGGCCACGAAGATGGCTTGAGTTGCTGAATGACTGTGATGTGACCATTCTGTATCATCCGGGGAAGGCCAATGTTGTGGCCGATGCTTTGAGTAGGAAGACTCATAACATGGGGAGTCTTGCATCTCTTAGTGTTGAGGAGAGACCATTGGCTAGAGATGTTCAATTGTTAGCTAACAGTCTTGTCCGATTACAGATCTCAGAGGAGAGTGATGGGATGATTGCTTTTATTGAGGCTCGATCTTCTTTAGTCGAGCAGATTCGTGCACACCAGTTTGATGATGAAAAATTATGTCTCATTCGAGACAAAGTATTGAGAGGGGAAGCTAAGGAGGTTGTCCTTGATTATGATGGTGTCTTGAGGATCGGAGGCAGGATTTGTGTGCCCAAGACAGGTGATTTGATTAGATTGATCCTTGAGGAGGCCCATTGTTCTCGGTATTCCATCCATCCGGGAGCGGCGAAGATGCATCATGATTTGAGTCAGCATTACTGGTGGTGTGGAATGAAGAGAGATATTACAGACTTTGTTTCTAGGTGTTTGACTTGCCAGCAGGTCAAGTGTGAGCACCAGCGGCCCGGGAGTGTATCTCAGAGGATGCCTATTCCTACTTGGAAGTGGGAGCGGATTACTATAGACTTTGTTGTGGGTTTGCCTACCACAACGAGTGGTTATGAATCCATTTGGGTTATTGTTGATAGGCTGACCAAGTCTGCCCACTTCATTCCTGTTAGGGTGAAGTATACGGCAGAAAAGTTAGCCGAGCTATATATCAATCACATTGTTCGACTACATGGAGTTCCTATTTCTATCATATCAGATCGAGGTTCACTATTTACTTCTCATTTCTGGAAGGCATTACAACATGGTCTGGGTACACAGTTAGATATGAGTACGACATTTCACCCTCAGACAGATGGTCAATCTGAGCGGACAATTCAGGTATTGGAAAATATGCTTCGAACGTGTGTGATCGATTTTGGTTCTAGATGGGATCAATATTTACCATTAGCGGAGTTTGCCTATAATAACAGTTATCACTCTAGTATCCAGATGGCCCCATTTGAGGCGTTGTATGGAAGACGGTGTAGGTCTGCGATTGGTTGGTTTGATTCGGCGGAGATGGGCTCTTTGGATACAGACTTGCTTAGAGATGCTATGGAGCAAGTCCGTATGATTCAGTATAGATTATTGACAGCTCAGAGTCGACAGAAGAGTTATGCAGACCGGAGAGTTAGAGCCTTGGTGTTTATGGAGGGTGATCATGTGTTGCTCCGAGTATCACCCATGAAGGGTGTGATGAGGTTTGGAAAGAAGGGCAAGCTTAGCCCTAGATTCATTGAACCTTTTGAGATTTTGAGCCGAGTGGGAGAGGTGGCCTATAAGTTGGCCTTGCCACCTAGTTTGTCGGCACTTCATCCTGTTTTTCATGTATCTATGCTTCGAAAGTATATTCCGGATGATTCTCATGTGCTTTCACTTGATTCCGTGGAGTTGGGTCCAGACTTGACATTTGAGGAGGAGCCTATAGCTATTTTGGATAGGCAGGTTCGAAAGCTTAGGGCCAAGGAGATTGCTTCAGTGAAAGAGCAATGGAAGCATCGATCTGCGGGGGAGGCAACTTGGGAGACAGAGTCTGACATGCGTGCTAGATATCCACGGCTTTTTGAAGCTCCAGGTACTTTCTTCAATCTTATGTTCGAGGACGAACATGATTTTCAGTAGTGGATAATGTGATGACCCAGAAGGTCATTTTTCAAAATTTTAAATATCCGATTAACTTGAGTTAATTAATTGAGGAGTATTTATAGATAAATGACTTAACTGATAGTTAATGGGTTAAAGTGATAATTTATTGAAAAATTCTTTACCACTAGGCCATGTATTAATAATAAGTTAGTGGGTTTGTCAATTTTAATAAACAAAATAAATTTAGAGAAGAAAAAAAATTGAAGTAGAAAGAAAACCAACTTGCGGCTGCGTTGAGCGAAGAACGAAAGTGCAGGTATATTTAATTCTGTGGATTCAAATTTCTGGTTTTTAATCTCATAGGAAATTCATATATATTATGTTATAACTTGCAACTCTTCCAATTAGATTATTATTATAAGTGGGTGGATGAATTTGGATCTTATGCCATTATGTTTACTAAGATTATTAGTATTTTTGTTGTTAATGGCAGCCAATGATTGGTCATATAGCCAATCATTGGACTGCAATAAAAGGTGTTAGGCAGAAATTAAAAAAAAAAAATTAGGTGCCAAAATAGTGAAATGGAAATTTTGGTATGTTTTATGTTTGTAAAAGTGACTGATGAAGTTCTGGAAATTTAGGGCACATATTTAAAAAAAAAAACGTTACTTCACATCCACTGTAGGGTAGTTTTCATAGTTTTGATTATTATATTATGGTTCAAGTTTTGATATATTGGTATATATATATATATTAGAGGAAAGGTATTTTGTGAGTACCATTTGAATCATGATATTGGAAAATTGGGATGCAATGCTAGACTTGAAACTTGAAAAAAAATTATGAAGTTGAAATTTTAATTGACATCAAGAATTACAAACTTGATTATAAATTTGGTGAATTTTTATGGTTAGGGTTAAACACATAAAAAGTGTGAGTGTTGTTAGTTCTGAAACCTTATTGTGAATGTATATACTTGCGTAGATTGCATCGATTTGGAAGCTCAACGGAAAGGGAAGGCTCAAGTCCCAGAGTGATTATTCGAGTGGTTAAGGCAAGTGGATTTCTAAACCCTTGTTAAGCGTATGAAATTCGTGTATTTTCTTGTGTGGTATTGAGAGTGACTTGGAGACTTGTTGCTTATTTGTTGGTGTTGTATTCCTTGTTGTAAATTGAGCTTTGGTATCAAAATGGTTATCTCCTCATTTTCATTTGAGCATGTCATTTGCATTTTACTTGAGACATGGTTGTGGTAAGAGGATGTACCATTTCGAGGGTCGTATCGCGCGCCGCGATGGATATCATATTTCGAGGGACGTATCGCGCGCCGCGAAGGTTACTATTATCGAGGGTCATGTCGTGCGTCGCGACAGATGCATGGGCTGATATGTCCCCCCATGGGTCCCGGACTGAGAGACAGCGGGTGGGTATCGTTAGGGAAGACATGCATCACTATACTTGACATTGCATCTCATGGCATTACACATTTTATTATTGATGAACTTGAACACGTGTTTTGTTGATCTTGTGAGTGTTTCTCTGTGAAGCTTGTGACTGTTGAATATTGAGTTGTTATTGAGAATGTGTAAATTGATAGAGTGTGGTTATTGAGTTGTGTGTTTGGTAACTGTAAACTATTAGACTGTAGCGTGGAGGTTTAGATATGGTGTAAGAAGTGCCCGTATTTTTTTACTTAACTTGTGTTTAGAGGTTTGCTTGTTGGGTACCGCGTGGTTGGTACTCACCCCTTGCTTCTACAAATTTTTGTAGGATACGAGCCTGGATCTTCGTGATACCTGTCATTCTTTTCGTTTCCGAGGCATCTTGTGGAGGATTGTGAGGTAGCTGCTTGTCATCTCAGCGAACTTTCCTACTCCAATTTATGATTTTGTTTTTACTTGAAAGACAACTTCATTTTAGACTCCTATCTTATTTCAATTCTAATATTTACATTAGAGGCTTGTGCACGTGACAACCTGGTTTTGGGAATTGAATTAGTATGACTTGGTTTCATAATAGAAATTGTTGTTGAATTGTAATTACTTCCGCACTTTGTTAGATATTTGGTTTTAGGCTGACTTGTCTTGGTGGGATAAGACGAGTGCCATCACACCCATTTTTGGGTCGTGACAATAATAGATCGAGTTTTCTTGAATCTAACAAATGTCCAAAATACACTAAAACAAAAATACTTTTTACTGTCAATGAATATGCACAACAACGAAGAGCGCTAGAGCCTTTACCAACATTAATTAATTGTTATTAGATTAACATATACTAACTAGAATTTTTTATTTTTGTTTTTCTTTATCCCGTATTTTTGTTCCTATTTGAAATTGATGTTGTTATTTTTTTTTATAAAAAATACATTCTTATTAATTTTGATTTCGAATTTTGTTTCTACTTTGTTGTGGAAGAAGAAGGGGTTGTGTATGCGTCTCCATTTTTTCTGGTAAGGAGATGTGGATGATAGTCTTCGTTTTTTCCAGCAAAAAAATATGGATGGTTGTATCCATTTTTTCCGGCAAAAAAGATGTCAAGATCTAATTTTAAATCTGAAAAATTAGAATAATGACAAGAAGAAATATGATAAAACAACATATTAAGGCTTGGAATGTTGGGAATAAAGTGATGTTTGGATTTATTATTGCCTTGGAATTCTTATGTTAATGGTGGATTGTTATGAAGAAATAGGAGCAACAGGGTGGTGCAATTTTGAAAAGGAGGATTTGAAAAGATTGTTATTTTTTCAAAAAAAAAATGAGAAAAAAAGTTTGAAAATTGTTGATTAAATGATTCACGCGCTCATTAAGGCGTGAATCTCACTTTTTTGCCACATGTGCACAACGTGTTTAAATGGTTCAAATTCAGTATAGTTCAGGTGTTCAATAGGTATAAGTCCTAGTTAAAGTGTTTAAGTGAAATATGACGACAATTTTAAGGGGTCGTCGATGACTTTAGCCTAACAATAACTATGGTTTAATCCAACTAAGTTGGGCTGGTGATATGAAACCTAGCAATAGTAATGACTATTCTGTGACGATGACAAACAACATTTATGATACTAACAATTTAATGGTCACAAGAAAGGAGTCGAAGGTCCTCCATTTGAATTAGTTAATTATGCTTTTGTATGGATATAATGTTCCACTTTACTTGGGAGTATTGTTGTTCGAGGCTTTTTGGTCTCTTCTTTAACATCTGATGTTTTTTTTAAGTTCTTGAAATTTAGAAAATCTCATTACTTCTGACCAACTATTTCCATGGAGATTTCTTACACTTCTTTCTTATACTTAAAATATCTCTATGATTCATAATTTTTGTATAAAAAAACCAAAAAAAAAAAAAAAACAAAATAACACTTATGAGTTTTGGGATTGCCTTAAGATAAAATGATCTTAACAATGTAGTGTATATATCGAGAATCCGAATATTATCAAATGATCAATATGAGCTTAGTAACAAGGGCCAATCTCGTGCTATACACGGATAATTTACCTAGTTATATTAAAATTCAAACCATTCTCAAATTTTTATTTTGTTACATTAAAAAATTTCTTAATTTGGTTTGAGCAAAAGCAATACATAAAACAATTGCACAAACACTTACCAAACTGATGTGTTTACACATACCGACGGTAAAAACTGAATTTTGTTTCATTTTAGGAATACTATTCAATTATATTAAACAATAAGAAAGAATTCTAAATTAGTTTCGAGTAAAACAATACATAAAATAATTGCACAAGAAACTTGTCCAATTTATGTGTTTACACATATTGAGGAAAGAAAAGAGAATGTTGTTTCATCTTATGATTAGAATTCAACTATATTTAAAAGCGATTCATTTTAAAATTTGTTTTTGTTACATTAATAAAATTTAAATTAGTTTCGAGCAAAAGCAATACAAACAAAATATTGCAATTAAAATCTAGCTGAATCTTCTATCCTTAGCCATATACGAAAGGAAGTTATTGTCTTCAAAGGTCACTCAACTTTGAAACATTATCTAGTAAAATCATTAAACTTTATTATGTATCAAGAAAATTACTCCGCTTTCACATTTGTATCAATAAAATCACTCTTAATGCTTGTTTGACTTGCCTACCACAAAATACCCTTAAATAATTGTGAATTTCGTTATTTTCTTTCTTTTTTTTCTTGGACAATTCTCGTCAAAGCTTGTGAACTGAGCAAATGAATTAATTTTTAACAAACATAAAAATCAAAACAGTTCTATTCGTACTAATTAATGACTATTCAAGTTAATAATTTGTCAATCTATGACGAGATCCAATTCGATCTATAAAAATCATCTCCTAAACAAGCCAAATAAAGTTCTTATATATTATTCATAATTTTAATCCAACACATTTTAGCCGAACTTCACAATATCCTTTATTTTCTTATTTGGGTCTATGAATTTTTATCCTTTTTTTTAAAACAAAATAATTATAACTAAATTAGTCATAAGCAAACAAAAAAATACTAATTCCATAAGCTGCTACAGTGAGGAAAAGTTTAAACCAAAATACATCGTAACAAATTCACGGAATTAAGAGTGATTTTATTGATACAAAGATCAAAATTGGATTATTTTATTGATATAAAGGTCTAAGTTGAGTGATTTTTTTATACAAAATAAATTAAAGTGAGTTTGCTGGATAAATTCTTAAAATTTAGTGATCTTTAGAAATATTATCTCTAGGAAAAAAGCAAATATTTTTGACCACTGAACTCATTGCAAAGAGAAAAATAAAAATGAATTTTCTCTCCCAAATACCATTTCCTCTCTTACAGAAATTGTAGTGATAACACATTATTTAAAAAAAAAAAAATATTAATCTTGATCCAAGAAATGTTATATATATATATATATATATATATATATATATATATATATATATATATATATATATATATATACGGGGCTCATTTGACCATCAAAATTGATCGGACTGGCCGTGAGGGCAAATCGGATGCATAGACAATGTCTTGACGGACATCCACAAAAAAATTATATATATATATATATATATATATATATATATATATTATATATATATATATATATATATATAAATGTTATAAGAGGAAATTTTTTTTTTGAAGCATTTGAATATAACGAAGAAGCATTTGATTATAACGAAGAAAACAATACGCCCTTCAATAGTTAAACAACATTAATAAAAAATCTTAGTTGAGTGAAAAATTTCAACCTGCCTAACAATATTTGCATTAAATATCTTCTCTACTTTCTCAAGAAAATAAAATCTTCTCCCCTTAATATTCATTCACCATCATTTTGTTTTTATTTATCCATCATAATTATAAATTTTGGCTACTATACAACTCGATTAAAATTGTTAAAATAAAAATATAAATGAAGGAAACTAATATATTTTGTTTTTTTATAATATTCTAACACTTTAATTAACCTCACAAAAAGTACACTATATCAAAAATAATTTTTAGTAGCAATTAATTAACAATAATAACTCAATTATCGCTATGTATATAATTTTAGCGGCAACAATCACACTTTGTAGATATTCGTAAAGACTTTAGGGACATTGAATCTGATAACTATGAACAAATGTAATGCTTAGAAATTTATTTTGAAAATGAAGTGCAGACATATCTACTTATAATTAAACGCTTACAAGCAAGATTCAATTAAAGGAGATGGCAATAATTGGATTGACCAAGCAAGCTCTATTGCCTGATAAATTCGATACATGAAGTATTTTCTATGATAAATATGAAGAATAGCTTTAATTAATCTTCGATGTGAAAAAACTAGACAAAGCATATTCAGTAAGAAAAAAAATTACAATCTTTATGACAAAGCAAGAAATTAGAGTTGGAAGTATGAATATACTCGAATAAGATTGATCTTAATAGAATTATAAAAGAGTATAAATAGAAGACATTGATCATATATCCTTATAAGTTGTTGTTGTGGTGGTGATTTGGATCTTGTACATTAATGTTGAATGATGTATCATCAAGTAAAGTCATTAGCTCATCATCATTCAAACTCAGCAAATCAGAAAATGAAGGACTCCGTGGAATCCCTAGTGATTCATCAACATTGTTACCCATTGGTGTTGATGAACTCATTGGGGGGATATTGATCAAAGGGTCTATTTGTGGTGCCGATTGAGTAAAAACTACATTAGACATTGGAGGAGTAATCGTCGGTGAAGGCGTTGGATAAGCTATTGTTGTTGGAAGGATTGGATAAGCCATTTCAGGGTACCTTTGTGAAGATAACAAAAAAGGAACCTGTGAAAGATCCACATGTGGAACCATTCGAGGAGGATTGTTCAAAGGGAACGTGAATTGTAGCATTTGAGAAGGAGCATTTGAAGCAATCATCGATGGTGGACTTAGATTAAGAGGAGACCTTGGCCCGTCAAAGTTGATCCCACTAGGTATAGTAGATGAAACTAAAAGAGGAATCTCAGATAGTACTGGAGAATCAATAGGGACGAGAAGAGGATCCCATTGCATGTCGAAGCTGGTCCCACCAGAATCGATCGGTGCATCAATAGGTAGAGGAGCATTTGATGTCGAACCTTCTTTGTTAGTTTTTGCTTTGATCCCATCATTTATCAGTTTGAGGTGCTTCTTAATCACATAACAGAGATCGTTGAAATATTCTGGGAGCCTATTATTGGGCATCTCTTCACCATTCAACAATTCATACATGTGGTTTGTATACTCCATTTTCTTGTTTTCCTTCCTTACCTTCTCAAGTTCCTTCTCAATTTTCTCGATCCTTTTCTCAGTTATCATTTCATATGTTTTCATGTTTTTTGATCTCTTTTCCTCTGGAAGATCAATAAACTTTGTAAAGAGGCTTGTAGCAACTTCATGATTTGGAAACACCTCAGGTTCATCATGATAATCGCTCTTGACTAAGGTAGCCAATTCAACATCGCAAAGGGTGTTGAGTTCACGAGCCTTTGTTAAAAATCCCTTTAGTCGTTTTCTATATGAGACTCTCCTCTCATTGCGATTTTCCATGAAAGCCAACTTCACTTTCTTTCTACCCATGGCTAAAAATGAGGAAGAGGAGAAGATCTTTATTTATGAGGATATGAGGGATGAAATTGATTTATTATTGTTATTGTTGTTGTGTGTTGCTTTGCTAAGAATTGTCTTCTATTTATAAGTACAAATAATTTTTTCAATAATTTGAATTAGAGAATACTTAGTTGTCATGTGTACAATTTTGGAATAAAAATAAATGATGGTATATTTGATATCAAATTAGATTCCATCATCTTGAGATTAATATAGTTGAAACTCATATTGAACAAATCTTTTTTAGTCAAAATTTTCTTATTAGGAAAAAAGTTAATTGATTTAGATTTAAGCAAGTATAATGTATGAAAGAAAAACTAACTATAGACTATTAACAAATATTTTATTAAAGAAATTTTGAAAAATTGTATATTTTAATTTATGAATGTAAAGATAAATATAGAAAAAAAATAAAAAATTGACATATTGGCAAAAAATATTGAAATATTAATCTTTAAAATACTTGAATAATATAATAAAAATTAATTAATTCATTAATAAAATTGAAATATTTATTGAATATTAAATGAAGATATTTGTATGATTATTGCCATTGCAATGCTTATAATCGCATATTATAATTTTTTTCAAATTTTTGAAGAGACCATATTTGGTAGGAATTTTATATTTTTTTAAATTATATTAAAAATCAAATCATGCTTCAATTATAAATTTCTTACATTAAAAAAATTCTAAATGAGTTTCGAGGCATATTAGTACATAAATACTTGCACAAGATACTTACCAAACTAATATGATCACACATATTGAGAAAATAATTAATTGTTTTGTTTCATTTTAAAAATAACATTCAATTATATTAAAATTCAAATTATTCTCAAATTTTATTTTGTTACATTAAAAAAATTCTAAATTTGGTTCAAGTAAAAGCAATACATAAAATAATTGCACAAAAAACTTACAAAACTAATGTGTTTATACATATTGAGGGGAAAAACTGAATTTTGTTTCATATTAAGAATACTATTCAATTAAGTTAAACAATAAAAAAGAATTCTAAATTAGTTTCGAGTAAAACAATACATAATATAAGTGCACAAGAAACTTGTCCAGTTTATATGTTTAGACATATTGAGGAAAGAAAAAGACAATTTTGTTTCATTTTAAGATTAGTATTCAACTATATTTAAAATCAAATCATTCTAAAATATGTTTTCGTTATATTAAAAAATATTTCAAATTAATTTTGAGCAAAAGTAATAATTATAAAATATTGCAATTAAAGTCTAGCTGACTCTTCTATCCTTAACCATATACAAAAGGAAGTTAATATCTTCGAAGGCCACTCAAATTTGAAAAATTATCTAGAAAAATCATTAAACTTTATTTTTTATCAATAAAATCAATTAACTTCCACATTTGTATCAATGAAATCACTCTTAATGCTTGTTTGACTTGCCTACCATAAAATACCCTTAAATTATTGTGAATTTCGTCATCTTCTTTCTTTTCAATTCGCGTCAAAGCTAGTAAACTGACTAAATGAATTAATTTTTAACAAACATAAAAATCAAAACAGTTTTATTCATACTAATTAAAGACTTTCAAGTTAATAATTTGCGATCTATGAAGAGATCCAATTCGATCTACAAAGACCGTCTCCTAAACAAGCCAAATAAAGTTCTTATATATTATTCATAATTTTAATCCAACGCACTTTAGCTGAACTTCACAATAGCTCTTCTTTACTTATTTGGGTCTATTAGTTTTTTTTTTTTTTAAAAAAAAAACCTTTTTATAACTAAATTAATCATTAGCAATCAAAAAATATTGATTCCACGAGCTGCTAGAGTGAGGAAAAGTTTAAACCAAAATACATCATAACAAATTCACGGGATTTAGAGTGATTTTATTGATATAAAGATCAAAGTTGGGAAAGTTTCTTGATATAAAGGTCTAAGTTGAGTGATTTTTTTTTGTATAAAATAAATTTTAATGACTTTTCTTAATAAATTCTTAAAATTTAGTGATCTTTAGAAATATTATCTCTATGAAAATCAGATATTTTTGACCACTGAACTCATTGCAAAGAGAAAAATAAAAATGATTTTTCTCTCCCAAATACCATTTCGTCTCTTCCAGTAATTGAAATGATTAAACATTATTTATGGAGGAAATTAATAATAATTCTTGATCCAAAAAATGTTATATATATATTAACATGTTATATGAGGAGACAATGTTTTTTTATGCATTTGAATATAACAAAGAAACAAGTACGCCCTTCAATAGTTATACCATATAAACAAAAAGTCTTAGTTGAGCGAAGAAATTGTAACCTGCCTAGCAATATTTGCATTAAATATCTTCTCTAATTTCTCAAGAAAATAATATCTTCTCTCCTAAACATTCATTCGTCATCATTTTGTTTTTATTTTCCCATCATGATTATAAATTTTGGCAACTATACAACTTGATTATGAATGTTAAAATCAAAACATAAATGAAACAAAGTAATATATTTAGTTTTTGTTATAATGTTCTCTTACTTTAATTAACCACACAAAAAATACATTATATAAAAATGATTTTTAGCGATAATTTATTAACGATAATAACTCAATTATCGTTATGTATGTATTTTTAGCGACAATGATCAAAGTTTGTAGATATTCGTAAAGACTTTAGGAATATTGATTCTGATAACTCTGAACTATTGTAATGCTTAGAAATTTATTTTGAAACTGAAGTGCAGACATATCTACTTATCGTGCAAAATTCTTAATAAACTTATAAAAGAGTTGGAAGTATAAATATACTCCAATAAGATGGATCTGAACATACTTATAAAAGAGTATAAATAGTAGACATTTATCATATATCCTTATAAGTTGTTGTTCTGGTGGTGATTTGGATCTTTTACATTAATGTTGAATGATATATCATCAAGTAAAGTCATTATCTCATCATCATTCAAACAGCAAATCAAAAAATGAAGGACTCCGTGGAATCCATAATCATAATCAAACAAAAAATATTAGTTCCATGAGCTGCTAGAGTGAGCAAAAGTTTAAACAAAAGTACATCATAAAAAATTCACGTGATTAAGAGTGGTTTTATTGATACAAATATCAAAGTTGAGAGATTTTATTGATATAAAGATCTAAGTTGAGTTATTTTTTTACACAAGACAAATTTTAATGACTTTTCTCGATAAATTCTTAAAATTTGGTGATCTTTAGAAATATTATCTCTAGGAAAAATCAATTAACTTTGAACACTGAACTCATTGCAAAGTAAAAAATAAAAATGAATTTTTTCTCCCAAATACCATTTCCTCTCTTCAAGAAATTGGACTGATTACACATTATTTACGGAGAAAAATAATTATTAATCTAGATCCAAGAAATGTTATATATGTGTGTATAAATTTTTTTTTATTTGTTTTTGGTATATATATATATATATATATATATATATATATGAAGCATTTGAATATAACAAAGAAACAAGTACGCCCTTCAATAGTAAAATCACATAAACAAAAATTCTTAGTTGAGCGAAGAAATTTCAACCTGCCTAGCAATATTTGGATTAAATATCTTCTCTAATTTCTTAAGAAAATAATATCTTCTCCCCTAGATATTCATTCATCGTCGTTTTGTTTTTATTTTTCCATCATGATTATAAATTTTTGCAACTATACAACTTGATTAAGGATGTTAAAATCAAAACATAAATGAAGGAAAGTAATATATTTAGTGTTTGTTATAACTTTCTCATACTTTAATTAACCACACAAAAAGTACACTATATAAAAAAAATTAGCGGTAATTAGTTAACGTTAATAACTCAATTATCGCTATGTATTTATTTTTAGCGGCAATGATCACACTTTGTAGATATCCCTAAGGACTATATAAAAATTGAATCTGATGACTCTGAATTAATGCAACACTTAGAAATTTATTTTGAAACTGAAGTGCAGACATATCTACTTATAAATAAACTCTTAGTGCAAAATTCGATCAAAGGAGATTGCAATAATTGGATTGATCAAGGAGGCTCTATTACCTGATGAGTTTTATACTTCAAGAATTTTCTTAGATAAATATGAAGAATAACTTTAATTAACCTTCGATGTGAAAAAACTAGACACAGAATATTCAGTAAGCAAAAAAAAATTACAATCTTTTTGACAAAGCAAGAAATTAGAAGTTGGTATTATAAATATACGCCAAAGAAGATGGATCTTAACAGACTTATAAAAGAGTATAAATAGTAGACATTAATCATATATCCTTATAAGTTTTTGTTGTTGTGGTGATTTGGATCTTATACATTAATTTCAAATGATGTGTCATCAAATAAAGTCATTATGTCATCATCGTTCAAATTCAGCAACTCAGAGAATGAAGGACTCTGTGGAATGCCTAATGATCCAGCGACATTGTTACCCATTGGCGTTGATGAAATCATTGAGGGGATATTCATCAATGGGTCTATTTGTGATGCCATTGGAGTAAACACTAAATTAGACATTGGAGGAGTAATCGTCGGTGAAGGCATTGAATAAGCTATTGTTGTTGGAAGGTTTAGATAGGCAATTTTAGGAAGATATCTTTGTGAAGATAACAAAGAAGGAACCTGTGAAAGATTCACTCGTGGAACCATTTGAGAAGGAGTCCTCAAAGGGAACATGAATTGTGGCACTTGAGAAGGAGCATTGTTATGAATCATCAATGGAGTTGTAAGAGGAATCATCGATGGAGGACTAGATTAAGAGGAGCCCTTGGCCTCTCGAAGTTGGTCCCACTAGGTATAGTAGATGAAACCAAAAGAGGAATCTCAATTAGTACTGGAGCATCAAGAGGGAACCGAAGAGGAGCCCATTGCATGTAGAAGTTGGTCCAACCAGAACACATCGGTGCATCAATAAGTTGAGGAGCATTTGATATAAAACGTTCTTCGTCAGTTTTTGCTTTGATCCCATCATTTATCAGTTTGAAGTTTTTATTAATCACATAACAGATATCGTTGAGATCTTCTAGGAGCCTATTATTGGGCATCTCTTCACCATTCCACAATCCATACATCTAGTTTGTATACTCCATTTTCTTTTTTTCTTCCTTACCTTCTTAAGTTCCTTCTCAATTTTCTCGATCCTTTTATTGGTTATTATTTCATATGTTTTCTTCTTCTTTTTTTTGATCTCTTCTCCTCTGGAAGATCCATAAACTTTGTAAAGAGGCCGGTAGCAGCTTCATGATTTGGAAACACCTCACGCTAATCATCGTAAGATCTATTGACTAAGGTAGCCAATTCAACATCGCAAAGGGTGTTGATATCACGAGCCTTGGTTAAAGGTCATTTTAGTCGTTTTCTATATGAGACTCTCCTCTTAGTGTAATTTTCCATGAAAAACAACTTCACTTTCTTTCTAACCATGGCAAAAAATGAGGAAAAGGAGAACTTTATTTAATAGGATATGAGGGATGAAATTGATTTATTATTGTTAATGTTGTTGTGTGTTTCTTTTTTAAGAATTATCTTCTATTTATAGGTATAAATAATTTTTTAAGTAATTTGAATCAGAGAATACTTAGTTGTCATGGGATTTATTTTTTGCATAACAATAAGGGAAAATTACATTGGATGACAATCATCCCTATGTATTTAGTTAAAAAGGGTATAGTTACATTTATTTACTATCAGTAAATACAGTTTCAATTTTTTTTGCAATAATTAATGGGATCCACTTCCTATTTATATACTAGATAAAAATAGTCATTCAAAGATTTTTATATAATTTTATTCAAAATCAAATTTATCTCTCTTATTCTCATTCCATATCATACTCCTAAAATTACTCTTCCCTTCTAATTTGAATTTCGACTGGCAAATTTTTGACATTCTCCCTCTAATTTTCTTCCACTTTTCGCGGGTAACCGCCAAATTCATGGCTTTCACTATTTTTTTACTAGTTTCCTTCTTCAACAATTGTATATGTAGTATGATTGTTAATTTTTTTATTTTATTTTTTTACAATTTTTTTTGATTACTTATCAGATTACAAGTCTTTAAAAATCAGAATGGATGATTCCTCTCCATCTATGAAGACTACGAGAGGTATGTCATTGCATGTCAATTTTGTTGATAATCCACCTTCGTTTCAATTGGGTTAACTCAGGATTTTGGAGTCAATGTAGGGTTTATGGCAAAACATAAACAAGTTTAAGTTGAACAATCTATTGAAGAATTGAGATCCATGAAAACAAAAGACCCAATGGCAATTCATAAAGTCATCAACAACGCGAAATCTAGTGGCATTAAGATTGTTGAACGTGGAAGTAAGAGAAAAGTCATAAACATTGATTCAGAGGAGATTGAATCTGCCTCATCAGAACTAGACAAATCTGAAGAATATCGGGAACATCAGGTAGTGTAATTTCTATACAAATTACAAAGTTATGTATATAGTGGGTTGTATATTAAGGTAATATATACAAAGTATTATGAGATAGTTCTTTATTGTATATTCTATTAGTTGTATACAAATTATTAAAGTTAGGTATATGATGGGTTGTATATTAAGGTAACATATTGTAATGATTCTCTTAGTCGTTTTAGAAATTTTAATCAGCATTATTATATTAACCTTTTTAGTAGATTTTGTAAATAATTTATATGACTTATAAGAATGAGTGACATAATTTTTAGATTTAATAAAGAATTATTTTGTTGCTAAGAATAATGAAAAAAGAAAAAAATAGAAAAAAAAGAGAAAACAAATAAATAAATAATAATAATAAAATAAAAAAAAAGGGCAAAGTGCCCTAAATGGTTGGTTGAAGCCGCACACGGCTTGTGAGAAAAAAAGAAGAAGGAACGATCCGTGGAAAAAAAATACGCAGATAAGAAAAGAAAATAAAGGGAGAAAAGAAAAGGAAAAAGGAGGAGAAACAACGATATTTTTATCTCGAGATATCAATGTAATTATTCTTATCCTTTCTATTAAATTTTTGTGTAACTAGGAATAGATTTTTAGGTTAAAACGTGTATAATTTATACTAATATGTGAACTTGGGGTTATAAATGTGTATAAGTATTATAGTTCAATCATTGGACAATGATTAGTCCTAATCATTGGACAATGATTACTCCAAGATTAGGATTATTAATAGTGGAACGATAAATATGAATTGGAACATTGAAAATAAGTGGTTTCAGCAGATAGTTTTGTAGTCCGCCATTGATGTGTTGGGCAGTTAGTTTCGGCTTTAATTATTTTCATTTGATTATCATATTAGGATTTAAGTTTTGATATATTGAGATATGTGTTAATAGTGGGTGCATTATGATATATAAAAATCATTATAATTATGTTATTCAGAGAATTAAGATTTAACCCTAAACTTTGAAATTCAGAAAATATGAGATTTGATCAATTGTTTGGAATAAAGATTTAGAAACTTTATTATAAATTTGGATGAGTTTTGGGTCTAAGATAGAGATATAGCAATATGAATGTTGTTAGTTTCGAAATCATATCGTGATTATTTATTTGAATAGATTTTATTGGTTTGGAAGTCAACCAAAAGTGGAAGGCTCAAGTTTTGGAGTCATTGTTCGACTATTTGAGGCAAGTGGATTTCTAAACTCTTGTTAAGTGTATGAAATGCGTGTATGTCCTTGTGGTATATGTTGGGAGTAACGGGATTGATGATGGGTTGACTTGTCCACATTGATTAATTCCAATGATGAAAAGAATGGGGATAACAAAAGGCAATGTGATTAATTGTTTATGTCTGTTGTGTTGAGAAAGGGTTGAAGGCTTGTTCAATCATTGTTGATGTAACTTCATGTTTGTGTGGTTGTGAACTGTGCGATGTTATGAAAATGGTCATTTCCTCATTATATGTGTGAATTTCTCATCTGCATTTCTGAGGCATTGGTTGTGAAAAGTGTTATGTGTATTGAGAAAGAATGGGTACTTAAGAGGATGTACCATTTCGAGGGACGTATCGCGCGCCGCGATGGATACTATATTTCGAGGGACGTATCGCACGCCGCGATGTTTAATATTATCGAGGGTCATGTCGTGCGCCGCGACAGATGCATGGACAGATATGTCCCCCATGGGTCCCGGACTGAGAGACAGCGAGTGTGTATCAGTAGGTCAGACATGCATCATTATACTTGACATTGCATTCCATTGCATTGCACATACTTATCATTAGTGAACTTGATATTGTATTTTGCTGATCTTCTGATTGCCTTTCTGTGGAACTTGTGATTGATTAATATTGAGCTTGTTATTGCGGATATGTAATTTGTTGAAGTATTCTTGTTGAGGATATGTAATTTGTTGAAGTGTTGTTGTTGAGGATATGTAATTTGTCTAAGTGTTGTTGTTGAGCTACGTGATATGTAAACTGTGAGCTGTTAGGTTGGGTTGATTTTAATGCAGGTTGTAGTTGTGGAGGTTTGGTTGGGGGTGGTAGGAGTACCCGTATTTTATCCCCTTAGCTTGTGTTTAGACGTTTTACTTGCTGGGAACCGTGTGGTTTGGTACTCAACCCTTGCTACTACAAATTTTTTTGTAGGTTACTAGCCCGGACTTTGTGATATTTCCCTTCTCCTTGTCTGAGGTTTCTTGGAGATTTGTCAGGTAGTTGTTTCCATCGCAGCAGACTTTCTTCTCCTTAATTATGATCTTGTTCTATTCTAGAAACAAGTTCATTTGAGACTTGAGTTTTTCTTTTGAATCAATTGTAATACTTTAGAGGCTTGTACACGTGACTACCAGGTTTTGGGGGTTTTGTTAAGTTACTTATATTTTATTTCCGCACTTTATTGTAATGGTTGAGTTTTAGGCTGACTTGTCTTGGTGGGATAAGACGAGTGCCATCACGTCCATTTTTGGGTCTTGACAAAATGGTATCAGAGCCCCAGGTTCATAGGTCTCACGTGTGTACAGGTCGAGTCTAAATAGAGTCTCGATGATCGGTACGGAGACGTCTGTACCTATCTTCGAGGGGCTATAGTGACTTTTAGGAAATATCTTCACTTCTTGGATCACTATTGTGCGTACTTGGTCCCATTTTGATTCTTATCGCTTCACTTCATACGCTCTCATTTATGTGATGACTCGTGCGTAGTTCCTTTTGTGAATTGGTTTGATGTTAGATCTGGTATTAAGGTGGAAATGATATACTTATGAAACAAATGCGTGATCATATTTGAAAGAGTTGAGTAAGGTTAGTTATCATTGTAAAATAATAATAATAAATATAGTACTTATCTGGTATAAGCAAAATATGGAGTGGTTCTATAATTAGAAGTTAAATGTTTGAAGAATTAACTAGATAATAAATAGTGTAACTTTGAAAAATACAATTGATATAGTTGTCATACCATTAATGAGTTACTCAGCAAATGATGTTGCACCAATTCAGGTCAGAATCCCTTATGTGGTTTCACAGATTGAGTGTATACCAAAGAAGGTCAAGATACGACTATTACAATGGTACTGATGGGTACTTGGTTAGAATTATGGAGTGTGTTACTTTTGATATTGACCTTGCTTACAAAAGAATACATATATCTTGGGTTAGATACAAAACTAATCTGGTAATATTTTACAGCTATTTGATGGATAAAGTGTGTGACCTATTTGAAAATGATCTTCTCAATAGATATGATATGTTCTAGTGGTGGATGTAACGAATTTTCACGATGTGTTACTAGTGGTACATGAAAACGGACATGTTGATTGTTAAGTGCAAATACTAACTACTTTAGGAGTTATCTATTGTATTACATACTCATACGATAAGATTTGGTGTTGAATTCATATTCGAGATAACAACTAGCTTGTTAGTACGAGTGGATGTGCTAAGCATTATTTATAAGGAAGCTTTTAGTGGTGGATCTTTGGTATGATATTGATATGTTCAGGTTGTGAAATGCATTTTGTTGATTGTAAATGAGTGTTGATTTCATCTTAAATTCAATGGAAGTGGAAATATGGATCATAAAATTATAAGTAAAGGAAGTCTCAAAAAGTATACTTGTGTGAATGTAATTGAGAATTTTAGTAAGAAAGTGCATATAAATTGAGTAAGTACCTTGGATGGTTGGCATAACTAGGTTTGGATTGTCATGTTAATGGCGAGACTAAATTCGTAGTGAGGAAAATGACGAACTAAGCATGATGATTATTTTATGACGCATTATGATTGAAATGCAACTATATGATACGGGTGTTGGTCAAAACGATTTTTTTATGGTAATGATGAATTTTGAGTATCTAAGGTTATGGTTGTTTCTATTTCATAAGTAGTGTGGTTTTATGGTAATGTTTAAAAGGAGTTGGGATGTCATCAAATAAAATTGAAAGGAGCTAGAGCCATAATGGAAAGAATTAGTGGTAAATAGTTTAACTTTCAGAGCGAGGATAAAACTAGGCTATTTTACATTGTTTGCAAGGGTTGAGGATGTATCTTCAAAGGAATTTGGGGAATTGGGTTCAGAGATGTCACGACCCAAATTTTTGCAAGTCGTGATGGCACCTATGTTCCCAACCAATAGGTAAGCCAACCCAACATATTAACCCAACTAAACCAACAAATGAGTAAAAAGACCAACGCTTAGCAAGAATCTCCAACATGAATTCCTTATAAGTACGAAATGCGGAAGATAAAATATATCACCCCAAGAATTGGTGTCTTAAGTACAAGAGCTTCTAAAATTCGAAGCAAGTCTGAAACTAAATGACAAATCTAACATAAGGGATATCTGTTTGAATACTAATAACAGAATAAATAAAAGGTAGAGGGAGGTGTGGGCCACGGAACAGCCAAGCAGCTCACCACAACTCCAAGAACTTCAAGCCGGACTCAATTTGCTCCACGAGATGTGCTCCTACTCGGAATCGAATCTGCACCACAAAGAGTGCAACAAGCGTAGTATGAGTACGAAACCACGTGTACCCAGTATGTCTCATTGACCGACAACGAAGAAGTAGTGACGGGAGTTATATAAGAAAATAAATTCTTAGGTTGTACAAGTATATATATATATTACACTTACTATTTAAGTTTCATCAATAAAGGAAATCAACATTTAATATTTTCCAAACACCAAATGAAACATATAGTCATCAAGAATGAATGATGAGATGAAATGCAATGCAATATGATGCCATGTAATGATATGTCTCAGAATGTCCAGTACTCACTCAACCGTATATACATGATACTCCTCGGAAATACATCGAGAGTTCATGACCCATGGGGGACTCGCGAGGTCCATATACCGACACGGACGATCTCCACGTGTCTGTGCGGACGATCTCAACGCACCATCATAATATCAAATAACTTCCGCACGGACGGTCTCCACGTGCCCAAATTACAATCTTAACATCTCACTATACTCAGTCTCATGTCAATGCATGTATACAATATTATTTCAATATAAGGGGATAATGATGCATCTCACTCAATCAGTATCAACATAATACATAACCACCTCAATTATCACCATTATACGGGTGTAATAAAGAAAACACAATCACACCAAAATTTCAAGTTAACAATATATCAGCTAATGCCCATATGCTTTGGCAAATTCTCAATTTACATTCCACATTCTATAGTAGTAACTTTCCGTTTATAACACCAGTACTCGTACCAATGCCCGTCACACCATTGATACGAGACCCCCATCTTTCGCCCTTACCCCTTAGTCTATTTTCATTTTTAATCTTTAATTAGGAAAACGTCCTTCAACAAGTCTAAAAAGTCTTAACATACCTTAGATGCCGAACTTGTGCCACGAATCTTTTTAAGATTTTTCCTTTCCTTTCGCAAGGTTTCAGAACGTTCCCAATCTACCAATTTTGCAATATTCATGAGTAAGCAATTTTTGTAGACATTCAAATTATTATATGTCTATCATAGACGCTAAACTCACTCATATTTTCAACCAAACTCCAAGTCTTGATACATATTGGTATGCCAAATTTTTCATACTTGCTAAATTTCAAGCCAAGAACTTAACTCTAACCTCTTCAAATGGACTAAAATTCATGCTAGATCATATAAAATAACACCTAATAATTAATTACCAATCTCAATATATTAAATTTAAATCTAAACTTGATAGTTAGCTTAAGCAGGTCAATGTAATATCTACACTACGGACAGGCAGAATGCACTGTAACGTGACTATCTGAAGAAAAAATTTGTCACATTCCCAAAAATTCATAACAATGCCAATCATTGGCAGCTTGCCAAATGATTGGCTTATGACTTGATTGCCAAAGATTGGCTCACGATTTTCTTATGATTCCCCACCAAAATGGACAAACATTTTTATAATTTGGAGGAAACAATATAGTTAGAGATAGAGGGATAGGAATATAAGAGAAAGAAGGAATTGTTTGGAGTTGCAGGGAAAGTGAGTGGACTGTATCATAAAAAAAATTCCATCTGCACTAATCCACATAATTTTTCATACCTTGTTAACTGTTTGTTTCAGAAATCTAACCTTACATTGATATGTTATCAAGAACGTAAAATTAGATGCAAAGAAGAAAACATCAATTATAAAGTTCACCAATTTGGTTTTAAAACCTTTCCGATAAAATTGACCAACCCCAAATATTTTTTTTTCCAACTTCATTAAATATAACAACTACACATCTAATGATAATAATAGTAACAGCAACAACATACTCCAACTGGCAATAACGAAGGAAACTATATATATCGTTCCCTGCCAATTTTCCTATCAAAGACCTTATTATAATAATAAATAAACGAATAAGTGATCAACTTTCCATCTACCTTACTTCATTAAGATCCATATAACAATCAAGAAATTTTTCAAATTGCTTCTTACCTGAAGATTTCGTTGGTTCCCTCACGTTCTGTAATCTACGCTACCCAAAAAAAATCAGTTTCTACCTCTTTTATTTTCTGCCCTCTTAATGTTAATTAAGTAAAATAAATAAATTAACCCCACTAACCTAAATTAATTAATGGGTCAAATAAAAAAGTATTAAATGAATTATGGATATGACCCACTAACTATTAACTAGATTAATTCTTCACTAAAAATTTTATCAACTAAATAGTCTTAGTTTCGAATAGTTTAAAAATACCCCTTTAAATTTTCAAAAGGAGTCAAACTAGTCCTAGTTCTCAAAACGACCTAGCGGGTCGTTACAAGAGACAAGTGATTTTACCTGTTTCTTCCAGATTATGATATAATATAGTGTCACAAATTCAATAGAATGATTAAACAAAAATAAACTATTGGATAAAACTTGAGAAAGGAGTGTACGGACGTTCAACTCAAGTATGATGATTAGTTCTTTTGTGGTTTTGATTTGGTAAGGAGTACGATAAGATTTTTAGAAAAAGATATGGTAGGGTCAATGAAGAGGCGATCAACGATAAGTAAAATACGTTAAGTAATTATTTTTTTTGTATGAGTTAATGTTGTAAGATAATGGGATTCTGTTACATGGTTGGGATCAAAACTTCATGTTTACATGGCAAGTTTAGATTTGTGATAGTGTATCTTGTCAAGGTAAGAATTGTTAAGGTAAGAAATGATCGATCACATTGAGTATGAAGCATTTAGAAGGACTTAAAATTGAGTAGTACATTTGGTTACTTTTGATTGTTATACCTAAGGTTTCCCATATTGTTGGCCAAAAAAAAAATATTGGTAAGTGAGTTAGCAAAAAGGAGAAAAATTATGGTGTATTGAAGAGTTCAAGTTATTTGAAATTTCCGTCGTGGAAAGATTTTAAGAAAGGCAAAGGAACAATAAGACCTCTCGTACAAACATTGGATTCGGAGGTGATGGTTGTAGTGATTTCGCCTTTGAGTTTAAATATGACTATGAGATGTGAACTAGTTCAGCACCTACTTACTATCGGTTTATTATTAACTTTTCTAAATATTAAGTTTTGATTGGGTTACAATAAATGACGTAAGGAAGATTATACATGGTTATGTCGAGCTAGATTGTTCAGAATGTGATTAAGCAACAAATGGATGTTAAATAGTGTGGACCTACAGTTTTACATATTTAATGAGGATTGGAGGGGATTAAAATTATTTTGTTGATGAGACAAAATAGATTGTTATAATGTGTTACATAGGCATTTTATGGTGAGTAGAGGTTATGAGATTATAGTATATATAAATATTGTAGTGATCAAGGGTTTCTTTGAGTTATCGTATGAGGTAAATGATGGTACCAAATGGTGGTTGAAAATGGTATGTGAAAGTTTAGGTGAAGTTGACATTAACTGTGACTTAATTATTTTACCCTAAAGGAGAAATATAGATTTGAAATTAGTGTTATCGGTCTTGGATGTGACTTATATCTATTATCAGACGCTTAAATGGAAAGATAAGAAACCATGGTTCAAAGTCTTGGAGACTACAATGTGCTTGCTAAGGAGAATGTGATACTAATGACGGTGTGAAAGTAAGGTAAATGGTTGATGTGGTTATGATATTTGTTAATATTAATAGTGTTGGCTTTGATGGAGTACTGTGAGAAGTATGCAGGGTTTGGCAAATCCAGCATGTGTAAAATTGTAATGGAGATCAGACTGGTTGATTTTGGGTGGAAAAAAAATTTAAATAAAAAAATAATTAAATTGAGGGATGTAGTCAGATGAATGAAAATATTGATATGGAAATTATGGAGAAAGTATCTAGTGTTATTCGACCTTGATTCCGTATATTCTTAAGTTGACCACCTACTTCGTTTCGGACATGATTTGGAGTACGATTCATTGCATATGCCCACATTTTTTTTTACATCTATGGGTGAATTCCTAGTGGTGGATCGGATGTACCGATCGTCTAATGTCTTCTTGATAGGGTAGGATCCTTGGTTAGACTTGTTCACTTCAGTTATGACATATTTGATGTTGTTTGAAAAAATTAGAAATATATCACTATTTTTATATGCACAACCTTGCTTATGGGATCTTACAAAAGAGCTTTCATGAATAGTTATGGTTATCCGACAGTGTTGTAAAAGGTTCTGCATCCTAGCGTGTACCATTTGTAGGGTGTTTATTTGATCTTGTTCTTCATTCGATTAGATATGTTTGATTATCCCTTGATGTGTATTCGATGTCTAAAGATCAGATTTTTCATAGTTTAAGCTCATGAAAAGATTAGGTTGTGACAAGGGAATCTTGATAAGGTCTATGATGGTTTGTGTAATAGGTGTATGTGATCGTTGATCTAGGTTCACTTCAGATTGTAGTGGGTATGAATTCAGAATGTTATCCTTGTTATGTAAGAAAAGATTTGTTGTGATGATTGTGTTATGTTCCAGTGGGTTTCAGTTGAGATTGGGTTCATTGGTTGTTTTATGGCGTGATATGTAAATCTTCCGAAGTTTCATTCAAAACATCAGTTCTTGGTAGTTTATATTTAATGGAATGTGCTAAAGATGAATTGATCACTTGGAGAGATGAACACGACTTTGAAAATCATACCTCAAGTTTTTGGTCGTGTTAGTTATTCTTCCTTCTCCTACTTTATGTTCGAGGACGAACATAATTTTTAGTGGTGGATAATGTAATGATCCTCTTAGTCGTTTTAGAAATTTTAATCAGCATTATTATATTAACCTTTTTAGTAGATTTTGTAAATAATTTATATGACTTATAACAATGAGTGACATTATTTTTAGATTTAATAAAGAATTATTTTTTTGCTAAGAATAATGAAAAAAGAAAAAAATAGAAAAAAAAAAGAAAATCAAATAAATAAATAATAATAAAATAATAAAAAAAAAAGGCAAAGTGCCCTAAATGGTTGGTTGAAGCCGCACACGGCTTGTGAGAAAAAAAGAAGAAGGAACGATCCGTGGAAAAAAAATACGCAGATAAGAAAAGAAAATAAAGGGAGAAAATAAAAGGAAAAAGGAGGAAAAACAACGATATTTTTATCTCGAGATATCAAGGTAATTATTCTTATCCTTTCTATTAAATTTTTGTGTAACTAGGAATAGATTTTTAGGTTAAAACGTGTATAATTTATACTAATATGTGAACTTGCAAACTTGGGGTTATAAATGTGTATAAGTATTATGGTTCAATCATTGGACAATGATTAGTCCTAATCATTGGACAATGATTACTCCAAGATTAGGATTATTAATAGTGGAACGATAAATATGAATTGGAACATTGAAAATAAGTGGTTTCAGCAGATAGTTTTGTAGTCCGTCATTGATGTGTTGGGCAGTTAGTTTCGGCTTTAATTATTTTCATTTGATTATCATATTAGGATTCAAGTTTTGATATATTGAGATATGTGTTAAATAGTGGGTGCATTATGATATATAAAAATCATTATAATTATGTTATTCAGAGAATTAAGATTTAACCCTAAACTTGAAATTCAGAAAATATGAGATTTGGTCAATTGTTTGGAATAAAGATTCAGAAACTTTATTATAAATTTGGATGAGTTTTGGGTCTAAGCTAGAGATACAGCAATATGAATGTTGGTAGTTTCGAAATCATATCGTAATTATTTATTTGAATAGATTTTATTGGTTTGGAAGTCAACAAAAAGCGGAAGGCTCAAGTTTTGGAGTCATTGTTCGACTATTTGAGGCAAAAGGATTTCTAAACTCTTGTTAAGTGTATGAAATGCGTGTATGTCCTTGTGGTATATGTTGGGAGTAATGGGATTGGTGATGGGTTGACTTGCCCACATTGATTAATTCTGATGATGAAAAGAATGGGGATAACAAAAGGCAATGTGATTAATTGTTTATGTCTGTTGTGTTGAGAAAGGGTTGAAGGCTTGTTGAATCATTGTTGATGTAACTTCATGTTTGTGTGGTTGTGAATTGTGCGATGTTATGAAAATGGTCATCTCCTCATTATATGTGTGAACTTGTCATCTGCATTATTCTGAGGCATTGGTTGTGACAAGTGTTATGTGCATTGAGAAAGAATGGGTACTTAAGAGGATGTACCATTTCGAGGGACGTATCGCGCGCCACGATGGATACTATATTTCGAGGGACGTATCGCGCGCCGCGATGGTTACTATTATCGAGGGTCGTGTTGTGCGCCGCGACAGATGCATGGACAGATATGTCCCCCATGGGTCCCGGACTGAGAGACAGCGGGTGTGTATCACTAGGTCAGACATGCATCATTATACTTGACATTGCATTCCATTGCATTGCACATACTTATCATTAGTGAACTTGATATCGTATTTTGCTGATCTTCTAATTGCCTTTCTGCGGAACTTGTGATTGATTAATATTGAGCTTGTTATTGCGGATATGTAATTTGTTGAAGTATTCTTGTTGAGGATATGTAATTTGTTGAAGTGTTGTTGATGAGGATATGTAATTTGTCTAAGTGTTGTTGTTGAGCTACGTGCTATGTAAACTGTGAGCTGTTAGGTTGGGTTGATTTTAATGCAGGTTGTAGTTGTGGAGGTTTGGTTGGGGGTGGTAGGGAGTACCCGTATTTTATCCCTTAGCTTGTGTTTAGACGTTTTACTTGCTGGGTACCGTGTGGTTTGGTACTCAACCCTTGCTACTACAAATTTTTTTGTAGGTTACTAGCCCGGACTTTGTGATATTTCCCTTCTCCTTGTCTAAGGTTTCTTGGAGATTTGTCAGGTAGCTGTTTCCATCGCAGCAGACTTTCTTCTCCTTAATTATGATCTTGTTCTATTCTAGAAACAAGTTCATTTGAGACTTGAGTTTTTCTTTTGAATCAATTATAATACTTTAGAGGATTGTACACGTGACTACCAGGTTTTGGGGATTTTATTAAGTTACTTATATTTTATTTCCGCACTTTATTGTAATGGTTGAGTTTTAGGCTGACTTGTCTTGGTGGGATAAGACGAGTGCCATCACGTCCATTTTTGGGTCGTGACACATATACAAAGTCTTACGAGACAATAGCTATTTGTATACAATTATTTAATTTTGTATAAAATAAATTTGTTAAAATTACTCTATTATACCTATACAAAATTCTAAAACATTATACAAATTCGTGGATATATATAAAAAATTATGAACATAATAAAATATTGTATATATAAACGTTACACACTCAAATATACAAACAGATTTCAAGCTTACTATATATACAACTAACAAATGAATATTATACAATCAGTTTAATCATTAATATTTATTTTTTTTATAAAAAAAAAACATGAAATCATAGATGCACATATATAACTATAATATATATACCAAAATTATTGTGCATTATACAAATACCTTAATATATATACAAAAGAAAAAAAGGAATATAATAAAATATTGTATACAAACAGATTACCCCCAAAAAATTAAAATAGTGCATATTATGATGGTCATATACAGTTAAAACACAAAATCAATTACACACAAACATTGTATAAAAATTACATACGATTTCTCAAATATATACAATATAATTAATTGTACATTTTTTTAAAGATAAATCTATGAAACACTCAGGCATATATATATATATATATATATATATATATATATAAACTTTAGAATTATTTTTGAAAAAATATTTGATTTGAATATTTTTCTTAAATCACGGGATTATGTCAATTTATTGTTACCATTTTTTGTACTATTGTTACCATTTATTGAAAAAATAATTTATTTGTATAAATTTAATTAGAAAAATATTTTTTACAAATTTAAAGTCACCTATCAAACTAAACTATACCCATGAAATGTAATTATGTAAACTATACCCATGAAATGTAATTTCATAAAATCCATTTGCCACATATGAAATTTTCCCTAAAAATAAACGATGGTAGCTTTGATATCAAATTAGATCCCATCATCTCGAGATTAATATAGTTAAAACTCCTGTCTAATATTGAATAAATCTTTTTGAGTCAAAATTTTCTTATTAGGAAAATAATTTAATTGATTTAAATTTAAGCAAGTATTATATATGAAAAAAAACTGACCATAGAGTTTTAGAAAATGTTTTTTAAAGAAATTATGAAAATTTGTATATTTTTATTTTTGAAGGTAAAGGATAAATATTGAAACACGTAAAAATTTGAAATATTAATGTTAAAAATATTTGAATAATATAATACAAAATAATTTCTTAATTAATAAATTGAAATATTTATTGAATTTTAAATGAAGATATTTCTATGATTATTGCCATTGCAATGCTTATAAATGCATGTTATAATTTTTTTCCAGCATTGGGAGAAACTATTTTTAGTATAAATTTTATATTTCTTTCAATTATATAAAAATCAAATCATTCTTAAATTTTAATTTAGTTACATTACAAAAATTCTAAATAAGTTTCAAGGCATATCAGTACATAATTATTTGCACAAGACACTTATCAAACTAATATGATTACTGAGAAAATAATTAAGAGTTTTATTTCATTTTAAGAATAGTTTACAATCTTATATATATATATATATATATATATATATATATATATATATATATATATATATATATATATATATTATTGTTTACCATTAATTTATTTTGTGATTACTTCACATTCTTTTTTTTTCTTTTGTGAGTCATTATGATATTCATTATGCTTATAAAAAGAATCCTACTTTTTATATAAAAATATCATGAAAATTAATTATTTCAATCTTTGTTTGCCTCTAATTAATATACTTGAAAATAAATTAGTGTGATAAAATTAATAATATATATTAGATTGAAATTAAACAAAAAGATGTTAAAAGTTAAGTTTACAAATAAAAATGAATAGGATGATATATTTGTATTAAAGATGACCAAGAATAAAAATGTAATTTTATTCTAATAAAACTCTATCAAGAATAAATAATTCTAGAAACATCTTTCTTTATATGAAGTGAATGATAATAAAAGTTAAAAATGTAACTTCATTCAAGCAAAAATCTACCGAGAATGATAACAAGAAACTTAAATAGTTCTAGAAACATCTTTAGTTATTATTATTAGCATTACCTTATTTTTGTTATTTCTTCATTTTTTAATGAGTTATTATGATATCTATTTATCATACGAAAGTAAAGAAATAATAATTACGCTTAGCTCTTAATAATTATATATCAAGTATAATACTAGGTGGAACCAATCAAAATTAAAATTAAAATTAAAATTTATATTTATATTAAATTTTGTGTATTGAAATATTTTTTAATTTTGTGATCTTAAATATGCTATATAAGAAAATTAAAATTCAGAAGTTATTTTCTTTTTGAAATGAAATAAAAAATAAGTTCATATATATCGAAAAGGAGGGAGTCATATATTAAAAATGAAATATATATGTGTTATTATTGAAATGGACTTTCATATATTATTATTTTTTTAAAAATCGTTTAACTTCCTTCTATTGATTTGAGCATATATGTGGAGTTTTAAAGATTTGAACATTTTAATATAGAAATATAATGATTTGAAAACATTAATTCTTCTTTTTAATTTCTAATTTGTTACATATTTGAAAATTACATAAAAAAAAGAAGCTTAAAAACGCAATGTAACTTAAGATACTTTTAGAAAAACACAGTTAAAAAACATAATGAAATTTGGTTGACTTCCTTATTTTTATTGAAACAAAAAAAAGTTGTATATATTGTTTGAAAATAATGTAAGAACTAAAAAGTACTATAAATTACAGTAAAATGACAACTAAAGAATATGTGAGAATCATATAAGAAATTTCGTTTACTTTCCTAAAATCACTTATATCATATAAAATAAGATAGATGCAGTAACATATATTATCCGAAAATAACATAAAAAGTACATAAATTAACAATTTAAAATATTTTTTTTAGAAAACACATAAAAAATTTAGTTCACTTTTTCAAATTTCATTTGTATCACATAATTTAATTCTTAATATTTTTCTATTCATTATGCTTATAATAAAAGCCTATTTTTATTTAAAAATATCATGAATTAATTATTTCAATCTTTATATTGGATCTAATTAATATAGTTGAAAATAAATTAGTGTGATAAAATTAATAATATATAATAGATTGAAATTAAAGAAAAAGACGTTGAAAAGTAATACTACATTTAAAAATGAATAGGATGATAATGATAATAAGTAACTTAAATAGTTCTAGAAATATCTTTAGTTATTATTAGTAGTATTACCTCATTTTTGTTATTTCTTCATTTTTAATGAGTTATTGTGATATCTATTTATTTTATGAAAGTAAATAAATAATGATTACGCTTCGCTCTTAATAATTATATATCAAGTATAATATTAGGTGGAACCAATCAAAATTAAAACTAAAATTTATATGTATTTTAAATTTTGTGTATCAAGAATGATAACAAAAAATTAAATAGTTCTAGAACATCTTAAGTTATGTTATTACCATTAACTTATTTTGTTATTACTTCACTTCTTTCTTTTGTGAGTTATTGTGATACCTATTCAGTTATTACTCTATTTTACTATTACTTTAGTTTAATTCTTAATACTTTTTTTATTCATCATGCTTATAAAAATGCCTACTTTTTATATAAAAATTTATCATGAATTAATTATTTCCATCTTTATTTTGGCTCTAATTAATATACTTGAAAATAAATTAGTGTGATAAAATTAATAAAATATATTATATTGATATTAAAAAAGATGTTAAAAAGTAACTTTACAAATAAAAGTGAATAAGATGATATATTTGTATTAAAGACGACTAAATATAAAAAAGTAAGTTCATTCTAACAAAAATCTACCAAGAATAATTCGAGAAACATTTTTCTATATATGAAGTGAATGATGATCAAAGATAAAAATATAATTTCATGCAAGTAAAAATCTACCACGAATCATAACAAGAAAATTAAATAGTTCTAGAAACATCTTTACATATTATTATTAGTATTACCTCATTTTTGTTATTTCTTCATTTTTTATAAGTTATTGTGATATCTATCGGTTTATTATATAAAAGTAAATAAATAATGATTATGCTTAGCTCTTAATACTTATATATCAAGTATAATATTAGGTGGAACCAATCAAAATTAAATTAAATTTATATTTATTTAAATTTTGTGTATTGAAATATTTTTTAATTTTGTGATCTTAAATATGCTACATACAAAAATTAAATTTCAGAAGTTATTTTCTTTTTGAAATAAAAATATAAGTTCATATAAATCGAAAAGGATGGATTCATATATTAAAAATAATATATATATATGTGTTATTATTAAAATAAGATTTCATATATATTATTTTTTTAAAAATAGTTTGGCTTCCTTCTATTCATTTATGCATATATGTGGAGTTTTAAATATTCGAACATTTTAATATAGAAATATGATGATTTGAAAATTTTAATTCTTCATTTTAATTTCTAATTTGTTACATATTTGAAAATTACATTAAAGAAAACTTAAAAACGCAACGTAACAATTTAAGATATTTTTTTATTTAAAAACAGAATGAAATTTAGCAGACTCCCTTATTTTTATCGAAACAAAAGAAATTGCATATATTGTTCGAAAATAAAGTAAGAACTAAAAAGTACTATGAATCACAGTAAAATGACAACAAAAAATATGTGAGACTCATACAAGAAATTTTATGACTTTCCTAAAATCACTTGTATCACATAAAATAAAAACAGATGTAATTAACATATATTATTCGAAATTGACACAACAGGTACATAAATTAACAATTTATTTTTTTGTTTTAAAAAACACATATAAAAAATTTAGTTTACTTTTTCAATTTTCATTTGTGTCACATAATTGGAAGAAAAAAATTAACATATGTTGGGCCTGCGCTAGCGCGATCACCTTATATCTAGTATTATATAGAAGATTCATGTTAAGGACGACCAATGACATTTTAATAATTTAAATATCACTTAAGGGTAAAATAATAATTATATAATTAATGGTTAAAATGATAATCTAGAAGAATCCATACATGTCTTAACTTTGTTATGGACCCATAAGGATGTTATTGTAATTTTGTTTAAATGAGAGTTTCTATTACTTAATTCTTACAAACAATAGTAAATGCTAAGCATGTTTTGACATATTTTAGAAACAAATTTTAGAACTAATTAAAGTAAAATGTGTTTGAATAGTTAACATTTTGTTCCTAGAATTACTTTAAAGAAATATTGCATAAACTTATTTTCAATATTATGTTACATAATGTGACCACTAAATTAGTATTTTGATTGTTAAAATAGTCTTTAAAATGATGTATCACTATTTATTTTTTGGGGTAAGCTTTTGAATTTTCTTTACGACATAATATTAAATGTAATATAAAAAAAAATTAAGTATTGTAATTTAGAATATAACATTATGATAATTGTTATTGTATATAGAAATAAAGTTTCTTTCATGATTGTTTTTATTGTTGTGGAGTCAAAAAAAAAAATTTAATAAATATTTTCAATATTTAGAATATCACATTACGGTGATTGCCATTTTATATAGTAATAAAGTTGATTTCTCGATTGTTTTTATTGTTGTGAAGTTATAAATCAATTTTTTTAAGTATTTCTATTTATCAAAGAAAATAATAAAATGTATCACAAAATTCATCGATAAAGTGAAATACAAACATGGAACGTTTAACATTCAAATTCTAATGAATATCAAAATTCAAACTAAAGAAAATGAGAAGTTAAAAAATAAAAGAGAACAACAAAAGAAAACGTAAATAGAAAAAAACTTTTTTTTTTCGAAATATAGAGGATGAAAAAAGCTAAAAAAATAAATGAATTTGGAAATAAACAACCTGAAAAAGATTATACTGGTTATTTTTTGGGGGTAGGCTTTAGAATTTTCTTTACGGCATGATATTAAGTGTAGTATGAAAAAAATTAGTTAATGTATATAACATTACGATAATTGTTATTGTATACAGAAATAAAGTTTCTTTCATGATTGTTTATATTGTTGTGGAGTCAAAAATTATTTTTGAATAAATACTTTTGATATTTAGAATATTACATTACAATAATTGTTATTGTGTATAGTAGTAAAGTTGGTTTCTCAATTGTTTTTATTGTTGTGAAGTTAGAAATTTATTTTTTTAAGTATTTCTACTTATCGAAGACAATAATAAAATGTATTACAAAATTCATCAACAAAGTCAAATGCAAACACAGTATACTTATTTGAAGCAATAGAGATTTGAAAGACTTTAATCGATCTTTAGGAATTGATTGATCAATGATTAATATTTTATCATATGCAAAGCTTATGATGCAAATATCTCAAAACAAAGATAATAACATTGTGAAAAATAGATAACACTTGCGAATATATATGAAGATTGATGAACTTTTTCAAAAATATCAACATTTTATATATTCCCTCATCACAAAATTTTTAACTCATAAAATAACACAATTCTCTATTTCCTTGCTGCATAGAATTTTTTAGAATTCAACTTTCTCAATTTAGGTTGTAAACGACACATTTATGGTTTATGACCATTTGAATAGATAAAGCATAGAAATCTCATATTTTCGGAGGCTAATTAAATAATATCTGAGAAGTTTTCTCAATTACAATAATTTTGAATTTTTCATTTCTCTCGAATGCATTTTTTGGTTGTCCATCACATTGGAAATAACATATTACTCCGGGGAAGGGATGTATTCGAGAGGAGATACATATGCATTCGAAAGAAAATAGATGTATCCGAGAGAAAATAGAGATGCATCTGAGAGGATTATAATATCTTAAGTTGTGAATTTATGTAAATTTTTTAACAAAATATGTGAAATTATATTGGTGTCCGTATCATAGGCCTTTAAAAATCTAGTATATATATAAAAGAGAACCCTAGGCCTGCCTACGTGGCGCCACCACAAACAAGGATTCCCCTTTTATTTATCTATTACCAAAAACTAGCTTCCCCTTTCATGAAAAATTGTGACTTATATGAAAAGTTGCGACTTTATGAACAATTGCAATTTTTATAAAAAGTTGTGACCTTTTAGGAAGAGTTACGACTTTTATGAAGAGTTGTCTTATGAAAAGTTATGACTTTTATGAAAAGTTGCGACTTTTATGTAAGGTTGTGACCTTCCGAAGGGTTATAACTTTTCCAAAGAGTTGTGACCTACACTTTGCTTAATATAAATAGAGGGATTTTTTGCCACTATTATTTGTACCTTTTTTTCGTTATAGGGTAGTCGAATTCAAATACACTAATTATACTTCTTATGGAGATTGTTTCATTCCTTAAAGTTTTCTTCCTCCTACTTCAAAGAGATTAATCTTTACTATAAGTTATAGTTATTCATGTAACTATGACAATTTCTTTTTACTATTTTGGTGACCTTTTTAAAACTTTTTTTAAAAATCTCAGCAAGGATGGTTGAAAATTGATCTTCTCTTTCTTCATTTCCTACATGTTTCTTCATATAAACAAAAAAAAATTGGTTTTAATCGCAATGTAACATTACTAATTTTTCACCTCTCAGTCCACAACTCATAGAACTGTTGAAATGGTTCAATTCACATTATATTTGGTTCTTTAATTTCAAAACTTGTATTTCTGCCACTATTATTTGTAGTTTTTTTTTTTTGCTATAGGAGAGTTGAATTTAAATACATTAATTAAGATTCTTATGAAATGTTTCACTCGTCAAAGTTTTATTCCTCCTATCTAATGAAACTTAATCATTTACCGTAAGTTATAGTAATTCATGTAACTATTGAAATTTCTTTTTTCTATTTTGATGTCATTTGTTTTAACTCAGTTAAAATTTTCAATGAGAATGATTGAAAATTTATTGTCTATTTTGTCTCTTTCTATAGTTCTATTCGTACTTTTTTGGGAAAATTTCTTGTGAGTTATGCGATATTTGATAGTACAAAACAATAAATATGTGATAACTAATAGGCAACCAATACTGATGTTTGTTAAAAGAACCAAAGAAATTGCTCTCTTCTTTGTCACTGTTAATATATTTTTTTGATTGCTCATTCTTACATACAAACATTATATATGTCATTGCACCCTTCCTATAATATTAGTATAGAGACAATCATCACACTTTTTTTTTATCGCAGGTTAACTAATTTATCATATTTCTTTTTTCTCTTCTTTTTAGACATAATAATAGATCAAGTTTTCTTGAATCTAACAAATGTCCAAAATACACTAAAACAAAAATACTTTTTACTGTCAATGAATATGCACAACAACGAAGAGCGCTAGAGCCTTTACCTACATTAATTAATTGTTATTATATTAATGTTGCTATGGACTTTTTCTAGGGACATTTATAATTGTCGCTAAAGATCATTTTTGTCGTAGTGATAACTCTTTCTTTTGATAAAGAAGTAATAACTCTTTCTTTTGGCTCTTTCAATTAAAATTGTGAACTGTAAACTTGGATACAAACTGACAGATTATATTTTTGAAAAATATGTTAAGCGTCATATGTATTTTTTTTTATTGTTAGGAAAGTAAGGTTGTTTTATAATTATCTGTCGATATTTGTGAGTTCAAGCACTCAGATAATTATGATTTGAGATTTTAATATGTTATGTGTAAAATTTTTGGTTTAGAATATCCATCTATGAATGATGTCGCCTACTGCTTGATTGATAATTACATTAATTAGTTGTAACTGCATAATAAAATCATAACAATAAGGCTTAAGTCATCTACGACCACTTAAAGTTGTCCACATATTTCACTTAAACACCTCAACATGTCCATTTTCCTATTATACACTTCAACCTTAAAAAATAAATACCTATCAAATATTTTTCTGACACCTAATTAAAAAATGAAGTGCGTGCAACACACACACAGTTGATGTGGCAAAATAACAAATTAAACTACGACATGTGGCATTTTAGTTTAATTATCTTAAATAAATGAAATTAAAATACCAAAAAATCTAAATCTTAAAAAAAAGAGAGTTTCAACCAGAAAAAAATATATGAAAAATCCACCTCACCCACCCACCCCAAACCTCCCCTTCTTCTCTTTCCCTTAAAGATAACCCATTCCACCATTGTTGTTGTTCATCTAAAAAAAAGTGGAGATTTTAACATATACTAACTAAGAATTTTTTATTTTTGTTTCTCTTTATCCCGTCTTTTTGTTCCTATTTGAAATTGATGTTGTTATTTTTTTACAAAAAATTCATTCTTGTTAATTTTGATTTAGAATTTTGTTTCTACTTTGTTGTGGAAGAAGAAGGGGTTGTGTATGCGTCTCCATTTTTTCTGGTAAGGAGATGTGGATGATAGCCTTCGTTTTTTCCAGCAAAAAAATATGGATGGTGGTATCCATTTTTTCCGGAAAAAAAGATATCAAGATCTAACTTTAAATCTGAAAAATTAGAATAATGACAAGAAGAAATATGATAAAACAACATATTAAGGCTTGGAATGTAGGGAATAAAGTGATGTTTGGATTTATTAATGCCTTGGAATTCTTATTATAATGGTGGATTGTTATGAAGAAATAGGAGCAACAGGGTGGTGCAATTTTGAAAAGGAGGATTTGAAAAGATTGTTATTTTTTTTAAAAAAAATAATGAGAAAAAAAGTTTGAAAATTGTTGATTAAATGATTCACGCGCTCATTAAGGCGTGAATCTCACTTTTTTTCCACATGTGCACAACGTGTTTAAATGGTTCAAATTCAGAACAGTTCAGGTGTTCAATAGGTTTAAGTCCTAGTTAAAGTGTTTAAGTGAAATATGAGGACGACTTTAAGGGGCCGTCGATGACTTTAGCCTAACAATAACTATGGTTTAATCCAACTAAGTTGGGCTGGTGATATGAAACCTAAGCAATAGTAATGACTATTCTGTGACGATGAGAAACAACATTTATGATACTAACAATTTTATGGTCATAAGAAAGGAGTCGAAGGTCCTCCATTTGAATTAGTTAATTATGCTCTTGTATAGATATAATGTTCCACTTTACTTGGGAGTATTGTTGTTCGAGGCTTTTTGGTCTCTTCTTTAATATCTGATGTTTTTTTAAGTTCTTGAAATTTAGAAAATCTCATTACTTCTGACCAACTATCTCCATGGAGATTTCTTACACTTCTTTCTTATACTTAAAATATCTCTATGATTCATAATTTTTGTATAAAAAAATCAAAAAAAAAAAAAACAAAATAACACTTTTGAGTTTTGGGATTGCCTTAAGATAAAATGATCTTAACAATGTAGTGTATATATCGAGAATCCGAATATTATCAAATGATCAATATGAGCTTAGCAACATAGGCCAATCCCGTGCGATACACGGATAATTTACCTAGTTATATTAAAATTCAAACCATTCACAAATTTTTATTTTGTTACATTAAAAAATTTCTTAATTTGGTTTGAGCAAAAGCAATACATAAAACAATTGCAAAAATACTTACCAAACTGATGTGTTTACACATATCGACGGTAAAAACTTAATTTTGTTTAATTTTAGGAATACTATTCAATTATATTAAACAATAAGAAAGAATTCTAAATTAGTTTCGAGTAAAACAATACATAAAATAATTGCACAAGAAACTTGTCCAATTTATGTGTTTACACATATTGAGGAAAGAAAAGAGAATGTTGTTTCATTTTATGATTAGAATTCAACTATATTTAAAAGCGATTCATTTTAAATTTGTTTTTGTTACATTAATAAAATTTAAATTAGTTTCGAGCAAAAGCAATACAAACAAAATATTGCAATTAAAATCTAGTTGAATCTTCTATCCTTAGCCATATACGAAAGGAAGTTATTGTCTTCAAATGTCACTCAACTTTGAAACATTATCTAGTAAAATCATTAAACTTTATTATGTATCAAGAAAATTACTCAGCTTTCACAATTGTATCAATAAAATCACTCTTAATGCTTGTTTGACTTGCCTACCACAAAATACCCTTAAAGAATTGTGAATTTCGTTATTTTCTTTCTTTTTTTTCTTGGACAATTCTCGTCAAAGCTTGTGAACTGAGTAAATGAATTAATTTTTAACAAACATAAAAATCAAAACAGTTCTATTCGTACTAATTAAAGACTATTCAAGTTAATAATTTGTCAATCTATGATGAGATCCAATTCGATCTACAAAGATCATCTCCTAAACAAGCCAAATAAAGTTCTTATATATTATTCATAATTTTAATCCAACACATTTTAGCCGAACTTCACAATATCCTTTATTTTCTTATTTGGGTCTATGAATTTTTATCCTTTTTTTTTTAAAAAAAATAATTATAACTAAATTAGTCATAAGCAAACAAAAAAATATTAATTCCATGAGCTGCTACAGTGAGGAAAAGTTTAAACCAAAATACATCGTAACAAATTCACGGAATTAAGAGTGATTTTATTGATACAAAGATCAAAGTTGGATTATTTTATTGATATAAAGGTCTAAGTTGAGTGATTTTTTTTATACAAAATAAATTAAAGTGAGTTTGCTGGATAAATTCTTAAAATTTAGTGATCTTTAGAAATATTATCTCTAGGAAAAAAACAAGTATTTTTGACCACTGAACTCATTGCAAAGAGAAAAATAAAAATGAATTTTCTCTCCCAAATACCATTTCCTCTCTTACAGAAATTGTAGTGATTAGACATTATTTACAGAAAAAGAAATTATTAATCTTGATCCAAGAAATGTTATATATGTGGATATAACTTTTTTTTATATCTTTCTTCATTATATATATATATATATCTATATATATATATATATATATATATAGATATATATATATATATATATATAGATATATATATTAAAATGTTATAAGAGGAAACAATTTTTTTGAAGCATTTGAATATAACGAAGAAGCATTTGAATATAACGAAGAAACAAATACGCCCTTCAATAGTTAAACCACATTAATAAAAAATCTTAGTTGAGTGAAAAATTTCAACCTGCCTAGCAATATTTGCATTAAATATCTTCTCTACTTTCTCAAGAAAATAAAATCTTCTCCCCTAAATATTCATTCATCATCATTTTGTTTTTATTTATCCATCATAATTATAAATTTTGGCTACTATACAACTCGATTAAGGATGTTAAAATAAAAATATAAATGAAGGAAACTAATATATTTAGTTTTTGTTATAATATTCTCACACTTTAATTAACCTCACAAAAAGTACACTATATCAAAAATTATTTTTAGTAGCAATTAATTAACAATAATAACTCAATTATCGCTATGTATATAATTTTAGCGGCAACAATCACACTTTGTAGATATTCGTAAAGACTTTAGGGACATTGAATCTGATAACTATGAACAAATGTAATGCTTAGAAATTTATTTTGAAAATGAAGTGCAGACATATCTACTTATAATTAAACGCTTACAAGCAAGAATCGATTAAAGGAGATGGCAATAATTGGATTGATCAAGGAGACTCTATTGCCTGATAAATTCGATACATGACGTATTTTCTATGATAAATATGAAGAATAGCTTTAATTAATCTTCGATGTGAAAAAACTAGACAAAGCATATTCAGTAAAAAAAATTACAATCTTTATGACAAAGCAAGAAATTAGAGTTGGAAGTATGAATATACTCGAATAAGATTGATCTTAATAGAATTATAAAAGAGTATAAATAGAAGACATTGATCATATATCCTTATAAGTTGTTGTTGTGGTGGTGATTTGGATCTTGTACATTAATGTTGAATGATGTATCATCAAGTAAAGTCATTAGCTCATCATCATTCAAACTCAGCAAATCAGAAAATGAAGGACTCCGTGGAATCCCTAGTGATTCATCAACATTGTTACCCATTGGTGTTGATGAACTCATTGGGGGGATATTGATCAAAGGGTCTATTTGTGGTTCCGATTGAGTAAAAACTACATTAGACATTGGAGGAGTAATCGTCGGTGAAGGCGTTGGATAAGCTATTGTTGTTGGAAGGATTGGATAAGCCATTTCAGGATACCTTTGTGAAGATAACAAAAAAGGAACCTGTGAAAGATCCACATGTGGAACCATTCGAGGAGGATTGTTCAAAGGGAACATGAATTGTAGCATTTGAGAAGGAGCATTTGAAGGAATCATCGATGGTGGACTTAGATTAAGAGGAGCCCTTGGCCCGTCAAAGTTGATCCCACTAGGTATAGTAGATGAAACCAAAAGAGGAATCTCGGATAGTACTGGAGAATCAATAGGGACCTGAAGAGGATCCCATTGCATGTCGAAGCTGGTCCCACCAGAATCGATCGGTGCATCAATAGGTAGAGGAGCATTTGATGTCGAACCTTCGTTGTTAGTTTTTGCTTTGATCCCATCATTTATCAGTTTGAGGTGCTTCTTAATCACATAACAGAGATCGTTGAAATATTCTGGGAGCCTATTATTGGGCATCTCTTCACCATTCAACAATTCATACATATGGTTTGTATACTCCATTTTCTTGTTTTCCTTCCTTACCTTCTCAAGTTCCTTCTCAATTTTCTCGATCCTTTTCTCAGTTATCATTTCATATGTTTTCATGTTTTTTGATCTCTTCTCCTCTGGAAGATCAATAAACTTTGTAAAGAGGCTTGTAGCAACTTCATGATTTGGAAACACCTCAGGTTCATCATGATAATCGCTCTTGACTAAGGTAGCCAATTCAACATCGCAAAGGGTGTTGAGTTCACGAGCCTTTGTTAAAAATCCCTTTAGTCGTTTTCTATATGAGACTCTCCTCTCATTGCGATTTTCCATGAAAGCCAACTTCACTTTCTTTCTACCCATGGCTAAAAATGAGGAAGAGGAGAAGATCTTTATTTATTAGGATATGAGGGATGAAATTGATTTATTATTGTTATTGTTGTTGTGTGTTGCTTTGCTAAGAATTTTCTTCTATTTATAAGTACAAATAATTTTTTCAATAATTTGAATTAGAGAATACTTAGTTGTCATGTGTACAATTTTGGCATAAAAATAAATGATGGTATATTTAATATCAAATTAGATTCCATCATCTTGAGATTAACATAGTTAAAACTCATATTGAACAAATCTTTTTTAGTCAAAATTTTCTTATTAGGAAAAACGTTAATTGATTTAGATTTAAGCAAGTAAATGTATGAAAGAAAACTAACTATAGATTATTAACAAATATTTATTAAGAAATTTTAAAAAATTGTACATTTTAATTTATGAATGTAAAGGATAAATATTAAAAAAATAAAAATTTGACATATTGGCAAAAAATATTGAAATATTAATCTTTAAATATTTGAATAATATAATAAAAATTAATTAATTTATTAATAAAATTGAAATATTTATTGAATATTAAATGAAGATATTTGTATGATTATTGCCATTGCAATGCTTATAATAGCATATTATATTTTTTTCCAATTTTTGAAGAGACCATATTTAGTAGAAATTTTATATTTCTTTAAATTATATTAAAAATCAAATCATGCTTAAATTATAAATTTCTTCCATTAAAAAAATTCTAAAGGAGTTTCGAGGCATATTAGTACATAAATACTTGCACAAGTCACTTACCAAACTAATGTGATCACACATGTTGAGAAAATAATTAAGTGTTTTGTTTCATTTTAAGAATAACATTTAATTATATTAAAATTTAAATTACTCTCAAATTTTATTTTGTTACATTAAAAAAATTCTAAATTTGGTTCGAGTAAAAGCAATACATAAAATAATTGCTCAAAACACTTACAAAATTAATGTGTTTATACATATTGAGGGGAAAAAGTGAATTTTGTTTCATTTTAAGAATACTATTCAATTAAGTTAAACAATAAGAAAGAGTTCTAAATTAGTTTCGAGTAAAACAATACATAATATAAGTGCACAAGAAACTTGTCCGATTTATGTGTTTAGACATATTGAGGAAAGAAAAAGACAATTTTGTTTCATTTTAAGATTAGTATTCAACTATATTTAAAATCAAATCATTCTAAAATATGTTTTCGTTACATTAAAAAATATTTCAAATTAATTTTGAGCAAAAGTAATTATTATAAAATATTGCAATTAAAGTCTAGCCGACTCTTCTATCCTTAACCATATACAAAAGGAAGTTAATATCTTCGAAGGCCACTCAACTTTGAAAAATTATCTAGAAAAATCCTTAAACTTTATTTTTTATCAGTAAAATCAATCAACTTCCACATTTGTATCAATAAAATCACTCTTAATGCTTGTTGGACTTGCCTACCACAAAATACCCTTAAATTATTGTGAATTTCGTCATCTTCTTTCTTTTCAATTCGCGTCAAAGCTAGTAAACTAACTAAATGAATTAATTTTTAACAGACATAAAAATCAAAACAGTTTTATTCATACTAATTAAAGACTTTCAAGTTAATAATTTGCGATCTATGAAGAGATCCAATTCGATCTACAAAGACTGTCTCCTAAACAAGCCAAATGAAGTTCTTATATATTATTCATAATTTTAACCCAACACATTTTAGCTGAACTTCACAATATCTCTTCTTTTCTTATTTGGGTCTATTAGGTTTTTTTTTTTTTTTAAAAAAAAAAAACTTTTTATAACTAAATTAATCATTAGCAATCAAAAAAATATTGATTCCATGAGCTGCTAGAGTGAGGAAACGTTTAAACCAAAATACATCGTAACAAATTCTCGGGATTCAGAGTGATTTTATTGATACAAAGATCACAATTGGAAAATTTTATTGATATAAAGATCTAAGTTGAGTGATTTTTTTTTGTACAAAATAAATTCTAATGACTTTTCTGGATAAATTCTTAAAATTTAGTGATCTGTAGAAATATTATCTCTATGAAAATCAAATATATTTTACCACTGAACTCATTGCAAAGAGAAAAATAAAAATGATTTTTCTCTCCCAAATACTATTTCGTCTCTTCCAGTAATTGCAGTGATTAAACATTATTTATGGAGGAAATTAACTATAATTCTTGATCCAAAAAATGTTATATATATATATATATATATTAAAAGTTATATGAGGAAACAATGTTTTTTTATGCATTTGAATATAACAAAGAAACAAGTACGCCCTTCAATAGTTATACCACATAAACAAAAAGGCTTAGTTGAGCGAAGAAATTTCAACCTGCCTAGCAATATTTGTATTAAATATCTTCTCTAATTTCTCAAGAAAATAATATCTTCCCCCCTAAACATTCATTCATCATCATTTTGTTTTTATTTTCCCATCATGATTATAAATTTTGGCAACTATTCAACTTGATTAAGAATGTTAAAATCAAAACATAAATGAAGGAAAGTAATATATTTAGTGTTTGTTAAAATGTTCTCATACTTTAATTAACCACACAAAAAGTACATTATATAAAAATGATTTTTAGCTGTAATTTATTAACGATAATAACTCAATTATCGCTATGTATGTATTTTTAGTGACAATGATCAAAGTTTGTAGATATTCGTAAAGACTTTAGGATTATTGAATCTGATAACTCTAAACTAATGTAATGCTTAGAAATTTATTTTGAAACAGAAGTGCAGACATATCTACTTATAATTAAACTATTAGTAGCAAGGTTTGATCAAAGGACATGACAGTAATTGGATTGATCAAGGAGGCTCTATTGTTTGATAAATTCGAGACATAAAATATTTTCTTATATAAGTATGATGAATAACTTTAATTAACTTCGATGTGAAAAAACTAGACAAAGCATATTCAGTAAGCAAAAAAAGTTACAACCTTTTTGACAAAGCAAGAAATTAGAGATCGAAGTATAAATATACTCCAATGAGATGGATCTTAACAGACTTATAAAAGAGCTGGAAGTATAAATATACTCCAATAAGATGGATCTGAACATACTTATAAAAGTGTATAAATAGAAGACATTGATCATATATCCTTATAAGTTGTTTTTCTGGTGGTGATTTGGATCTTGTACAATAATGTTGAATGATATATCATCAAGTAAAGTCATTATCTCATCATCATTCAAACAGCAAATCAGAAAATGAAGGACTCCGTGGAATCCCTAATGATCCATCAACATTGTTACCCATTGGCATTGATGCACTTGTTCGGGGGATATTCATCAATGGGTCTATTTGTGATGCAGTTGGAATAAACACTAAATTAAACATTTGAGGAGTAATCATCGGTGAAGGCGTTGAATAAGATATTATTGGTGGAAGGATTAAATAAGCCATGTCAGGATACCTTCGTGAAAATAACAAAGAAGGAACTTTGCGGAAGATCCACATGTGGAACAATTTGAGGAGGATTTCTCAAAGGGAATATGAATTGTGGCATTTGAGAAGGAGCATTAGGAATCATCAATTGAGCTTAAGAGGAATCATTACTGGCGGACTTAGATTAAGAGGAGCCCTTGGCATCTTGAAGTTGGTCCCACTAGGTATAGTATATGAAATCAAAAGAGGAATCTCGGATAATACGGGAGCATCAACAGGGACAAGAAGAGGAGCCCATTGCATGTCAAAGCTGGTCCCACCTGAATCCACCGGTGCATTAATAGGTTAAGGAGTATTCGATGTAGAACCTTCTTCGTGAGTTTTTGCTTTGATCCCATTGCTTATCAGTTTGAGGTGTTTATTAATCGCATAACATAGATTGTTGAGATCTTCTGGGAGCCTCTTATTGGGCATCTCTTCACCATTCAACAATCCATACATATGGTTTGTATACTCCATTTTTTTGTTTTCCTTCCTTCCTTCTCAAGTTCCTTCTCAATTTTCTCGATCATCATTCCATGTGTTTTCGTGTTTTTAGATATATTCTCCTCTGGAAGATCGATAAACTTTGTAAAGAGGCTGGTCGCACTTTCATGATTTGGAAACACCTCAGGTTCATCATGGTAAGAGCTATTAACTAAGGTAGCCAATTCAACATCGCAAAGGTTGTTGAGTTCACTAGCCTTGGTTAAAAATCCCTTTAGTCGTTTTCTATATTAGACTCTCCTCTAAGTGCGAATTTTCATGAAAGCCAACTTCATTTTCTTTCTAACCATGGCTAAAAATGAGGAAGAGGAGAAGAACTTTATTTATTAGGATACGAGGAATGAAATTGATTTGATATTGTTACTTTTGTTGTGCGTTGTTTTGCTAAGAATTATCTTTTATTTATAGATTCAAATAATTTTTAAATAATTTGAATTAGAGAATACTTATTTGTCATATGTTCTATTTCGGCATAAAAATAAATGAGGGTATATTTGATATCAACTTATATTCCATCATATTGTTTGAAAAGTTTGGAGAAAAAAAACTTTAAAGGAGCGTAAAGACGTTCAACTTGAGCTAAGATGATAAGGTCTTTTGTAGTTTTGAGTTTGATAATAAGTGTGGTTGGATTTTTAGATGAGGATATAATAAGCTCGATGAAGAGGCGATAAATAACAATCTAAGATATATTAATTCATAAATATCTTCAATGTATGAGTTGATATTGATATACAAGGGGGTTGTGTTATAAAGTTGGAATCAAAATGAAAGGTTTTCATTGCAAGTCGACGTTTGTGGTAATATGCTTTGTTAAGGTATGAATTGGTAAGGGGTAGGAAATGATTGATCACATTGACTAAAAGCATATAGAAGGACTTAAAAATAATTTGAGTTGTTAATTTGGTTACTTTTGATTGTTATACCCAAATGGTTTTCACGTAATGTTTCAATTTAGAGGATAAGGTAAAAATATCATGGGTTGTTTGTAACGACCTGTTTAGTCGTTTTGAGCAACAGAGTCCATTTCTGGAAAAACTGGCTGGGACGACGAGGGTAACGACGGACCGTCGTAGTCACGACGGCCCGTCGAGGAGGTGTCGTCCCATGGCACTTAGAATTTTGAATTTGGGTACTGAAAATCGACTCTCTGTAAATTGTGACGGACCTGCAGGACGTGCCGTCACATCCACGACGAACCGTCGTGAGTTTCCGTTGCAAAACACTTCAACTTTTGAGAATTTGGTACAAGAAACGAGTTTCTGACCGTCATGACGGAGGGGCCAGGACGGACCGTCACAGGGGTGACGGGCCGTCACAGGCCACTTGAGCTCGAGGGAGCTGCGACGACCACCGTGACGGACCGTCGCAGGCACGACGGCCCGTCACAGGTTGCGCAGTCCCAGGCAAATTAGGATTTCTCCACACGTTTTAAGGGTCGTTTTTGACTATTCTTTCCTGAATTATAAAGATTGAGGGTTAACATTAATAAGTCTAATTACTTAGGGGTTAAAAGGGGTAACCTTAAGTTAATTAGGGGGTTTATTCGTCCTCTTTTATTCTTAATTAATTGTTAATTAGGGTAAAGGAAAGAGGGTTTGAATAAAACAAAAGAGAAAGAAAAGAAAAAGGGAGAGAGCAGTCGATCAAAGGGGGGAAAACAAAGCTTGGGAGTTTCTTGCTTGTGGATTTCAATTCTTCGGTGGAGGTAGGTTATGGTTTATGTTACGATATTCGTAGTAAACTCTTAATAGGAATAATATGTGTTGATGATATTGTAAACCTGTCTATATGCTCAATTGTATGCTTGCATGACTATGATTATGTGATTGTGATAAAACAAGCATGATGAAAACCATTGAATCCCAAATCTTGAAAGAATACTTTAATCTACAATATTAATGATGATGCCTTGGTATAAAAGAAGGCTTGGTGAATTAAAGTGATGGGATTGATGATGCCTTAGTATAGAGAAGGCTTGATGAACGGATATAATGAATCTAGTGGATCGGAGTGTCACGTTCCGACACATAGTATTAGTGGATCGGAGTGTCACGTTCCGACACATAGTATTAGTGGATCGGAGTGTCACGTTCCGACACATAGTATTAGTGGGACGGGTGTCACGAACCGACACGTAGATATAGGGGATCGGAGTGTCACGTACCGACACATATAGGGGATCGGAGTGTCACGTTCCGACACATATAGGGGATCGGAGTGTCACGTTCCGACACATATAGGGGATCGGAGTGTCACGTTCCGACACATAGTGGTAGGGGATCGGAGTGTCACGTACCGACACAAGAGGAAGAAAGATAATGAATCTCGAAAGATGTTAATATACTCAACATAATGAACTTAATTCCCAAATGAGTATGGTATTGAGGCTTGAGCCCTCATGGATGAACTTGATGGTATTTATTGACGATTATAATACTTGTTGCTACATGTTGAGTTTATAGTTGATTTATAATATTACTTGATATGTATTATCTTCTATTTTGAGTTGGCCGATGATATCTACTCAGTACGTGTGGTTGTACTGACCCCCTACTTTTATGTTTTCCCTTTGTTATTTGTGTTATGCAGCAAACGTTCCGTCAACTTCGACTCAGCAGTAGATCAAGCCAGTCTTCACTCCATCGGAAATTCAGGGTGAGCTAATGCGTCTAGCTTGGACTGGGTCTCCTTCTTCAAGTCTTGATGCCTTGAACTTCCGGCATGGACTAGCTTTTTATTGTTTTAACTTCTTAGACAGTTTTAGTTTAGAAATTTGAGATAGATGTTCTTGTGATGATGACTTCCAGATTTTGGGGATAATAAATATAGTTTTTGAGTTGCTTTTATTAATGAGTTTAAGTCTTCCGCATTATTTTCTGTTGATATTATATTGAAATGTTAAGGTTTAGATGGGTTGGTTCGCTCACATAGGAGGGTAAAATGTGGGTGCCAGTCGCGTCCCCGAATTGGGTCGTGACAGACTTGGTATCAGAGCATTAGGTTCGTTGGTCTCATCACACAAGAACAGGTCTAGTAGAGTCTTAAGGAACGGTAGGGGGACGCCTTTACTTTTCCTTGAGAGGCTATAAGACTTTAGGAAAATTCCATTCTTTCATTCTTTCTTTCGTGCTACTACTTGAGTCCAATTGGTATCTAGGTGATACAAATTGGTATCTGACCATCTTCACTCTATTTCGCAGATGGTTAGAACTAGAGCAACGACCGCACCAGCAGCGACAACGGAAAGACATGAAACTACTGAGCCAGCCACTGGGGCTGTGGCTCGAGGAGGAACAGCGGCAAGAGGCCGTGGTAGAGGTCGTGGGAGGACGTCCTCTAGAGGAAGAGGACGAGCCCCTAGCCCATCTGATACTAGGGCAGTGACTCCTCCACCGACTGAGGATGTAGTAAGAGAGGGTGAGGAAGGGGAAACTGAACAAGTGCAAAATGAGGAATTTCCACCCCAACCTACCCCAGAGATGATCAACCAAGTACTTGCTTATCTTAGCGGGTTATCCGATCAGGGACAAGCTCCTCCAGTGGTTTCTGCACCAACACCTCCGGTTTCAGAAATACGACATGCGGCTACTATGGCTCCCCGCATGGATGCAACATTGGGAATAGGCACATTTCCACGTCTGACTACTGGGCCTATTATGACAAACGATCAGCATGAACTTTTTAGTAAGTTCTTGAAATTGAAACCTCCAGTCTTCAAGGGTGCAGAATCTGAGGATGCTTATGATTTTCTGGTTGATTGTCATGAGCTACTACACAAGATGGGGATAGTAGAGAGGTTTGGTGTCGAGTTCGTGAGCTATCAGTTCCAAGGTAACGCCAAAATGTGGTGGCGTTCACATGTTGAGTGTCAACCAACAGAGGCACCACCTATGACTTGGGAATCATTCTCTACCCTATTTATGGAGAAATATATCCCAAGGACCTTGAGAGATAGAAAGAGGGATGAGTTCTTGAGTCTTGAACAAGGAAGGATGACAGTAAACGCGTATGAGGCTAAATTTCGCGCACTATCTAGATATGCCACCCAACTTTGTTTCAGTCCACAAGAACGGATCCGCCGTTTTGTGAAGGGGTTGAGGTCAGAATTGCGGATTTCAGCCTTGCAGATAGCGGCAACAGCAACATCCTTCCAAGAGGTGGTAGACTTTGTGATAGAGGTGGAAGGAGTGAAGCCGGATGACTTCACCACGACATCGACATCAAAGAGATTTCGAAGGGGAGGTGAGTTTAATGGTTCCTACTCTAGAGGACAGAACTCCGGAGGTCACTCAGTTCGACCAATACAGTCTTCACTACAGACTGTAGTTGGGGGACCACCTCAGAACGGTCAACACTACTCCGATAGACCTATGCCCGATTCCAGAGAGTGCTATGGATGTGGGGAGATTGGACATATTAGGAGGAATTGTCCAAAACAGAGTTACAGAGCCCCACTAGCTAGAGGTAGGGGTGGTCATGGTAGAGGCCGTTTTTCTGGAGGACGTGGTGGTCGAGGTAATGGCGGTCACCAAAACGGCAGAGGTGATGGGCAAAACGGAGCCACTACTACACAACATGGTAGGGGCAACGGACAGACAAATAATGGGGCCCATTGTTATGCTTTCCCTGGGAGGTCTGAAGCGGAGGCGTCTGATGCTGTTATCACAGGTAATCTCTTGGTTTGTGATTGCATGGCATCTGTATTATTTGACCCTGGCTCCACGTTTTCATATGTATCTTCCTCATTTGCTAACGGTCTAAATTTACATTGTGAATTACTTGACATGCCTATTCGTGTTTCTACTCCGGTGGGTGAGTCTGTGATAGTCGAAAAAGTGTATAGGTCTTGTTTGGTGAATTTTGTGGGGAGCAACACTTATGTAGATTTGGTTATTTTAGAAATGGGTGACTTTGATGTAATTCTGGGTATGACTTGGCTTTCTCCAAACTTTGCGATTTTGGATTGTAATGCTAAAACGGTAACGTTAGCCAAGCCTGGGGCAGATCCGTTAGTGTGGGAGGGTGACTACACTCCCAACCCGGTGCGTATTATCTCCTTTATTCGTGCTCAGAAGATGGTTAGTAAGGGTTGTCTAGCTTTCTTGGCACATCTCAAGGATGACACTACCCAAGTACCTTCGATCGAGTCGGTTTCAGTGGTCTGTGAGTTTTTGGATGTGTTCCCTGCAGATCTTCCCGGTATGCCACCAGATAGGGATATTGACTTCTGTATCGATCTTGAACCGGGTACTCGCCCCATTTCTATACCCCCTTATAGAATGGCTCCCGCAGAGTTAAGAGAGTTAAAGGCCCAACTTCAAGAGTTGTTGAGCAAAGGCTTCATTAGACCAAGTGCATCTCCTTGGGGTGCTCCAGTTTTGTTTGTGAAGAAGAAGGATGGGAGTTTTAGGATGTGCATAGACTACAGACAACTGAACAAGGTAACTATTAAGAACAAGTATCCTCTTCCTCGCATAGATGACTTGTTCGATCAGTTACAAGGTGCTTGTGTCTTCTCTAAGATTGACTTGAGATCCGGTTATCATCAATTGAAAATACGGGCAACGGATGTACCAAAGACTGCTTTCCGAACTAGGTATGGGCACTATGAATTTGTAGTGATGTCCTTTGGTCTTACGAATGCCCCTGCTGCCTTCATGAGCTTGATGAATGGGATTTTCAAGCCATACTTGGACCTCTTTGTGATTGTGTTTATTGATGATATACTGATATACTCCAAAAGTAAGAAAGAACATGAGGAGCATTTGAAAATGGTGTTAGAGTTGTTGAGGAAGAAAAAGCTTTATGCGAAATTCTCTAAGTGTGAGTTTTGGCTAGATTCAGTGTCCTTCTTGGGGCACGTGGTTTCTAAGGAAGGAGTGATGGTGGATCCATCCAAGATTGAGACAGTGAAGAATTGGGTAAGACCCACTAATGTGTCAGAAATAAGAAGCTTTGTTGGGTTAGCTAGCTACTACCGCCGATTCGTCAAAGGATTCTCTTCCATTGCTTCCCAATTGACGAACTTGACTAAGCAGAATGTTCCTTTTGTATGGTCGGATGAATGTGAGGAAAGCTTCCAGAAGCTTAAGACCTTGTTGACTACCGCGCCTATCCTCACCTTGCCGGTAGAGGGTAAGAACTTCATTGTCTATTGCGATGCATCCTATTCTGGGTTGGGTGCAGTGCTAATGCAAGAGAAGAATGTGATTGCTTATGCTTCGAGGCAATTAAAAGTGCATGAACGTAACTATCCGACCCATGATTTGGAGTTGGCCGCGGTAGTATTTGCACTAAAGCAATGGAGACATTACTTGTATGGGGTTAAGTGTGAAGTCTACACAGACCATCGTAGCCTACAATATGTATTCACTCAGAAAGACTTGAACTTGAGACAGAGGAGATGGATGGAGCTACTGAAGGACTACGACCTCACTATCTTGTATCATCCGGGGAAGGCGAATGTTGTGGCAGATGCCTTGAGTAGGAAGGCCGGAAGCATGGGAAGTCTAGCTCATTTGCAAGCTTCTAGACGCCCATTGGCTAGAGAAGTGCAGATTTTGGCTAATGACCTTATGAGGTTAGAAATAAACGAGAAGGGAGGATTGTTAGCTTGCGTAGAGGCAAAATCCTCTTTCCTTGATCAGATTAAGGGGAAACGGTTTGATGATGAGAAACTAAGGCGAATTCGAGATAAAGTGTTGCAAGGAGAGGCTAAGGAAGCAATAATCGATGGGGAAGGTGTTTTGAGGATTAAGGGAAGAGTATGCGTACCCCGCGTCGATAATTTGATCACCCTTATTCTGACAGAGGCTCATAGTTCCGGATATTCTATACATCCTGGTGCAACCAAGATGTACCGCGACCTAAAGCAACACTTCTGGTGGAGTAGAATGAAGCGAGATATTGTAGAGTTTATTGCCAAGTGTCCAAACTGTCAACAAGTGAAATATGAACACCAAAGGCCCGGAGGAACACTTCAGAGAATGCCCATTCCTGAATGGAAGTGGGAGAGAATCGCGATGGACTTCGTGGTTGGTATTCCAAAGACATTGGGTAAGTATGACTCTATTTGGGTGATTGTTGATAGGTTAACTAAGTCTGCTCACTTCATTCCGGTCAAGGTGACCTACAATGCAGAGAAGTTGGCCAAAATCTACATCTCAGAGATCGTTCGGTTGCATGGAGTTCCACTCTCCATCATATCGGATAGAGGTACGCAGTTTACCTCTAAGTTTTGGAGGACACTACACGCTGAATTAGGTACTAGGTTGGACCTTAGCACTGCATTTCACCCTCAGATCGATGGCCAGTCTGAGCGAACGATTCAAGTGTTGGAGGATATGCTTCGTGCATGTGTGATAGAGTTTGGTGGCCATTGGGATAGCTTCTTACCGTTGGCAGAGTTTTCATACAATAATAGCTATCACTCCAGTATTGACATGGCTCCATTTGAAGCATTGTATGGGAGGAGGTGTAGATCTCCCATTGGGTGGTTTGATGCCTTTGAAGTTAGACCTTGGGGGACTGATCTGTTGAGAGATTCTATGGAGAAGGTGAAAGCTATTCAAGAAAAGCTTTTGGCGGCTCAAAGTAGACAAAAGGAGTATGCAGACCGAAAAGTTAGAGACTTAGAGTTCATGGAAGGTGAACAAGTCTTGTTGAAGGTTTCACCCATGAAAGGGGTGATGCGGTTCGGAAAAAGGGGCAAGTTAAGTCCAAGGTATATTGGACCATTTGAAGTGCGTAAGAGAATAGGGGAGGTGGCTTATGAATTAGCCTTGCCCCCAGGGCTGTCCGGAGTGCATCCGGTGTTTCATGTGTCCATGTTGAAGAGATACCACGGAGATGGAAACTACATTATCCGTTGGGATTCAGTTTTGTTGATGAAAACTTGACTTATGAAGAGGAACCGGTTGCTATAATTAGATAGAGAAGTTCGCAAGTTGAGGTCGAGAGAGATTGCATCCATCAAAGTTCAATGGAAGAATCGACCGGTTGAAGAGGCTACTTGGAGAAGGAGGCGGATATGCAAGAAAAATACCCACATCTGTTTACAGATTCAGGTACTCCTTTTCGCCATTGTTTTTCTTCTTCTGATCGTTCGGGGACGGAACGATGGGTAAATTGGTATCTATTGTAACGACCTGTTTAGTCGTTTTGAGCAACAGAGTCCATTTCTGGAAAAACTGGCTGGACGACGAGGGTAACGACGGACCGTCGTAGTCACGACGGCCCGTCGAGGAGTGTCGTCCCATGGCAACTTAGAATTTTGAATTTGGGTACTGAAAATCGACTCTCTGTAAATTGTGACGGACCTGCAGGACGTGCCGTCACATCCACGACGAACCGTCGTGAGTTTCCGTTGCAAAACACTTCAACTTTTGAGAATTTGGTACAAGAAACGAGTTTCTGACCGTCATGACGGAGGGGCCAGGACGGACCGTCACAGGGGTGGTGACGGGCCGTCACAGGCCACTTAAGCTCGAGGGAGCTGCGACGACCACCGTGACGGACCGTCGCAGGCACGACGGCCACGGCGCAGGCGTCACAGGTTGCAGCATCCCAGGCAAATTAGGATTTCTCCACACGTTTTAAGGGTCGTTTTTGACTATTCTTTCCTGAATTATAAAGATTGAGGGTTAACATTAATAAGTCTAATTACTTAGGGGTTAAAAGGGGTAACCTTAAGTTAATTAGGGGTTTATTCGTCCTTTTTATTCTTAATTAATTGTTAATTAGGGTAAAGGAAAGAGGGTTTGAATAAAACAAAAGAGAAAGAAAAGAAAAAGGGAGAGAGCAGTCGATCAAAGGGGGGAAAACAAAGCTTGGGAGTTTCTTGCTTGTGGATTTCAATTCTTCGGTGGAGGTAGGTTATGGTTTATGTTACGATATTCGTAGTAAAACTCTTAATAGGGAATAATATGTGTTGATGATATTGTAAACCTGTCTATATGCTCAATTGTATGCTTGCATGACTATGATTATGTGATTGTGATAAAACAAGCATGATGAAAACCATTGAATCCCAAATCTTGAAAGAATACTTTAATCTACAATATTAATGATGATGCCTTGGTATAAAAGAAGGCTTGGTGAATTAAAGTGATGGGATTGATGATGCCTTAGTATAGAGAAGGCTTGATGAACGGATATAATGAATCTAGTGGATCGGAGTGTCACGTTCCGACACATAGTATTAGGGATCGGAGTGTCACGTTCCGACACATAGTATTAGTGGATCGGAGTGTCACGTTCCGACACATAGTATTAGTGGGACGGGTGTCACGAACCGACACGTAGATATAGGGGATCGGAGTGTCACGTACCGACACATATAGGGGATCAGAGTGTCACGTTCCGACACATATAGGGGATCGGAGTGTCACGTTCCGACACATATAGGGGATCGGAGTGTCACGTTCCGACACATAGTGGTAGGGGATCGGAGAGTGTCACGTACCGACACAAGAGGAAGAAAGATAATGAATCTCGAAAGATGTTAATATACTCAACATAATGAACTTAATTTCCCAAATGAGTATGGTATTGAGGCTTGAGCCCTCATGGATGAACTTGATGGTATTTATTGACGATTATAATACTTGTTGTTGCTACATGTTGAGTTTATAGTTGATTTATATATTACTTGATATGTATTATCTTCTATTTTGAGTTGGCCGATGATATCTACTCAGTACGTGTGGTTGTACTGACCCCCTACTTTTATGTTTTCCCTTTGTTATTTGTGTTATGCAGCAAACGTTCCGTCAACTTCGACTCAGTAGTAGATCAAGCCAGTCTTCACTCCATCGAAATTCAGGTGAGCTAATGCGTCTAGCTTGGACTGGGTCTCCTTCTTCAAGTCTTGATGCCTTGAACTTCCGGCATGGACTAGCTTTTTATTGTTTTAACTTCTTAGACAGTTTTAGTTTAGAAATTTGAGATAGATGTTCTTGTGATGATGACTTCCAGATTTTGGGGATAATAAATATAGTTTTTGAGTTGCTTTTATAATGAGTTTAAGTCTTCCGCATTATTTTCTGTTGATATTATATTGAATGTTAAGGTTTAGATGGGTTGGTTCGCTCACATAGGAGGGTAAAATGTGGGTGCCAGTCGCATCCCCGAATTGGGTCGTGACATTGTTGGTCAAAGAATAAGATTGGAAAGCGAGTCAAACAAAAAAGAAAAGGAACAAGAAGTTTGGTATGTTGAAGATTTCAATATATTTAGAACTTTGCACCATGGGTGGAATTTAAGAGATGTGAATAATAAGACCTTTCATATAGAGTCTTGGTTAAAAGTTGAAGGAGGTATAAATTTTCATTTATAAGTTCTAATTTGACAATGGATGTGAATTATTCGGTGTAGACTCATTAGGAATTTATCAACAATTTTTATGAAGATTGGATTTTAATTTTTGTGAAAAGCAGTGAGGTGTGTAAGATCATGTGTTGTTATGTGGGGTAATTGTTCAGATTATGGTAGGTAACTTATGGATATACAACAATATAGACCTACATCTATATATGGTTATTGAGGATTTTGAAGGGATCAACACTACTATTTTTATGAGATAATATAGACTTTTATGATGTGTTACATACGCATTTGATGGTGAGTAGATGTTATGAGCTTACAGTAGACCAAATTATTGGAGTAATCAAGAATTTTTTTCTAGTGTTGATATGAGATATATGATGATTTTAAAATATTAGTTGAAATTTGGTATCTGAAGATTACGTGGAGTTGACATTGTACGTGATTCAATAACTTTATATTGATGAGAAAGTACTTTTAGATTTAAAATTAGTGTTATCAGCTTGGTTAGGACCCGTATATGTCATAAAATGCTTATTTAGAAAGAGAGAGTGCCATACTTTGAAAATTTCAGAGTCAATGATGTGTTTGCTTAGAAAACTTTGAAACTAGTGACGGTTTGCGAGTAAGGTAAATGACGAAAGTGGTGGTGATGTTTTGTTAGTATTTAGAGAGTGGACTTCAATGAAATAATGTAAAGAATACAAGTACAACTGTAATAGAGACCATAGCGGTGGATTGAAAGTAGCTAAAAGAATCAAAGAGATAGAGCCATATGAATGAAAATGTTTGATATGGGAACTATGGAAAACGTATCTAGTGTTATTCGACTTTGATTTTGTATATACTTATATGGTCATCTACTTCGTTTTGGATATGGTTTGGAGTGTGATTCGCTACATATATCCACACGTGTTTTCATATCTATGGGTGAATTCGCAGTGGTGGATCAAGTGTACCGATCCTGTGATTAACCTCTTGGTAGGATGAAAACCTTGGTTAGACTTGTTCATTTTAATTATGGAAGTTTTGGTGTTGTTTTGGATAGTTGAAGTATATAGTGATTCTACACGCACAATCTTACTTATGATAACTCATAGAAGAGCTACCGTGAAGGGTGAGTTTTCATTGTCAGATAGTGTTGTTAAAGGTTATGTATAATTGAGATCACTTGTTGGGTTAGATAAGTTTGATACTTCCTTTTTGAGTATCCGATGTCAAAAGATCATATTTTTACAACTTAAGTTCAAAATTATACTATGCCGTGAGAAAGGAAATTTTAGTAAGATATGTGATGGTGTGTGCATTATGAGTGTTTGATCGTTGGTTCAGGTTCACTCCTTATTATAGCAAGTATTGATTCAAAATTTTATCGTGGTTGTGTGAGAAAATATTTGACCTAGTTATTGTGTTGGGTTCAGAGAATTTTGATTCAAATTGAGTTCATGGATTAGTCTGCAATTGATAATTTTCAAAGTTTTATTCGGAACTCCATTTCTTAGTAGTTGATCTTTGATGGAATAGTCTTAAGGAGGAACTCACTTGGAGAGATAAACACGAACTCTGAAAAGATCATGCCTCATACTTCTAGTAACATCAGTTATTCTTCCTTCTCCTACTTTATGTTCGAGGAAGAACATGATTTTTAGTGGTGGATAATGTAATGACTCGAAAAATCATTTTTTCATAAAATTATGATTTTACCCTTCTCGATAGTTGACACGAGTCACGTATAATTAGTGTGTGCAGTTGGTTGGGAATTTGAAGTATATGAGTGTCTATTATTATTAAATTAGTGGGCCAAGTCCATATTCAATACTATTTGACCCATATATACGAGTAAATTATAGCTAAATGAGGCTGGTATTTTTGAGAGTCAAAGCACGCACGAACAGGAGAAAGCTAATGCGGCGGGCACACATTCACCAAAAAGGCATCACATATAGTTGAGGTAAAGTTTCTGCATGATGAAAAGTAAATTTGTGAATTTGGAATCATGAATATGATTGAAGTTCATGTTAGGCTCCTATGATTGGTTGGTAGGAATGTCTATTACTAGTATATGTACGTTGTTCACGTAGGTTGAAGTTCATGTTAGGATCCTATGAGACAAAAAAATTAATTTATGCATTTATCTTTGCATTAGCATGAGATAGTGAATTGGGAAATAAGTAATAAGTGTGAGAGGATTAGTTCGAAAGGGTTTCAATTTTCCAATTGATAGTTACGGTGAACTAACGCATTATTTTGGTAATTTATCTTCCAAATTTTCGTTAAGAAATTTATAAACATGATTATATTGTGATTTAAGTTTTGATATATTGGAACTTAATCCTAGACTTGAAATTTGAAAGACATGAGAATTGACATGTTAATGGACATCAAAATTTAGAAATTTGATTTTAGGTTCGTACGAGTTTTTGAGTCTAGACTAGATAAATAGTAATATGTGTGTTGTTAACTTCGAAACCTTATTGTAATTAATTATTTGAATAGACCAAATTTATTTGGAAGTGCAATGAAATAAGAAGACTCAAGTCTCGTCGACTATTTGAGGCAAGTGGATTTCTAAACCCTTGTTAAGTGTATGGAATGCATGTATTTCCTTGTGGTATATGTTTGGGAGTAATGGGACTTGGTGATGGGTTGACTTATCCACATTGATTAATTCTAATGATGAAAACAAAGGGTAATAAAAGGCAATGTGAATAATTGCTTGTGTGTGATGTGTTGATAATGGAGAATGGTTTGAAAGTCTTGTTGAATCATTGTTGATGTTGTTGTGAATTGTGCAATGTTATGAAAATGGTCATCTCCTTGTTATTTTTGTGAACATGTAATTTGCATTGTTCTGAGATATAGTTGTGATAAGTGTTATGTGTATTGAGAAAGAATGAGAAATTAAAGAGAATGTACCATTTTGAGGAAACGTATCGCGCGTCGCAATGGATATTATATTTTGAGGGACGTATAGCACGCTGTGATGGTTACTATTATCGAGTGTCATGTCATGCGCTGCGACATATGCATGGACCAATATGTCCCCTATGGGTCCCGGACTGAGAGACAGCGGGTGTGTATCACTAGGTACGACATGCATCATTGTACTTGACATTGCATTCCATTGCATTGCACATACTTATTATTAGTGAACTTGATATTATGTTTTGTAAATCTTGTGAATGCCTTTCTACGGAACTTGTGATTTGATTAATACTAAGCTTGTTGTTGAGGATATATGATTTGTTGAAGAGTTCTTGTTGAGGATATGTAATTTGTCGATGTGTTGTTGTTGAGATATGTAATTTGTCAAAGTGTTGATGTGAAGGGTATGTAATTTGTCTATGTTGTTGAGCTACGTGTTATGTAAAATGTGAGTTGTTAGGTTGGGTTGATTTTTATGCAGGTTGTAGTTGTGGAGGTTTGGTTGAGGTGGTAGGAGTATCCGTATTTTATCCCTTTATCTTGTGTTTAGAGGTTTACTTGCTGAGTACCATGTGGTTTGGTACTCACCCCTTGCTTCTATAATTTTTTGTAGATTACGAGCCTGGATTGTTGTGGTACTTGTCATTCTCCTTCTTTTTCGAGATTTGTGAGGTAGTTGTTTGTTGTCTCAGCGGACTTTCTTTCTCCTTAGTTATGATCTTGTTCTATTCTAGAAAAAAATTATTTGAGCCTAATATTTTGTTTTGAATCAATTGTAATATTTTAGAGGCTTGTACACGTGATAATCAAATTTAGGGGGTATTTTAAGTTGATTGTAAAATTTCTGCATTTTTATTATAATGTTGAGTTTTAGGCTGACTTGTCTTGGTGGGATAAGACAAGTGTCATCATGTCTATTTTTTGGGTCGTGATAAAAAGGTATTTGAGCCTTAGGTTCATAGGTCTCACGTGTATGCAATCCGAGTCTATATAGATTCTCGAGAATCAATACAAAGACGTCTATACTTATCTTTGAGAGGCTATAGTGATTTTTAAGAAAAATCTTCACTTCATGGATCTCTATCGTGTTCCGATTTTGATTATCATCGTTTCACTCCATTCACTCTCATTTATGTGATGACTCGTGCATAGCTCCTCGTGTGAGGAATTGTCTTTGATGTTAGATTTGTTATCAATGTGGAACTGATAGATTTATGGGAAGGATGTGTTATCAGATTTGGAATGTTCAATGACTCGAAGAGATTGAGTTAGGTGATGACTTGATGAAACATTTTGAGGATATTTGACGATTAGGTTGAACAATGGTTTAACGGACTTCATGAGTATTTTATACTTTGTTTAGGCTAGCCATCTAGTTGTGGGATTAACACTTGTATTGTATATGCAATATTTGGAGTGGTTTGACAATTGAAAGTGAAATGACTAAAAAAGTTAGTTAATGAATGTGATAACTTTAAAAGCTACATTTAGTAAAATTTTCATAACATATATGGGCTAATTAGTGAATAATGAGAGGGATGTTACACTAATTGAGGTCAAAATCTCTGTTGTAGTTTCATAGATTGAGTGAATGTCCAAGAGGATATAAAAATGACTATTATAAGGGCACCGATTCTCACTTGATTAGAGTTACCTATGAAGGAATGTACATCGCTTTGGATGAGAGACGAAACAGATTTTGTTGTGTATTGTAGTTATTTAATGGGTAGAAATATGTACGCTACCGGAATATAACCTTCTCGAGAGGTATGATATGTTCTAGTGGTGGATTTAGTAAAATTTTTACAATGTGATACTAGTGGTATATGGGAATGAATACGGTGATGTCAAGTGCGATTACTAAACGCATAAAAAGATCATGTATATCACATGCTCATATAAAGAGATTCAATGTTGTATTCTCATTTGAGAAACCAACTAGTTTGTTACTAAGGACTCTTGAGTTTAAACATTATTTTGCAAGTAAGATTTTAATGGTGGATGGTTGATACGGTATAAGTGTGTTAAGTTGAAAAGTGTATCCCGAGGACTATAATGAGGATTGGTGCTTTCATCATAAGGTCTAGGAAATATATATAGATACCAGAATGACAATGGGTAAAGAAAGCCCCAAAGAGTACACTTGTGTGAAAATAATTGAAGATTTTAGTAAAAAATGCATATAAAAGTAGGCTAGTCCTTTGAATTTGATTGGTATAACTGAGTTTATGGTGTCATATTGATGAAAATTTGTGGCGGTGACAAGAGCTAATTGAGCATAGTGATAATAAGATTTCGTGATGGATTGTGATTAGCATGCAACTATATGATTATTTTTGTGGGTTAAAAGACTTTTGAATGGTAATGATGACTTTAGAATGTCTAAGTTATGGTTTACTACTATTTTGTGAGTAGCACGATTGTATGGAAAATTTTATGAGGAGTTGGGATGTCACTCGAATAAAATTGATAGGAGTTACTGCCATAATGGAAAGAATTAGTGGACGTAGTTTAACTTTCAGAGCGAGGAGAGAACTAGGACATTTACTTTGATTGCAAGGGTTAAGGATGTATCTTCAGAGGAATTCGGATAACTTGTTCAGAGACACGTGGTTTCTTTTGATTTTCTCTTGTTACAGTAATAGTATCACATATTCATCAAATTGGCTTAAAAAACTATTGGATAAGGCTTGAAAAACGAGTGTACATACATTTAGCTCGAGTGTGAAGATAAGTTGTATTTTGTTTTGAGTTTGATAATGAGTATGGCTAGATTTTTAACGAAATATATATAAGGTCAATAGAGAGGCGATCAATGATAAACTAAGATACGTGAATTCATAAAAATCTTCAAGGTATAAGCTAATATTGATAGATAAAGTAATTGGGTTACATAGTAAAGTTAAAAATTCAAGTTTTTCATTGTGAGTTTAGGTTTGTAGTAGTGTGTTTTGTCAAGGTATGAATTGGTAAGGTAAGAAATGATTTATAACATTGAGTATTAAGTATTTGGAAGGACTTAAAATAATTTGATTAGTAAATTTGGTTACTTTTGATCGTTATATCTTAGGGGGTTTCCTGTAATGTTTTGGTTTAGAGGGTAATATAAAACTATAACGAGTTGTTGGTCAAATGATATGATTGGTAAACAAGTCAGCGAAATAGAAAAAAGGTCTAGTATATTAAAGAGTTTATGGTATTTAAGATTTGCATCATATATGGGAAGAATTTAAGAAAGGCGAATGAATAAGACCTCTCGTATAGAGCCTTGGTTCAGAATTTAAAGTTGTATGGATTTTAACCTTTTAATTAAGATATTGCTATGAGATGTGAACTAGTTGGTACAAACTTACTAGGGGTTATCAACGACTTTGATAAAGATTTAGTTTTGGTTAGGTGACAAGTAACTATGTATGAAAGATTTTATGTGGTTATGTGGAGTTAGATTGTTCAAATTATGATAGGTAACTTATTAATGTTCAACGGTGTGGACCTATAGTTTTACATGATTAATGAGGATTTCGAGATGATTGAAACAACTTTGTTGAGGGATGTTATAGACTATTATGATGTGTTATATAGACATTTGATGGTGGTTATCAGCTTATAATATACGAAATTATTGGAAGGACAAAAAAACACAAATTTTTTAGTATTGGTATGAGGTATATGATGATTTTGAATATTAGTTAAAATATGGTATCTGAAAATTACGTGGAGTTGACATTGAGTGTGATTCAATGGTTATATCTCGATGTAAATTACTGTAGATTTAGGATTAGTGATACTAGTCTTGTGTGTGACTTGTATTTGTCATGAAAACCTTATATGAAATAGAGAGAGTATAGTTAAAAAAAATTAATAATTTGGAGGCGATAATGTGTTTGCTAAGAAAACATTGATACTAGTGACAGTTTGAGAGTAAGGTATATGACTGGCGTAGTTATTGTGTTTGTTGGTATTAAGAGTGTTATCTTCAATGGAGACCAAGAGAAGTATGTGGGCTTTGATTAATCGAGTATTTGTAATATTGTGATGGGCATCAGACATGTTGATTGTGAGTGCTATAAATCGAGAGATGAAGTCAGATGAATGAATTTTATTTACATAGGCCTTATGGAAGGAGTATCTTCTGTTATTCGACCTTGGTTCCTTACATTATTATGTGAGAATCTAGTTGTTATGGACATGATTTAGAGTATGACTGATAGTCTACGCACACGCATGTTTTCACTTATATGAGTGAATTTCTAGTGGTGGACCGGATGTACTGATCATCTTATATCCTCTTAATAGGGTAGGATCTTTTGGAGGACTTGGCCATCTAAGTTAAGAAAGATCTTGTGTTGTTTGGGATAGTAAAAGTGTACCACTGGTTCTACACACACAACATTGTTTCTGAGAACTTATGGAAAAGCTATGAAGAGTACATTTGTTTGAGTGTGTTGTTAGAGGTTACACATTCTAGGGTTTATTGATTGTTGGGTGCTTACTTATCATTTTTTTCTTTGGATTTGTTGAGTTTGATTCTCCCTTTATGAGTATCTAATGTCTAGAGATCCAATTTTTATAACTTAAGCTCGAGAAAAAAATTATGTCTTGAGAAGAGACTTTTGATAAGATTTGTGATGGTTTGTGCATTATGAGTGTGTATTAGTGTATTCAGGCTCACGTACGGTTGTAGCAAGTTTTGGTTCAGAAGGTTATCTTGATTATGTGAGAAAAGATTCGTAATAAGGGTTATGTTAAGGTCCTCTGTGTTTCGATTTATAATTGAGTTTATGTGTTAACCTGTGTATTGATAATCACTCTTGATTTATAGATCTTCCAAAGTTTGATTCGAAAACTCAGTTATTAGTAGTTGATCTTGATGGAATGGTGTTAATGAGGAGCTCACTTAGAGAGATGAACACCGACTGGTAGGTCATAACTTGAACTTTTGGTAACGTCGGTTATTCTTCCTTTTCATTCTTTCTGTTCGAGGAAGAACATGATTTTTAGTGGTAGATAATGTAATGACCCTCTTAGTCGTTTTATGAATTTTAACAATTGTTTTTGTATTAACCTTTTTAGTACTGTTTATAAATAATTTATTACTTATAAGAATGAGTGACATGATTTTTAAATTTGATAAAGGATTATTTTGTTGCCAATAATAATATAAAAATAAATAAATAAATAAATAATAAAAGAAATAAGGGCAAAGCCCTATATTGTTGAAAGTCACGAACAGAGAAAAAAAATATTGCAGCCGATTAAGGAAGTTTCAATGTTTCTGAGTGGACATGGAGATTACTAATTATTCCAGAAACTGTCTTATTTCGTATTATTGTTACTGCTGCCAACCTACCACGTGATTCCTTAAGAATTTGGAGAGAAAATTATAGAATTGGTGACTTAGTTTTCTTTAGTATATTGGATGAGTGTAATTAAATATTGGCATATTATATTATCTGAAAACTAATAGGATTGTATTATTTGGAGAAATTTAGACTTAATCCTAAATTTGAAATTTAAAAGTATGATAATTGATATAATAATTGGCTTTAAAATTTAGGAACTTGATTTTAGGTTTCCGTATGATTTTGGCTCTAGACTAGACACGTTGTAGTCTAAGTGTTATTAGTTTTAAAATCTTATTGTGATTATTAATGTAAATATATTGCTTTGTGTTGAAGTACAACGAAAAGGGAAGACTCAAGTCTCGGATTGATTGTTCGACTACTAGAGGCAAGTGGATTTCTAAAGTCTTCGTAAGCGTATGGAATGTGTGCATTTCCTTGTGGTATATGTTTGGGAGTAATGTGATTTGATGATTGATTGACTTGTCCACATTGATTAATTCTAATGATGAAAAAAGGGGTAACAAAAGGCAATGTGATTAAATGGTTATGTGTGATGTGTTGAGAAAGGTTTGAAGGCTTTGTTGAATCATTGTTGATGCGATATCATGTTTGTGTTGCCGTAAATTATGCAATGTTATGAAAATGGTCATCTCCTTATTATTTATATGAACATGTCATTTACATTATTCTGAGACATGATTGTGACAAGTGTTATGTGCATTGAGAAAGAATGAGAACTTAAAGAGGATATACCATTTCGAGGGACGTATCGCGCGCCGTGATGGATACTATATATCGAGGGACGTACCGTGTGCTGCAATGGTTACTATTATCGAGACTCTTGTCGTGCGCTGCAATGGTTACTATTATCGAGACTCTTGTCATGCGCTGCAATGGTTACTATTATCGAGACTCTTGTCGTGCGCTGCAATGGTTACTATTATCGAGACTCTTGTCGTGCGCCGCGACAGATGCATGGATAGATATGTCCCTCATGGGTCCCGGACTGAGAGACAGCGGGTGTGTATCACAAGGTCAGACATGCATCATTATACTTGACATTGCATTTCATTACATTGCACATACTTATCATTAGTGAGCTTGCTATTGTATTTTACTGATCTTGTGAATGTCTTTATGTGGAATTGGTGATTGATGAGTGCTGAGCTTGTTGTTGAGGATATGTAAATTGTATTTTGTTGAAGTATTGTTGTTAATGATATGTAATTTGTTAAAGTGTTGTTGTTGAGGACATATAATTTTTCAAAAGTGTTGTTGTTGAGGACATGTAATTTGTCAAATTGTTGTTGTTGAGGATATGTAATTTGTCAAAGTGTTGTTGTTGAACTATGCACGATGCAAATTATGAGGTGTTAGGTTGGGCTGATTTTTATGCAGGTTGTAGTTGTGGAGGTTCTGTTGGGGTTGTAGCAGTACCCGTATTTCATCCCTTTAGCGTGTGTTTAGGGATTTACTTACTGAGTACCGTGTGGTTTGGTACTCACCCCTTGCTTTGACAATTTTGTTTTATAGATTACTAACCTGAATTTTTGTGGTACTTGTCATTCTCTTCTTTTTCAAGGCTTGTTGGAGATTTGTACGGTAGCTGTTTGTCGTCTCAGCGGAATTTCTAGAAAGAAGTTCATTTGATACTAGTGTTTCTTTTGAATTAATTGTAATTCTTTAGAGACTTGTACACGTGACAACCAAATTTTAAGGGTACATTTAAGTTGATTGTATAATTTCCTCATTTTTATTATAATGTTGAGTTTAAGGTTGACTTGTCTTGGAGGGATAAGATAAGTGCCATCACGTCCATTTTTTTGGGTCATGACAAGATGGATCTTAACAGACTTATAAAAGAGTATAAATAGTAGAGATTGATCATATATCCTTATAAGTTGTTGTGGCGGTGGTGATTTGGATCTTGTGCATTAATGTTGAATGATGTATCATCAAACCATTATCTCATCATCATTCAAACTTAGCAAATTAGAAAATGAAGGACTCCATGGAATCACTAATGATCCATCAACATTGTTACCAATTGGCATTGATGCACTCATTGGGGGTACATTCATCAAAGGGTCTATTTGTGGTGATGTTGGAGTAAACATTACATTAGACATTGCAGGAGTAATCGTCGGTGAAGGAGTTGAATAATTTATTGTTATTTTAAGGATTGGATAAGTCATTTCAAGATACAATTGTGAAAGTAACAAAGAAGGAACATGCGAAAGATCCACATGTGGAACCATTTGAGGAGGATTCCTCAAAGGGAACATGACTTGTGGCATTTGAGAAGGAGCATTTGAAGGAATCATCAATGGAGTCGTAAAAGGAATCATCGATGGTGGACTTATATTAAGAGGAATCCTTGGCATCTTGAAGTTGGTCCCATTAGATATAGTAGATGAAACCAAAAGAGAAATCTCGAATAGTACTGGAGCATCAACAGGGACCAGTAGAGGAGTCCATTGTATGTCGAAGATGGTACCACCAGAATCAATTGATGCATCAACAGGTTGAGGATCATTTGATTTGATCCCATCATTTATCAATTTGAGGTTTTTATTAATCACATAACAGAGATCGTTGAGATCTTCTCGGAGCCTATTATTGGGCATCTCTTCACCATTCAACAATCCATACATCTGGTTTGCATACTCTATTTTCTTGTTTTTCTTCCTTACCTTCTCAAGTTCTTTCTCAATTTTCTCGGTCCTTTTCTCCGTTATCATTTCATGTGCATGTTTTTTTATCTCTTCTGCTCTAAAAGATCGATAAAATTTGTAAAGAGGCCGGTAGCAGCTTCATGATTTGGGAACACCTCAGGTTAATCATGGTAAGAGATATTGACTAAGGTAGCCAACTCAACATCGCAAAGATTGTTGAGTTCACGAGCCTTATATAAAAATCTTTTTAGTCATTTTCTATATGAGACTCTCCTCTCAGTGTGATTTTTCATGAAAGTCAACTTTACTTTCTTTCTAACCATAGCTAAAAATGAGGAAGAAGAGAAGAACTTTATTTATTAGGATATGAGGGATGAAATTGATTCATCATTCTTACTGTTGTTGCGTGTTGCTTTGCTAAGAATTGTCTTCTATTTATAGGTACAAATTATTTTTTAAATAATTTGAATTACTGAATACTTAGTTGTCATGTGTACTATTTTGGCATAAAAAGAGGGTATATTATTATTCATCTTTTATTTCTAACATACTTAGAACAAAACTTTGAAAACTTGGTAGGACAACAAAGTTTGAGATTTTTTTCACAACTAGAATATTAAAACTAGTAGAGAAATTAGAATCAGAAACAGATTAGAAAAAAATAATATGAAATAATTTTCTTGAAGAAGTATTGTTGTTAATCTGTATTTAAAGAATCTTACTGATTCCAACAAACTTTGCAGAAACATGAAGTTACCAAAGTCTAATGAATCATTGAAGAACAGAAGAACAAAAATTAATTCACAAATCTAAAATTTGTATTCATACCAGAATTTTGAAAAACGGAAAGAAGATCTACCCCACTGAATGCACAGTGTCCCCTTATGAAAATTATTACCCTCTAGTATCCAATATTTGATTTGGAATATGTCCTCGCAAGATAGAATGGTCTCAATCATCAGTGTATTGATACCCAAAATGCTGGTGTCAGTGAGCCACTCGACGGCAATAAAGTACACTTAGAATACTAGATTTAGAAGTAGAAGAAGAAGTCTGTAAATCTTTAAGAAGAAGTCCATAAATTCTATCTTTAAAATGAGAGGAAAATTCTCAATTTATAGAAAAGAAAGGGTAGTGTGGAAAAGTTCTTATTTTGACTCACCGGAAAGATCACAAACCTTTAAAAAAGTCATAATCTTTCGAAAAGGTCATCACCTTTCATAAAAGTCGCAATTTTTCATAAAAATCACAACTTTTCATAAAAGTCACAACTTTTCATAAAAGTCACAACTTTTCAGAAAAGTCGCAACCTTTTATAAAAGTCACAACTCTTCGTAAAAGTCGCAACTCGTTATTTTTCATTCACACCTTTTAAAATCCAAAATTTCCAACATGAATGCGGAATGACTCCAAGACAAAGAAACAGACAAGTATGTGTACTTTACTAGCAAGAATTATTGCATCTATATAAGTAGGTTTTCCCTTGGACTTGAACTTATGTCGAATATACTCGATCAATCGGTAGATGTGATATTTTTGAACCGTCGATCTTTGGTTTATATCTAGACAACCATATTCACACAATTAACCCTTTACCATTTATGGTTCTTACGGTTGTGTTCATTTTATCCATGAACACCTCCAGGTTTCGTGATTGTACAGAGAGATGGGCTTTTGACTATCATCTTCTTTGAAGTGGCTTACACTTTACACTCACATAGGTGATTCCTAACCGTGTTATCGCATAGATACACTATTTGGTCAACTCAGCCAAACTTAGCAAATCATTAAAACCATTAAGTTTTATTAACTCATGAACAAGCCTTAATGTTGTATACTTGTCTTTGAGTATTGTCTTTATCATGAGAATGAATTGAGTTTGTTGACAATTTTGAACCGTCATTCACAACTTTGTTTTTCTCCTTAAATCTAGCTCTTGGGATCTTCAGTATGTTAGATAGAGTTACCGCCATGATGACTTGTCCTAAGCCGTAAATCTATTCCCTTAGATGATCTTTCAACTTTTTCTCTACTTAGGCCTTTTTGTAAATGAATCCGACACATTAACCTTTGACTTTACAAAGTCAATTCTAATAATTCCACTAGAGTAGTTTTCTAACAGTATCATGTCTATGTCATATATAACGAGACTTTTTATTATACATCATTCTCCATGCGCTGCCTATTGCATCTTGACTATTAAAGTGTATGCATACTAATGTCAATGTTTGGGACAAAGTAGAATATCTATCAAGAAATTCCAGAGTCTTTCAACTTATTCACCGACTTTATCTAAAACACCTAGCTCGGAGATCATTGTAGAGCTAGCGATACCTGTATATTTTGAAAGATTTTCAAGAGACAAATCCTCTACCAAGAGTAAATACATATCAACTCGTGGATTTTAATTCATTTGTCTGATGATCCAATTTGCATTACTATATCCTTTCAATATTGTTGGATACTGTTATAATGCAAAGTAACTTTAAGTATTATTTTAAATACTTCTATTATTTCAATCTCACTTGTGCATCATACTTCCCAATACTCTAGCACACCAATTGTGAAATCAAACTCTTTTGAAATGCTCACATTTATTGGAGTCATATTGACATCTGAACTAGTCAAGTACCTTTTTAATTCTAACCGGAAACATTATTATTATTATATCTAAGATCGTATCAGCAACTTCAATATTTTTCATTCCAAAATTTCTTTCTAGCATACATTTAGTTGCATTTATGCCATTAGTGTCTCTATTGATGATTAACATATCATATACAAACAGACAATGACCTTATGATTTTAATGTGAACACATTGATCACTTCCGTCATTCTTAAATCCATTTGTCAACATGGTTGGGTCAAATTTTTTATGTCATTGTTTGGGTGCTTATTTTAGTCCATAATGTGACTTAAAAAGTTCCTTACTTTCTTTTATTTATCAGGAAACGCAAAACACTCGGGTTGTTCCATGTAAATTTGTTCCTCCAATTCTACATTTAAGAAAGTTCTTTTCACATTCATTTGATTAATTTGGAGGTCATACACCACAACTAATAATATTAGCATCCGAATGGATGTAATTCTAGTTACTAACGAGTATATATATCGACAATATCAAAATCTTCTTTTTGTCTAAAGTCTTTGACACAAAGTCTTGCTTTATATTTTTCAACAGTCCATCAAGTGTTATTTTCCTTCTAAAGATTCACTTTGAACCCAAATGTTTATTTTCTGGAAGAAGATCAATTAACTTCCAATATGGTTGCTCAAAATTGCATCAATTTTTAGTATTGACATCATCTTTCCAAAGGAAGAGTCTACAGAAGACACAAGAAATGTTACAAAATCATATTCAAAGGAAGTAAATGTCCTTTGGCATATACTAAGCCTCTGAATTTCTTTATTAAGTACATTATGTTTTTTCCTTTCCTAGGCCTTTTAGACCCTTCTCTAGGCTACTCAGGGCTAATTTTACAGTTCATAGTAATAGGTCCTATTTTAATTCTTTTAGGAATAGAAATTTGGACTTTGGCTAGACACCCCCACACTTTGAAATAATTCAAGTTGAATTTCCTTCCTTTCCATTTTTCATACGAAAAAGATTGTATCCTGAACAAACAAAATTGCTTTCTTTTTTAAAAGACAACTTTTTCTTGTTTCCTTTTGTAGTAAGGATAGTTCCTCCACACAAGTTTTGTAGTAAATCCGAACTTATAAACAATGAACTCATCATTTCTTTCATCGTTTGACTTTTCATTAGATTGAGGTGAACAAGGCAGTAGTTTGATGAATAATTCCACTTTCCAAACATATTTCTGCACAAGGAGATTTATACTCTCCATTCTTATCATTTCTTATCTTCCGCATTAATTTTCAACTTTAATATTAAATTGTCTAGACATTTATATTGTTTCATCCTTACCATTCAGCAAATAGACCTAGTCATTTCTAATGCAATTGTCGATAAAAGTAACGAGATACTTTTTCTCACCATGAGATGGAGTTAACTTCATATCATAAATGTCAGTGTAAATTAATTCTAAGGAATTATAATTCCTTTCAAAAGATTTATCAGAATGCTCATCATACTTAGATTCCACAAAAACTTCTAAAGTGATCAATTTATCTGACAAGGTTTTGTAATTGACATGCCTCAAGTTTTCATGTCACAAACAATGACTCAAGCAAGTTAACAAATAAAACATTGAGTTTGAAAAGCTCTTCGTGAGGTATCTTTTTCCTCACTAATACTTTGTTCCTATTTTTTTACAATTTTGTGTGATACAAACATTGTTTAGAGTCATTACCTTGCCAAATGTCCTTCTCAGAAGGACCTTTCCATAACTTTCAATTTGATTGTTATTGAAAACAAAGTTTCATCGGATTCAATAAAGGCAATATAGTCCAAATGACTATTCACCAGTATTCATGTCTACGCAAATACTTTTATTATAATAGACATATCTTTTCATGAAAAATCACAACTTTTAAGTGACACTTTTTTTTCATAAAATAACACAATTATTTTGAACATGTATATATATATATATATATATATATATATATATATATATATATATATATATATATATATATATATATATATATATATATATTTTGGTTGTTTCATATTAGTCACACTATATACTAGTAATAGAGAAACTCAACAACCACAATGCTAAATATACTCCAAGAATTTTGTGGGTCTAACATAATACAAAAGTATCATTAAATTTCATATATTTTGCTCAAAAGTTAAATAAGATAAACCCCCACATTTTAAATGTGATCTCAAAAATATTTTTCAAATATTTGAAAAATCGTTTTTCCACATACTTTCCTAGACTTTCCAAAATGTCATTGAAAATATGAAACCTCTTTGGAAATATTATTCTACAAAATAATTATACCCCTTCAATTCTCTTTGACAATATTTATACAATGTCAAAGTTCATTCCATAGAGGCATAAAATCACAAACTCTAAGTCACTAGTATATTTTCTCTATCACAAATAGACATACCACATAGTATTCTAAATATTAACAATAATGACAAAATAAATTGTACAATTTATTTTTATATAATATTGAAGTTTATAGAAAATCAAAGCAAAACAGTGACTTATTATGTGATGTTTTCATATTCTTCAAATAAATTGCATAGTCCAATTTATCCAAAGTAGAAAATCACAAAAAATATTAGTCTACAAAAATCAGACATACTAACATTTTACATCGAGTACAATACTACAAAAATGTTTTTTTTCCTTATCCAAACAGAATAAATATTCTTAGACCATCACCTAGAATTTTTTTTCTTTTCAAATAGTCTTCCAACTATCACATTTTAACATACTATTTATCAAACAAAAATATGCATATCACATTCTTCAAACTAGTAAATTTTAAAGGCAACACTATTTGCCAAAAAAAATATTCATTTAAAAATATACGATTTTCAAAAAAAAAATTGAATACACACATGATAACTATCAAATTTGTTAACCTTTAGAAACTATTTTCCTCCTTAGATAAAAAATAAAAAGGTTACTAGGTGTAATCTTTAATCGGAATACCACCAATTTTTTCTGCTACATTCTCACATCGGCCTTGCTAAACAAAGCAACAAATTATGGACAAGTAATGCATTTATCTTCTATTTTCCTGATCAAATTCTCTTAGTCAGTAGAATAAATGATATACTAACAGTATAATAATTTCCTTGAGATTGTTATTCATCTTGTATTCCTAACACACTTAGAACAAAACTTTGAATAACTTAGTAAGACAACAATGTTTAAGAACATTTTCACAAATAGAAAATTAAAACTAGTACAGAAACTAGAATAAGAAATAAATTAGAAAAAAGATTATACGAAATATTTTTCTTAAAGAATAATTGTAGTTAATATGTGTTTAAAGAATCTTACTGATTCCAACAAACTTTGCAGAAAGACGAAGTTTCTAAAGTTCAATGAAACAGTGAAGAAAAGAGGAACAGAAATTAATTCACAAATCTAAAATTTGTAATGCATACAAGAATTGTGAAAAATAGAAAGAAGATCAAGTTCACTGAATGCACAATGTCCCCTTAAGGAAATTATTCCCCTCTAGTATCCGAGGTTTGATTTGGAATATGTCCTCCCAGGATAAAATAATCTCAATCACTAGTGTATTGAAAACCAAAACACTGGTATCAATACGACACTCAACTACATTAAAGTACACTTAGAATACTAGATTTAGTAGTAGAAGAAGAGGTCCATAAATTCCATCTTTCAAATGAGAGAAAATTCCTCAATTTATCAAAAACAAAGGCTAGTGCAAAAAGGTTCTTATTGTGCCTTACCGGAAAGGTCACAAACCTTTGGCAAAGTCACAATCTTTCGAAAAGATTTTCACCTTTCATAAAAGTCACAATTTTACATAAAAGTCGCAACTTTTCATAAAATTCACAATTTTTCATAAAAGTCGTAACCTTTCATAAAAGTCACAACTCTTTATAAAAGTCGTAATTTTTTTATTTTCCATTCAAAATTTAAAATCCAACATATATTTGATATCAAATTAGATTCCATCATCTTGAGATTAATTTAGTTAAAACTCCAGTCTGATATTAAACAAATCTTTTGAGTCAAGATTTTCTTATCAAGAAAAAATTTAATTGATTTAGATTTTAGCAAGTATATGAAAAAAATGAATATAGACTATTAAAAAAAATTAAAAGATTTTGAAAAATAGTATATTTTGATTTATGAATGTAAAGGATTTTTATTGAAAAAATAAAAATTTGACATATTGGCAAAAAAATTGAAATATTAATGTTAAAAATATTTGCATAATATAATAAAAATAATTTCTTTATTAATAAAATTGAAATATTTATTGAATATCAAAGAAGATATTTGTATGATTATTGCCATTGCAATTCTTATAATAGCACATTATAATTTTTTTCCAATTTTGGAACAAACATATTTCGTAGAAATTTTATATTTCTTTCAATTATATTAAAATTTAAATCATGCTTAAATTTTAATTTTTTTACATTAGAAAATTTTTAAATCAGTTTCAAGGCATATCATTTTAAGAATAACATTCAATTATATTAAAATTCAAATCATTGTCAAATTTATATTTTGTTCCATTAAAAAATTCTAAATTTGGTTCGAGCAAAAATATAACATAAAATAATTGCACAAAACACTTACCAAACTAATGTGTTTATATATATTGAGGGGAAAAAGTGAATTTTGTTTCATTTTAAAAAGTGAAACAATAAGAAAGAATTATAAATTTGTTTCAAGTAAAACAATACATAAAATAATTGCACAAGAAACTTGTCAATTTATATGTTTACACATTGAGGAAAGAAAAGAGAATTTTGTTTCATTTTAAGATTAGTATTCAATTATATTTAAAATCAAATATTACTAAATTTGTTTTTGTTACATTAAATAAAAAATTTTAAATTAGTTTCAGAGCAAAAGCAATATTGACAAAATAGTGTAATTAAAATCTAGCTGAATCTTCTATCCTTAACTATATACAAAAGAAAGTTAATATCTTGGAAGGTCACTCAACTTTGAAAAATTATCTTGTAAAAATTGTTTTGTATCAATAAAATCACTCAACTTTCACATTTATATCAATAAAATCACTTTTAATGCTTGTTTGACTTGCCTACCACAAAATACCCTTAAATTATTGTGAATTTCGTCATCTTCCATCTTTTTTTTCTTCTCGCACAATTCTCGTCAAAGTTAGTGAACTAACTAAATGAATTAATTTTAACGAACATAAAAATCAAAACAGTTCTATTCATACTAATTAAAGACTATTCAAGTTAACAATTTGACAATGTTTGACGAGATCCAATTTTATATACAAAGACCATCTCCTAAACAAGCCAAATAAAATAATTATACATTATTCAAAACTTTAATCCTACACATTTTAGCTGAACTTCGTGTCAAGACCCAAAAATGGACGTGATGACACTCGTTTTGTCCCAGCATGACAAGTCAGCCTAAAACTCAAAATCATTACAGTAAAATGCGGAAATTTATAATAATCTAAAAAATACTCGAATAATATGGTTGCCATGTGTACAAGCCTCTAAAGTATTACAACTGAATCAAAAGAAAATATAAGTCTTATATAATATTGTTTCTAGAGTAGAACAAAATCATAAACAGGAGTAAGAAGGTCTGCTGTGATAAAAAACAATTACCAAACAAGACTCCAAGTAGCGTCGGAAAAGAAGAGAATATATCAAAAAGGTTCGGGCTAGTAACCTACAAAAAATTGTAGAAGCAAGAGGTGAGGATCAAATCACACGGTACTCAACAAGTAAACCTCTAAACGCATGCTAAGGGGATGAAATACGGGTAATCCTACCACCCCAACAGAATCTCCACAATTACAACCTGCATAAAAATCAGCCCAACCAACACTCACAGTTTACATCGCACATAGTTCAACAACAACACTTAGACAAATTACATATCCTCAACAACAACACTTTGACAATTGCATATTTTCCACAACAGGCTCAATATTCATCAATCACAAGTTTCACAGAAAGGCACTCACAAGATCAGCAACACACAAAATCAAGTGCACCAATAATAAAGAAGTGCAATGCAATGAAATGCAATGCAATGTAAGGTATAGTAATGCATGTATGATCTAATGATATACACCCGTTGTCTCTTAGTACGAGATCCATGGGTCTGTCCATGCATCTATCACGGCGTACGATACGACCCTCGATAATAGTAATCATCATGGTGCGCGATACGTGCCTCGAAATATAATATCAATTGCGGCGTGCGATACGTCCCTCAAAATATAGTATCCATCGCGGCACGCAAGATGTCCCTCTTTAAGTTTTCATTGTTTCTCAATGCACATAACACTTGTCACAACCATGTCCAGGATAATGGAAATGACATGTTCACACAAGTAATGAAGAGATGACCTTTTTCATAAAATTGTACTATTCACAATAACACAAACATGATATCACATCAACAAGGATTCTACAAGCTTTCAAACCTTCGTCATCACATCACACATAAACAATTAATCACATTGCCTTTTGTTACCCCCTTTTCATCATTAGAATTAATCAAAATGGACAAGTCAACCATCAACAAACCCATTATATCCAAACATATACCACAAGGAAATACATGCATTCCATACACTTAACATGAGTTTAGAAATCCAGTTGCCATAGCCAATCGAATAATCACTTCGATACTTGAGCCTTCCCTTTCCGTTAAGCTTTCGAATCGATACAATCTATTCAAGTATATATTCACAATAAGGTTTAGGAACTAAGAACGTAACACTCACATTACTATGTCTCTATCCTAGACACAAGATATCTCACCCAAATCTATGATTACGCTCCTAATCTTGATGCCAAATAATATTTCAACTCTCATAATTCTCAAATTCATGTCTAAGGTTAAATTTACATTCTTCTATATCATAAATCTAATGGTGTTCATATAATATAGTACACTTAATTTTAATTACAAATTTTAATATATGAATACTTAAATTATTACGTAACAATAAGGGGAAAAAAGAACTAGAACCGATTGGTTACAGAAATTGTTTAGCAGGCCTCCTATTCACGTAATCCTAATTTCTAAGGCATATTGACCAATTCACAACATATCCAATAAATACGCAATCTACCTTTTTGGGTCCAATTTTCACCTTTTTGGGTAAAAGAACCTCTACCTTAGCTAAACACTCCCACACTTTGAAATATTTCAAGTTAGGTTTCTTTCTTTTCCACAAATCATATGAAATTGATTGTGTTTTGCTACGGGGTACCCTATTGAGTATCTTATTATCCATAAGGATGGCGTCCCCTCAAAGGTATCGCGGTGAATCAGAATTGATCATTAAGGCATCATCATTTCCTTTAGTGTTCGGTTCTTACGTTCCGCCAAACCATTTGACTGTGGTGTATAGGGTGCAGTAGTTTGATGAATAATACCATATTCCAAACATATCTCTGCAAAAAGAGATTCGTATTCTCCACCCCTATCACTTCGAATCATTTTTATGCTAAGATTCAATTGGTTCTCAACTTCATTTTTGTATTGCTTAAATATATTAATTGTTTCATCCTTACTATTAAGCAAATATACATAACAAAATCGAGTGCAATCATCAATAAAAGTTATAAAATATTTTTTTTCACCACGAGATGGTGTCTACTTCATATCGCATATATCTATGTGAATTAAGTCTAAAGGTTTTGAATTTCTATCAACAGACCTATAAGGATGTTTAACAAACTTACTTTCCACACAAATTTCACATTTCAATTTATCGCATTTAAAATTAGGCAATACTTCTAAAGTAACCAATTTCGCAAGGTTTTGTAATTTACATGTCCCAAACGGGCATGCCATAAATCATTTGACTCCAATAAGCAAACAGAAACAGAATTCTTATTAATACTGTCAACAACCATTACATTCAATTTGAAAAGGCCCTCATTGAGGTAGCCTTTTCCTATGAACATCTTATTCTTACTTATTAGCGCTTTATCACTAAATAGGACAAACTTAAACCCGTTCTTAATGAGTAACGCAACAGAAAATAAATTCTTCCTAATAGAAGGGACATGCAGAACACAGTTCAAAGTCAACATCTTGCCGGATGTCATTTTCAAAATTACTTCCTTAGTTCCTGCAATCCTTGATGTTGCTGTATTTTCCATGAATAAATCTTCATTGTACAGCATGATTGTACGTTGCAAAGGCTTCTTTCGCAGAGCAAATATGTCGAGTGGCACCTGAGTCGAGAAACCACTCTTTCGATTTCCAACTAAGGTACACGCCGAGATCATTGCACACAAGTCATCTGCATCTTCCATCTTTTCCACGATGTTTGCTTGACTTTTACCTTTGCCTTTGTCTTTGTCTTTGTCTTTGTCCTTTTTTGGAGCACGACAGTCAGAAGACCTATGACCAGCCTTACCAAATTTGTAACAGTTGCCTTTGAATTTATTCTTGTCATGTTCTCACTTCTACCTTTGGACTTCTTTCTCTTTTTATCTTTGTTAGGTGTTTCTTCAACAATATTAACTCAAATTATTTTTTAACTCTTACGAGACTTCTTTTCGGCCTTTTTGTTATCTTCCTCAATTTTGATCCGAGTCACAAGATATTCAAGCTTCAATTCTTTCCGCTTGTGCTTTAGATAATTCTCAAAGTCGTTCCATGAAGGAGGTAACTTCTCGATCATTGCAGCCACTTGAAAAACTTCATTTACAACCATATCTTCAGCAATCAGATCATGGAGAATAAGTTGAAGTTCCTGCACTTGTGATCCAACAATTTTACTATCTATCATTTTATAGTCTAAAACTTTGAGACCACAAACTTTTTCAAGCATGCATCTTTTGTCTTATATTTCTTCTCAAGTGCATCCCACAACTCTTTTGAAGTTGTCATTGCACTATAGACATTATATAAGTCATCCTCTAAAGCACTCAAAATGTAGCCTTTACATAGGATGTCTGCCTATTTCCATGCTGCAATAATCATGCATTTTTCTCAGTATAGAATATCAGCAATAGGCACTGTAGTTTTTTCACTTGTAAATTTCTACAGACCAAGAGTGGTAACCCAGAAAAATACATGTTGCTGCCATCCTTTGAAATTCACATCAGTGAATTTACCTGGTTTCTCTTCTTGTGGTACAACAATTTAGGTTGGTGCAGCAGCAGCAAAAATTGTATCATTGTTTTTTGTCATTTCTGATAAACAAAAATCGATACAGTCTTAGTAAGCAATAACTTATAGTTGCAGACCTCAAGGAGTGTAGATTTTTGTCTCCACTAGAAACATAAATTTATATAAAATATATAATTTCCTTAAGATTGTTACCAATCTGTGTTTAAAAAACAAGAATTACTGATTCTGACAAAACTTCGCAGAAACACAAAGTTATAAAAGTTTACTGAATTAGTACAAAAGATGAACAGAAATTAATTAAGAAAAAACTAAAATCTGTAACGTACAGAATTTGGAAAAAAATTGAACAGAAAAAGATTAAGTCCACTAAATTCAAGAGTCCCCTTAAGGAAATTATTCTCCTTTAGTATCCGAGGTTTGATTTTGAATATGTCCTCTCAGGATAAAATGATCTCAATCACCAGCGTGTAGATACCAAAAACTCTGGTGTTAGTGAACCACTCAACAGAACTAAAGTACACAAACAAATTTTTGTGCAGAAGAAGATGAAATCAAAAGAAATCGTATTTTCAAGAGTAAATGATATTTATAGGCAAGAGGAACAGATTCCAAAATGTTGCAACCCTTTCATAATGCACACGACCATTAATGAAAGTTTGCAACCTTTCAAACGGTCTAGGTTGTTCCCGAAAGTTGTAACTTTTTCTGTTATTACTAATTAATTGAAAATGTTTTGGTCAATTAATTTAATTAACTAATTAAATTAATAACTAATTAAATAATTAAATTAAACTTTGTCGAAAAAATAATCTCTTGATCAATCATTTTCCAAAGCTAAAGCCGAGCGACGACGACGGCGCGAGGGGGGTTTCTTTCCCCCACCGATGAGGGACAAATGCCTTTTTATTAAAGCATAAGAAGACTTTTCAAGTTCCTCTCTTTTCATCTTTCCTCCATTTCCCACCCATCATTGGAGAGTCTAGAAAATGAGATTTGTAGATGCGTTAATGATAAACTTTCTATTTTGATGATAATTGGTTTCTATATGAGCTTAGAATAGGTGATTATGAGTGTGGTTGGATCAGGAACCACCTCAGTGCGGTACATGGAAAAGATTAAGACCCTTCAGCATGTGCATACAGATGAGACAAACTTGTGATTTTATTGAGTGGGTGCTAGAGAAACTCGCTAGACATAGGAATTTATACAGTTGTGATAACTCAAGTAGTTTTGATGAAAGACATTATGAAACTTGTTCTTGTAAATAAACATAGAACTTACATACAAAAATACGGGACGTAGACTTTACTTTAGAAAATCGAGTTGCAAATGGAAATAATAAAAGAAGAAGTTCTATACAAAGAAGTACTAAAATGTAAGGAAATCTCTAACCCATTCCAAGTACAATTATAACTTTTTTTTTACACAAATTAAACTTGACGTAAATTTAAACTCTATAAAAGGACAATGGAGAAAAAAGAAGAATTTGTCTTTGGCAATCGATAAAATAGAGAAAAATTGAGAGAGAGTGAGAGAGAGAGACAATCATAATGAAGGCCAAAGAGTTCGTGAAGTAGAGAACAAAAGAATTCTAGTGTTAGGATTTCTTTTGAAATAGTTAAGTCACATTGATTCATAGTTGAATTAGTGTTTGTGAGAGTTGTGAGAATTGTAAACGAGAAGTGGATTTGACTTCTTGGGTTTAGAATTTAGACAGGATCTTTGAAAGTTTTGTTGTAACAATAAGTGAGTTTGACTTCTTCGAGAGTTAAGGGTTGTTCAATTAGAGTTAATCGAAAAGGGAAAAAGTTTAGAGTTAGATTTATTGATTACCTGAGTTGGAAATCTTGAATTAATATAAAACTTCTATTTTGTTTTAACCTTCCTTGAGTTAGGAAGGTTTCCACGATACATTGGTGTTATTGCTCAATGAAAAATACTATGGATGGTAGAAAAATTGTATAATGGATCACTTGATAGGCGAAAATCCCGATCTTTGGAGCATAGTCCTTGATGGACCTACCATACCCATGAAGAAAGGAGACGATAGAATCACCCTGTTACCAACGCAAAGGAAAAAATGGGATGTTGTAGACAAACTCGCCATTCAAAATAACGCCAAAGCTAAAAAAAAATCCTTATGTGTAGTATATGACCAAATGTGTACGATAGAATTTCATCATGTGCGGATATAAAGTCGATTTCAAAAACTCTACATACTACACACGAAAGAATAGCTTAGGTTAAGAAATCTAAAATCGACAATTTGACTAGAAAATATGAACTATTCAAAATGATAGAAGGAGAAACAATTCAATATATGCATACCAGGTTCACTACAATCATTAATGAAATTATGAGAATTAATTCAAAACAGAAAGGGTGTAAAAATCCTCTGAAGTGTTCTACTAGAGTCGTGAGAAATTAAACTGGAAGTCATCACTGAAGAACGTGATCTAGATAAATTGGCCATGGATGAGCTTATTGGAAATCTCATGACATATGAACTAAAAAAGAATTGAGAAAAAGAAATTGGCAGTAAAAGAAAGGAGAAAAGCATGGTTCTGAAAGCTACAATACCTGAAGATTTTGAGGATGAGAATATTGCACTTATGAGAAAGAGGTTCTAAGTAATGTTAAAAATAAGACAAACATTTCAAAGAAGATATCCTCAAAAGCCAACTGAAAATTTGAGAGAGCAACTATGCCATAAATGTGGAAGTCCAGATTATTTATTAAATTTTGTCCACATTGGTCCTTAGAACATAAAAAGAATAACTCTTGACAAAACAAAAGATGCTAAGGGTGACAGATATTCCTACCATCAGGAGGATGAATAACTAAGAGGTTGATCTCTCAATGAAAAAAGAATTTGCTGAAGATGAGGAAACTGAAAATCAATCGCTACTTGTAATTGACAAAACTCACAAATATGACTTCCTTGCACTACAAGCCATATTGAACTAGAAGAAAGAAAAAAAAGTTGTCAGATACATAAAAAAATTTAGGCATTGATGGTTGGGTCAGACTCTAAAGAAGAAGAAGAGGACAAACAGGATCAGGACAGTCTGCATAACATTAAAGAAAATCTTGACTCTTAATCATAAAGAAAAGTAGTATCTTTGTTACATACTCTTATGAATGCATACCAATCAACATGTTCCGAAAGAGACATGTTAATGGATGAATATGCATCATTAAGAGATGAAAATGAGATGTTAGAACAATAAAATTGTCTTCTTTACAACAAGATAAAAGAGTTTAACAATGAATTTCAATCCATAACTATAAGAAATGAACATCTCGGGGAGAAACTTCACATGACAAAAATTGAAGTAGAGCACAACATAAGATAGACCAAATCCTACATACTACTCGATAGCATCTAAAAGGATCAATCTTCAACAAGACATGGAACAGGTTTACCTGAAACTAAGAATCCCAGAAAAGAATGTTTGTGTTCACACTGCGGACTTAGGGGACATAAAAGTTATGCATGCAATAAAAAACAAACGGCACATAAGAACAATGTTACCTTCGTACAAAAAACACAGAAAATACAAAAATAAAAAACCACTAAGATGATTCTCACACCCAAATCCCTTCGACTAAAGGCTAAAACATATTATTCGTCCTTTCTTAAAGAAACAGGGACCCAAGTAGATCTGGTGCCCAAAGCTAACCCTGTTTAATAATTGCAGAATTCAGTGGGAGGAAAGCCAAAAAAATGGTACTTAGATAGCTCATGTTCCAGGCATATGGTTGACTGGAGATAGAAACAATTTCCTCTCACTGAAAACTTTGAAGGTGGAAATATATCCTTTGGAAATGGAAGAACCGGAGAAATACAAGGAATTATAAAAGTGAGTCTCAATCGTAACCAAGCAATTGACAAAGTATACTATGTAAATGGATTACAACATAATTTTCTAAGTATATTGATATGAAAAAATTACACCTCCCTAAATAAGTATAAGAGGTCGTATCAAGTAAAGAACCCGACTATTAGGTTGGGATCGATCCCACGAGAAAAATGGTTTAGACCTAACTTCAGTGTACGATTACGTCTATTTAGTCAAGTCCTTTCCGGAAACAGGTAACTAGGGGGGGGGGGATTTTGTGAAACAAAAGTCTTGTGTTATCTCTAAGTAAAAATATTAATAGGAGTAAATCTTTTGTGTTTATCAAGTTGAGAGAGAAACTAGGGTGTAATTGTTCCCCATAGGTTCATAATGTCGTATCGCTAGCTATAGCAATTCTTCCCCAGTATTTTGCATGCAAAGTGATAAGTTAGGTATCTCTAAATCCTTGATCCGGATTTTAGAGAATTTCAGCCTGTACCTTGGTCTGGCTATGTGTGTCTAAGTAACTAACCCTTATCTTACTTCATATTAAGCATAATATTCGATTTATGGCTTAGTTATTACTTCACACCAATCGAGACTAGCCTATTAGATAGTATCCCACTAAATCTATGTTGATAATTCTTTTCCTATTAACTACCTCCTTGGTCCGACAAGTAGCAATAAGACAAGTTCTAACGCGTGTACTTGTTAAAAAGAATTATAAGCGAAATAATTATCAATGCATGCAATAACCTATTTGAGAATTGTTATTCAGCTAGGTTTACTTTGTTAATCACCCATGGTTCCCACAACCCTAGTTGTGGATTTAGTTACCCAATCATAGCAGAACACAATTCATGGTGGATAAACAATAAATCATGAATTTACTTTGAAAAATTCGAATAAATCCAAAAATTCAACTAGAAACAACAAGAATTCACTTGAAAACCAAATCCAGAAATTTAATTTAATGCTAAAGTTGCACAAACCCAATCTCCAAATACAAAGTAAGAATAGTAGCAATAGAATCCAACCCCAAAAATGAGGTTTTACACCCTATTTATAACAAATATTGTCCTAAATTAAAAGGATTCAAATAAAGAAAGTTGTCCAAAAAACGTGGCTTCAATCGACGACCCCCACAGACGGTCCGTTGATGAAACGACGAACCGTTGACTGCCTCTGTAAGTCCAGATTAGTATATTTTTTCATCCTTCAACTCGCATCTTCTCTGATTCAATCGATGGACCAACAACACGGTCCGTTCGATGCATCTACGATACGTCGATGCCTTCCATCACCTATACTTAGACTTTCTTCACCTTCGGGTACTGGACTGTCAATAGCCTTCGTGGGTCACCTCTACACTGAATCTCAGTTGTCTTCTGCATTTTGGTTTTGGACACATTTCCTGCAAAACAAAGATAAAAACATGTTAAAATTACTACAAAAAGGCTCTACACGCACACCAATCTTAAGGAAAAAGCATTGAAAGTACCGTGAAACCATAGTACATCAACACCCTCAACTTAAATTTGTAGTTTGTCCTCAAGCGACGCACTATGACTACACACAACACTTTATACAAAAGTATCCTCTTTTAAGCTTTCACAATCACTTGGCTATCGATCCTAACTTTTACATTGTTTTAATGCATACTTCTACTCTTAGGCTTGACAGGCTAACTCATGTGGATCAGACCATGGCATAGACTCAACATGCAACGACACCACTACTCATTTGCCTCTCGCCAAGGTACCAACTTTCTGATATTGTAACTAGTGCCCTCACTTCAAAAGATATCCTCATTTTCGCACAGTAACTTTAACTTTGAGTATAAGGATCATTATTCAACACTCACGCTAAAACAAATTCACACCTAGTTAGTACTTGTCGCCATAGACTTGCCCTTATATTCACTGCTTAAGTTCACCATATTAGACTCTTAGGATGACGATATGACTTTCTTGGCTTGTAACGTAGCCTCAGGGTCATGTATGGTACATATGGATACATTTTAGTGACTTTTTGCCCTCCTTGACATTACGGCTAATCGTTCTACCGCTTTCATTATCTATTATACCCTACTTTTCTTTCCTTGTCATCTTTGCCTTGCTTTCTCCTTTGTTCTTTGTGGAAGTGACTCTTACTTCTTTTGTTCAACTCATTTTCTTTCTTTACTCTCTTTTTATTATAATATTTTTTTAATATTTTTTTTTAATTGAAAAAATTAAGTGAGTCACTTCTTTTGATGACTTTTTCTTTCCTTTTCCGCATTACTCTTTCCATACCCATTTTGGGGTCATAACTCATAATAGCCACCCTCAAATTATGGATTTTCCGTGAGTCGAGGTACACATTACCCAAGGTCAGGTCAGGGCCAAGACGAGGTCAGTTTCTGCATTATCTACCCTTAAGTTATGTTTTTGGCCTAATTTGAGGTGCACATGTACAAGGAGGGACCAGGGCCAACGCATTATACCCAAGGAAGATAAGTTGTTGAAGAAAAGAAATATCTATTATAGGCTCAACATATTTGGATCAAAAGGGGATAACAATTTCATTTGGTTCATTTTACTTTAGGCTAGATGTTTGCTAATTTTGAACAAGGGCCTATGATACCTTCCTACTTGTCTAAAACAGATTCCTTTTGCAGGACTAATCGGGCAAATTCTACCTAGGTACCAACAGTGGAACAATCAAATTTCCTCACACACTCTTGACACCTTGTTATGCTATCAGATTGTCGGATAACCAGTTTGAGTGAAGATTGAGGGTCATCTAGTGGATACATCTCTATGCCATGATTAGAGCCAACACATTCAACTTATTCAACCTATTCATGCAAGCATTTTCTTAGAACGAGATATCATTCATGTTTAACCATCATGCTTCATATTTCACTTTCAAACTTTGTACAAGTAACGACATGTCGATTCAACAGAAAAGTAATCAGTCTCTTGGGGTAAAAGAACACAAGAAAACAAAAACCTAAGAGAGGATCGTGAGTTGGGCTACTCAGACTTCATCCTAACACTCACTTTCCATTTACCCCCCCCCCCCCCCCAAAAAACAAGCATGCAATTATCCCTAATGCATAAAAAGTATAAAGACAAGGTGGCAGGTGAAGCAAACTTGAGGCGCATAGCGTCGAAGATGAACAAGCAAGAGGGTTCGATTTCCCAGGACCCACAAACTCTGTGGTAGGGACACCCTTAGTGGTGCCCACAACAATCTCCGCACCCTCAGTGGTGCTCCTCTCAACAGCCTCAACTCGGGAGTTAGATGCCTCAGCAGCCAACTCTCGAGCCATCATTTGACGGGCCTCCTTATCAATTAATGAGGCTCTCCTCGCAGCCTCAAGATCCTTTTGCTCCTTCATCCTTGCACGGGGATCATCTTCCTCAGTGGTGCGGCTGTAACGGTGCCTCTTGGCACGCTCACATGGCTCAGGTGGCAGTGTAGTGGGGGAAGAGAATAGTGCAGCAAGCACTGTGTCCTGTGCTAGCTCAACGGGTGCAGTCTTGGGCTCATGTCTCTTCATCTCCAGGATACCGTCAACATCCGACCGCAAGCTTGCCACAGCCTCCTAAAGGGTAGTCAAGTCAATGTAGGGGATGGGCGTGCAAGAACCCGCAGCTCAAATGCATCAAGGCGCTGGTGAACCACCTGAATCTTCTGCTCCGTCTATTGGGGCCACCCTCTTCTCAATCTGTTCCTAAGCCTCTGCAATGGATTTTTGCATCCAAGGCTATATATAATGCAACAAGATGGCCATTTGGGCCTCTAACTTCTGGACCCTAGCTATCGGGACTAGTGCTGCAGACGGTGGAGTAGACCGGGAGGAACTGGGTGCTCTACTAATGCCATGGGCGGACTCGACCGGGTTGTTTCAGTAGATACTAAATTGGCAATATTAGCCCCTTAGGGTAACTATACCGTATCTGCTAAATTCTCACTCAGCGATTGCAACTCAACTCTAGGCCCTCTCTGAGGTGCCGCCACATTGGCCTCATCCCTGCTGAGACCTATATCTACAGTCCTAGTTGGACTACGAAGAGTATCACAATGCCAAATGATCACTCGAGCATCCCTGCATAACTGGAAGATCAAACATGTGAATGGGGTAGGTAGTAGAGGTCTTAAAAGCTCTCTCATGTATCACCGAGATTAATAAATTCGCGAAGTTGATCTCCAACCCGGCCACTAATGCTACAACCAATATCGCTCTATCCCATGTAAGAATATTATCTGCAGCCGTGGGAGATAGGCGGTGGCGGACTAATAGCCAGAAGAACATGACTGTGAAAGTGAGGTTGGCTTGTATTATAAGGCCTCTAGGGTCCAACACCAGTCTGCTCCCTCTTCGTCAATGGACAGTTGTTGTGCAATCAACCTCTTGGTGGACTCTCTTTGGTCTCTGCTCCTTTGAAACTGGCCACTCTTGAACAAATTCCACCTATAATCAAACACCGGAGTAAGGGGATCCCTTGCAATACCAGTAGGCACACCATACAAGAAGCGGCATATAGAAGTAGGAGAAATGTTTACCCGACAGTCTTGAACTAAAACCTCTATGAGTTGGTCCTCTTTGGCAGGTTTCGCCCCCTGTCCAAACAATCTCTGAAAGTCGCCACATATAAGGAGAATAACTCTCTAACAATCTCCTCGCTATATGACCCCAGACTCCTAGCCATCCACTCAAGCCTGTGGTGGGTAAACAAGCTATGCACATCAAGGACTTTGTGAAGACTCCTTGTAAGAACTCTCCGCTTGTTTGTCACAATTGAGTCATCACAATTTTTTTATTCAGCACCTTTTCGTCCCTATAGAGTTGATACTAACCATCGATGTACCACCGGTTTGTCTCATCAGCAACCGGTGCAGGGACATCATCCTGGGTTGCCGGAGCAACTCTAAACTATGGGCCTCATGAGAAGTGGCATGGCGGGCAGACACATCTGGATGAGTGGCTCCAAGTGATCCGGAACCAAAGGCAGTGGCCTCATTCCACCTCGTAAAGTGGGCCGACTTTGAACTTGATGCTTCTTTGGAGCCAGATGCTCCTTCAGAACCCGAGGTATACCCAGAAGGTGCGTCGGTCAATGTGCGCTCCTTATTATACTGGGAGGTAGTGACTACGCCACAAGCCACCTTCTTGGGGGTGGCCCGAGTGGATCTTGCAACTGGTATAAGGGTCTATGTACCTGGGGGCTCGTATTTAGGATCCCTCCCATTGTCGGATGTGCCAATCATCTGACGGGATAGTACAATAGACATGGACCTTCCCCTTGAATAGATGATGTCGTGGGAGCCATTTGTACCTGGAAAAAAGTTTATTAGTCTCATAGCAATTTTACGATACACACAAAACAATCGAACCATAAAATTTACAGTCAAGTCACAATCATGTGCAGAACTGCAGTACTTGTTGATAGGCTCTATCAACGGACCGTCCATGAATCAACGGTTCGTCATAGTGTCCTTAGTTGGACACTTAGAAAAATTATTAGTCTTCATTCTACAAACCTCTTAGTTGGACACGACAGACGTGCAGAAAGGCCCGTCCATGAATCGACGAACGAAAATCCACTTCCATCGTCTGACACTTAGAATAATTTTTAAGTTCTCACAAATCAGGGTTTCAGTTAGAAACGACGGATTTGAAGAACGACCCGTCGATCAATCGACAGACCGTAGTCCACTTCAGTCGTGTCAGAGTTTAGCAATTTTAAGGTTGATCAATCAACTGCCCGTCGATCAACCGACGGTCCGTAGATGGGGTCTCGTGCTGTTGGTCAGACAACTTTCAGACCTTGTTTCTAGTGACAAATTTTGACATCTTTTAGACCCTCATATGTTTACCCAACACATCACAAAAACTACAAGACCATTTCTTAATCCTTAGGGTTTCGATTTCATAAGGTTTAATCTAGGATTCTACAATGTTACCAAACCCTAAGTCGGGAAGTCAACAATCATAAATTAAGCAGATTACGCCACCACCTATTCACTCTCTATCATTCTAAGGGATGTATTACCAACTATTTAACAAGCAAACACATACAATTTTGTCCCTAAGTCAAGACACACGATCCAATTTTTGTATCCAATAGCAAATGAACAAGAATTCACTAAGTTAAGGGCATCGAAATACCTAAAAATCATAGTGGAGTGATTGGGTGAGTGATTTTTTCAACAACCTAGGTGCCCGCCTTTGAACAGCAACCGGAGAAATCAAGAAAAAGAAGTAGAGTCTGGGAAGGAGAGGTTTTTGGGAGTTTGGGGATTTTGGGAGTTTTGGAGATTCTGATTAAAAAGGAAGGGGGAGTTATGGAGATATTATGGGAAAGGAAGGAAATATTGAGAGGGAAATGGCTGGAAAAGAATTTGAAAAGTTTTTGGAGGTTATTTGAACAAATGTCTTTTAATATCACCGGTTCGGTCGGTTCACTGGTTCTTTGAACCAAAGACACCTCGTCGACGGTCCGTAAGTCAATCGACGGATCGTCAATTGGACCATTGATTGCACAAAAAATTAGAAAAAAATTACATGAGATACTTAGGATCTACAAACACCATCGACGATTTGTCGATGGAACGACCACCCGTCGATCCGTAGATCTGTGTACCAAACAATTTTCTGCAGAAATCTTTGTTTTGGTCCCTGCACATTGAACACCCATTAAGTTATTCTTTTTGTGTTTTTTTCTGCACACTTTTGAGACACATACCCTAATCTAATCTCTAGCAAACACACTAAAATATAACACATGAATATGAGTAAAACAAATAAGAAACAAGAGAAAGCAACTATTCCTACAAAGAAAAAAAAACCTATTGTTGGATAAAGGATACACCTAGGGTTGCCTCCGAAGATGCTCTTGATAAACGTCGAGGTACGACGCAAGATCCTTGATTACTCAGACTCCATCAAGGCGATATTCCTCAAACACTTCATGGACACTCTCTGCATGCCCTAGGTAGATCTTGATCCTTTGCCCATTGAAAGTTAACTTTGCACCCTCCTTGTTCTCCAACCCAACCGCTCCATGTGGGAAAACTTTAGTGATAAGGAATGGCCCCGTCCATTTGAACTTGAGTTATGGCTTCCACCCATTTTGACACGTAGTCCACTGCCACAAGTATATATTTCATCCCATGAGAACTCACAAGCGGGCCCATATAATCAATGCCCCATACATCAAACAACTCAATCACTAGAATGGGATTTAAACGGAGCTCTTGCCTCTTTGAAATTCCTCCATCTCTTTGGCACCTATCACATGACTTGGCAAACTCATGAGCATCTTGGTGAATGGTTGGACAATAGTACCCACACTGCAAAATCTTGTGGGCAGTCCAGATACCACTATGATGCCCACCGACATGCTAGGAGTGGCATGCCTCCAAAACACTTAGAATCTCATTTTCCAGCACGGAAATCAGCACAACTCCGGTATAATTAAGGATCATCCTAAAAGAACTTGTTGACATCATGCGTGAACTTCTTACTCTAATGGAAGGACAAGTCCGATGGGACTATATCACTAGCCAGATTTGCAAAATCGGTGAACCATGGAATCAAATCATGAGAAGAGGCCAATACATGTTCATCAGGGAAGGTATCATCAGTTTCATCCTTTTCACCCAACTCTCGCATATCTTTATCCTCGAATCGTGATTTTATCCCTTATTTGTCCCAATAACACACCAAATACTACTACTAATACTACTTTCATGAGAATGATTGTTGCTAACAAATACTATTCCACAAACAGAAAGTGTCTTGGAATACCTGAAGTTTGTAGGAAAAGATTTCATTTTTCTGATAAGTCTCTAGCTGGTACACTAATGGCTAAACTCACGATCATGAAATTTGATGGGTCGCGTAGTATGCAATATCATATCATCGAGATGACTTACATTGCAACAAGACTTCGGACCTTGGGAAAGAAAGTGGATGACACCTTCTTGGTTCAATCTATATTGAACTCATTATCTCTTGAGAATTGAACGGTACAAATTAACTATAATACTATTAAGGATAAGCGGGATGTTTGTGAATTGTCCCGTATACTTACTCAAGAGGAGTCAAGATTTAAGAAACAAGGAGGTCATTCCATTAACCTCATGGGTCAAGGAGCTGGTAAAGGACTTAAAGTGAAGGCCAACAAATTTAAGAAAAAGAAAGCACTTGATAAAGTTCCACAGTATGCTCATAAGGAACTCAAGGATGATGTGTGTCGTTTCTATAAAAAGGAAGGACACTATTATCAAGATTGCATGAAATGTAAAGCTTGATTTGAAAAGAAAGGTACATTTACTGCTTTTGTATGTTTCGAATCAAATTTAGTAGAAATTTCTAATAATACTTGGTGGCTTGATTCTGATGCAACTAATCATGTATCCACTAGGTTGCCGGGGTTCTCTACGATCCAAACTATAAATTCAAATAAGGAAATCTTGTTCATGGGGAATTGCATGGAAGCTCAAATTTAAGGCATGAGGACTTATCGATTGATATTGGAAATTAGACATCAAATTGATCTATTACATTCTCTTTATATTCCTTCAATTTCTAGGAATTTGATTTCTTTTTCAAGATTTGATGTTTCTGGATTTGATTTTAAGTTTGGACATTACAATTTATATTAAAATAGTATATTTTTTATGGTTATGGTGTTCTTATTGATGGTTTATATAGATTGAAACTCAATAATAATTTATTTTTTGAATCCTTTCTTACTATTCAACAAAATGTTAGAATTAAACGTACTTCACTTCATGAATGTTCTGCTAATTTGGGTATAAACATCTAAAGGAAGATTAAAAAATGATAGTAACGAATGATATTCTTCCGATTGAATTTTATTGATCTTGATATATGTTTTGATTGCATTAAAGGAAAGAAAACCGAGCATATGTTACACAATGAGCATTCAGCTTCTTCAAATTATACACACTGATATTTGCAAACTCATTGATGTTCCATCTCTTGGTGGAGAAAAATATTTTATCACCTTTATCGATTATTCATGTTATGAATTTATCTATTTGATGAAAGAAAAAAATTTCAAGCAGCGGACTCTCTCAAATTGTACGTTTAAGAGGTTGAAAGACAATTATATAAGAAAGAAAAAATTATTAGGTCAGATAGAGGTGGTGAATATTATGAAAATTATAACGAATTAGAATAATGTCTAGACCCATTTTCAATATTCCTTGACAATGGTGAAGTTGGCGGGAGTTTGAATGAAAAAGTGGGAAAATAATGAGGTAAGAATAAATATTTCATTGCCTACAAAAATAGAGTAGGTGCCCACACGATTCATTAGTTTGGATCCTGATAATTGCATTAGAGCCCAGTTACCAGTATCATAGGTAGAAGTGTAATGTGAAGTGTAATCTTGTGGATTAATGTGCTAACGTCCACATCAAATCCTAGGTAGGATATGAGACATCTAGGAAGTTTCCTTGTGTTATCTACTATCGTGTTATTTCAGTGAGTTAATTTTCTGAGTTGAGCCCAATTGATATCTCAAAAAATTTGGAGTATTCGTGTGAACCTTCGATTTAAAGGAGTGACATGTATTGTAGTGACCCTTTCCGAGAGATACTATAACATGACAAGAAATCTAATATAATACTTATGATATTTAAAAGAGATTAACGAAGGAATACTGATTTTAATCTAGTTGAGGGATTAGGTTCATAACAAATAATTGAGTTAAGGATGTGCATCTTGCCCATTTAAACATTTGTTTGAGGTCAAAATTGATATGGCGCATAATTTTAACTTATGACGAAAAAGTCTCCCAAAATCTGTTAAGCAAATAACCGACAAGCTTTTCATGCATATTATTCTTTTACTTAAGGATACAATAACAATAATATTACCAATTTCCGTGTAGAAAAATCAGTCCGTTCATGCCTCACACAAACTTACAAAACGTATAATAAATTAGTATATTACAAGACTTAGGTTTACACACCCAAAATAGATTAAAACGTATATGCCATACTTATATTACAACCCACGGTGACATGACCAAATCAGCCCTCAAAAACCAATGTAAATATACACCACATAGATCATGTACAAGTCCCAAGGTTTATACAAAATATATATGCCTATATGCAAGTGTGATCTTTCTTAAGGCTTTCAAAATCTCCATCTTCAATGGCCAACTTCAAGTGTCCTCTCGAACATTCCCTACGATAGAAAAATCTATCGCTAAACATATAACTTAGTGGTGAAAAAAGTATGGATCTCGAGCCCTTAGATTTACCAGGTTATAATTCTCAAGTCAAGGGCTGCAAAACTGAAACAAAATCAGTACATCAAATAAACAATATACAAGGAGTATCAAGTTGGATATTTAAAGCTCTAAATGTCAATAACTCTCATAGCACCATTTTCCAAGAGGTTCAATAACAAGACTCGCACAATATATACATCATGTCATCACACCAATCACGAGCAGGTATCAAGAAGGGTCGACGCCCTGTATCAAGAAGGGTTAAAGGTCAATAATCAAGAGACCAAGAACCATATTATAAGTGGCTTTCTAGTTCGTACTTATAATGGACGACTCCCATACATAAGACGAACTAAAAATCCAGAGTCAAGATGAAAAATGATCTTAATCAAGAGGCATGTCAATGGTGACAAAGTCACACCCACAAGAAGGACAAAGTCCAAACAATAGTGCCAAGTGATCAAACAATCCGTACAAGTGGGCGAGTTACACAAGAGTCTTTGACGTCTTAAATGACAACAACACTAGAATCTGGATAAACTTGTCATATGTTGCGTCCATTATTTCGTATTCATAACAACAAAATTAGAGTTTTGCATAAACACAAGAGTTGTAGATATATGAATTAGCTTTCCAAAACATATTTACTTACTATGAACAAAGTTCTATGAACGATATATGATTAAAATATCAAACACTACCCAACATAGAAATAGATTCTTTATCACTTAACAAGGAGAAGTGTAAGTCTAGAATTCCAGCAAAAATGACCTAGTTTTTCTCTTGATTTTGAAGAAAAACTTGGTATATAATGTCCTAAAGTTCCTATTCTTCAGGTAAGACGAAATTCACTACAAAAGGTGGCAAAATATAGTCTCAAAAGTGAGGCTAGTCTTATGTACAACTATCACTAAAAGGTGTTGTACAAATAATTGTGTGCTGCCCAAAATGCAAACATATACACCTATATGTATATACTTGATGCCAGTACTTTCTATTTATTAGTAATTCTAATTAGTCAAATTACATAAACACCCCCATATAATACCTTATATTACGGTAACACTTATGTTAAGCAAGGTTGTAAGTATTAAAAAATTTCAAGTCCCCAAATGAGAATAAAACCTTTTATAGTAATTAAGCAATGATGTATCGACATGTGAATAATGGTCTAGTATTTTAGGAGTGTTACATGTATCCAATTGGTATATGAGGATTTCAATAGGTATTTGGAAATAATGATTAAATATTGAGCTCGATTGTTTACACCTGTAAATCACAAAAAAAAAATTGTCTTTCGAAGCTAAAACGTTGTAAATGTCTCTCTCTATTTTTCTCTAATAATGCAATACGGGATAGACATGATATTCATGGGCATTCTAAAAATTCTTCAACAATCATTTAACAAAGATTGGAGAAAGCTACAACAACAACTACATAGTTCTTCTAAGGAGTGGTCAACCGAGTTCTTCGCGGAGATTGACTTTGAAAAGATGAACTGCTTTCCGACATTTCCAGTGATCAAACACATCTTAAGGAGGTCTACATCATCCAATAATTCGAGAAGTATGCTATTGAAGGATCTTGAATATCGAAGAAGTTTAGGAGGGAAGAATCAAGAGAGTAATATTTTTTTGTGATTTGAGGGTTGCCTGCAACGTATCATCATGTTTACACGTGGCGTCACCTTGTTGGTCTTGGATGCCTAGTGATTATGATATGTGGCATGAGTTTAGGCTTTAAGGTGGAATAAAATTTGGATTTGAGCTTAATAAAAATGTACTTATTTAGTTTTTAAAGCCATAATTAATTATTGAACCCAAATGAATATGAATTTAATTCAATAAAAATTATGCCTCTACAAATACCTATTGCTTCAAGACTTGTCGATGAGTAGGCTAGTTGAAACTTGACTGTGAGACTTAACGTTTTAATGAATGTTTTTCCATTTTTTTAGACTTGTCTCTGTTTTGGCTTACCAAACTTTACGACAAGACTTGAAATATTCATGCATGTGTTCCCATTTTTTTAGAATTGACAACGTTTAGGTTTGCCGAACTTAACGACTAGACTTGAAGTATTATTCGTGAATGTGTTTTCATTTTTGAGACTTCAAAAGTTCTTGTTTCTTGTCGCCACATCCTAGCTAGTCCACTTCTTGAGAGTTGTTTTATTAAAATTCTTTTGTACATTTTCACCGGGTAAGAATACTTCATCTAGGTGACAAATTACTTCTTGTAGTGATCCCGAATAATAATGTATTTCTTTTTTTAAAAAAAATAAAATTATTCTGGCTCGACAACAATGTGAACCCTCTATATGTATTTTTTGAAATAGAAGGACCACAATTCCTTAACGTAACCTTCTGTCATCAGAGAAAAACAATTGCTTAAAACTTTTGAACCCAAAAATAAAATATTAACTTTCCTTTGGTATTCAAAAGGGATCAAAAAAGATTTTTCTCGAGATGGTAATTCCTTTGATGAGTAAGTCATGGATTCTGATTAAAATTTTCTCTAAAGAGATCTTTCTCAATATGGTAACGCGAATGAAAATTTCACAAGAACTTCTACATATACTTCTCTATTGTACAAAAGATTCACCAAGAAATTCGTAAGATGTAAAGATTCATCAGAGAATTCTACATAAGCTTCTATATTTCCCACGAGTGTATTTAACTGTTGAGCCGTTTCATCACTTGATTTTGTCAAATCGAGAGACATAGCCTCCATCATATCTCAGAAACTTAGAGAAAAAATACTCTCTATACTTGCTTAGATAACTAAAAAGTTGGTTCAGCTAACCCATTGTTTATGGTCCAGATTTGTGCACTTGTAGTGCAAAATTCATATCTCATTGTAGAAAAATTGAAATTGCAAGTCATTTGATTTTTGTGAAACTAGAAACATGGACCTATAATGAAGCAAGGATTTGCAGCCAAATTCCTCTTCCATCGTTGTTTATTGTTGTTATTATTTTTTGAACAATTTTTTTCTCTGTATTTCCAGTAATGACTTGTGTCAAAGATTGTGAGATGACATACCCTTGCCTTGAGATCATGGATAACAAACAAAATTCTCATGCCAAAGTTCTCATCTTGAAAGTTCATCCTCCAGTGATTGGTGAATTCCGAAAGCTATTGGACATTCCCATCATAGAATGGTCGATCACAGAAACGAAGGATGTCATGTACAACTTCTCTAGCAAAATTATGATTGAAAAAGTTCTACTCGTGAAGTCCTCCACCCATCAAAATAGTGTTGCTTCTAGTCCTCTTCGTCGTGATGAGAACCTTACCAGTTATCATGATCCTCCTTCCAGTTTAGGTGAAGTTCCCTACATGTCTGATACTAGGGATAGGTAGAAAATGTGTTTGCCAGCAACAAGGAGGTTTTGGACGGCAACAAAACTTATGATATTGTCTTTTCTTTGATGTTCACATATGACCATAATGAGAATGTTCTCCGGGCCTTTTGTGAAAATTGTCGTCCATCCCACCAACACGATCTCTATGTTGGTGGATGGACGCCAATTTTCACAAAATGTCTGCAGCAAATTCTCATTATGTTCATATGTGATCAACAAAGCAAATATAGCATCATAAGTTTATTACGGAGAGCACATCTTCTACCCATTCCCAAAATCCCGACGTGTAGCAAACTTCACTTAAACAGGAAGGAGGAACGCCGCAACTGCTAAGATTCTCATCGCGGCTAGGGGTAATAAAAGCAACAACGTTTTGATGTGTGGAGGATTTCAAGAGGAGAACTTTTTCAATTATAACTTTATCCGAGAAATTGTACATGATATCCTTTGTTTTGATCGTCAACCATTCTGTGAGATGGATGAGAATTTCCAGCCGCATTCTAACAAGTGTGAAGACGCCAATCAGCGGAGGGTGAACTTTCAAGATGAGAGGTTTGGCATGAGCTTTGTTTATCATCCACGATCTCAAGAACGGCATGGCATTTCACAGTCGTTGAAAAAAGTTATTGTTGGTGATGAAGAGAGAAAATATGTTGTTAAAAAATAACAATAAATAGAGATTTACCTTGATGAATATACAAATCGGAGAAATCAAAAGACAAAAGAATCTGAAGTTGTGTTCAATATTGAAAGGCGGAATGATCTGATGGACCGTTATACTTGTATAGATTTGTATTCTAGATCCTTCTACTTACTCTTTTGTCAACTGAACCCTCACACTCGGTTAAAATGAGATTTTTGAACCCCTCCAACCATATGTGTAACTCACTCTCCCTAACAAAAATGACATGTCATATCCACATCATATATGTTAATGCCATGTCATAATTATTTTTTAAACATTTTTTAAATTATTAACTAAAAATATCACTCAAATAAAAAATAAAAATTATAAATTTCTATTTAAAAATAAAACAGAATAATAGTTCTCTCACTTTTCATCCACCTCCCTTAATCCACAACCACCAAACACAGAAAAAAAAAATGAAAATCCAAAATTAATCTCCCAAATGATGAATCGATTTCCTTCTTGCTTGAACTTCAACAGAAAAGATAATTTGGGCAAACTCAAAATTTGTCAGCGGTTACAGCAGATACAACATAAAAGAACAAGAATTATGTTACATAAATAAGAGATTCCATTTATTAGTTAGTGATAAAAGTAGTTAAAGTTAGTTAGTTTGGGCACATGAAATCAAAATAACTGAATTAGTTAGAATGAATGGAATCCATTTCAGTTGTAATTTCAATTGTATATAAAGTGTAATACAATTCTATACATGAAGAAAAATATATACCAGAATATTCTTTCTCTTTCTAATCTCTCTTCTCTTCTTCTTCTTCTTTCACTATTAGCTGTTTTCTCGAGATATCCTGAAACAGTTTTTCGATCCTCAAATTCATTAAGAAGTCCTGCAATCGAGTAACATTAGTATCACAGTCAGTCTATCCTTAGATTTTACTGGCGAAAGAAACAAGGTCTACCGATAATTTCCAATAGAAATGGGGGAATTGAAGGAAATGATACAAAATTTGGCAGAGAAAATGGATACTTTGGCAGGGGAAGTTACAAATGTGAAGAGATTGGATCAAGTGGTCATGGAATTGTGGGAACATTTGGTCACTATCGAGAATCTGGGAGGGAGAGAACTCCTGTAGAAGGTGGTCCTTCAACTGCAAGACATCTTGATGAAAGAATTCACCATTCTGAGGAGAGAAGTCACAGACCCAGGAGTCCTACCAATTACAACACCCATCATTCAAACTTCTCAAGATGGTCGCGAATGGAATTCCTTAGGTTTGCAGGGGAAGATCTGAGATCATGGCTGTTCAAGATTGAGCAATTTTTTTCCATGGAAAATGTAGCTGCAGAGGAAAAGGTAACAGTGGCTGCAATGCAATTGGAAGGAGAAGCCATCCAATGGCATCTTTCTTTCATGAGATACAGACAGTATGTACAACCTGCTACTTGGAATGAATATGTGATGGCTATGGTTGAAAGGTTTGGGACTGATTTTGATGATCCCATGGAGGAGATCAAGAAGGTTAAACAAATAGGTTGTGTCAAGGAATACCAAGCTGTATTTGAAAGGAATTTGACAAGGGTGAATTTATCACAGGAAAATGCTATTAGTTGTTTCATTGGAGGACTAAAGCATGAACTGAATCTTGCTGTGAAAGTGACTAACCCCACTACTTTGGCTCAAGTTTACAGAAGTGCAAGGCTACAAGAGGCTTATATAGCAGCAGTTAGACAACCTGCACAAATAAATTCTCAAGTAAATTCAAGAAGATTCACAGAACAAAGAAATTACAACAGCAAACCTATTCTTCCTACACCTGGATTTGGAGGTTCTAATGGGCCTAGAGGAATGAACAGGAGAACATTAAGCGCAGAGGAGATGAATGAGAAACGATCAAAAGGATTATGCTATTTCTGCAGTGAGAAGTACATTCCTGGACACAAGTGTAAGACTTCCAAACAGTTGTATCTGTTAGAAATAGATGAAACAGATGAATTCCAAGAAAGTGAATGTCTGATGGAGGAACAGGAAAGGCAAATGCATGAGGAGGGGTCTAATACAAGGGAGCTGGTCCAACCTGCAGAACATATGGAGATATCTATGCATGCACTAAATGGATCATTAGGATATAGAACTTTGAAAGTGACTGGTTATCATTCAAAGAAGAGTTTAAACATTTTGATAGATACTGGCAGTTCTCACAATTTTATTGAACCTGAGTTGGTTGGTCAACTAGGTTGTGAGATCAGGTGTACTTCACCTCAGTTAGTTGCTGCAGCAAATGGCAACATGAGGGTGGACAAGATGACCACTATTACTTGGTTACTCCAAGGAGCTGAATTTACAGTTGATTTCTTACTGTTGCCACTTGGATGTTGTGGAGTAGTTTTGGGGGTCCAGTGGTTGCTCACTTTAGGAGATATAAAGATGAACTTCAGGAATCTGACCATGGAATTTTGGTACAAAGGAAGGAAGCATTTACTCAGGGGAGCTGGCAACCAGATGTTAACTGTTGGTGCTGGGAAGTTAGCAAAACAGTCAGGTAATCAATCTCAACTTTGTATGATTCAAGTAATGCCAATGGGAAGTGAAAAAGTGAAAGCTCATGAGACAGACAATGTGCAGGACATGAAAGGTGATCCTAGTCTTTTAGCCTTATTATCTGAATTTAAAAAATTGTTTGAAGAACCTGCTGGTTTACCACCTTCAAGAGGTGTTTTTGATCATAGAATTGTGTTGAAAGCTGGGACAGAACCTATGAACAAGAGGCCTTATAGATATCCTTCAGTTAAAAAGGATGTTATTGAGGGGTTAGTTCAACAGATGTTAGATCAGGGGATTATTCAGCCTAGTTGTAGTCCATTTGCATCTCCTGTTGTATTGGTTGGAAAAAAAGATGGGTCATGGAGACTGTGTGTTGACTACAGGGATTTGAATAAATTCACTATAAAAAACAAGTTTCCCATACCTATTGTTGAGGATCTCTTAGATGAGTTGGGAGGATCCAAGATATTTTCGAAAATAGACCTGAGGTCTGGATATCACCAATTGAGAATGGCATCAAACGATGTACCTAAGACTGCTTTCAGAACTCATTCAGGACACTATGAATACTTAGTGATGCCTTTTGGCCTCTCAAATGCACCAGCTACTTTTCAAGGTCTAATGAATTTTGTCTTTCAGAAATATCTCAGGAAACATGTGCTTGTTTTCTTTGATGATATCCTGATTTACAGTAGAACTATGGAAGATCATGTTAGACACTTGAGATCTGTTTTTGTAGAGATGGTGAAGCATCAACTTATAGCTAAGGAAAGCAAGTGTTTCTTTGGGGTGCAACGAATTGAATACCTTGGCCATTTTATTACATCTGAGGAAGTGTCTACAGATCCACAAAAAGTTGAAGCCGTAAGGAATTGGCCTATACCAAACACTCTTAAACAACTAAGGGGTTTCTTAGGGTTGGCTGGGTATTACCGGAGATTTATCCAGGGTTTTGGCATGATAAGCAAACCATTGACTGACTTAACTAAGAAGAATAATTTTAGATGGTCAAATACAGCGCAGACAGCATTTACCATACTTAAGACTGCATTAACAGAGGCCCCTGTATTAGCATTACCTGATGTCACCAAGACTTTTGTGGTGGAGACAGATGCTAGTGGATATGGAATAGGAGCTGTTCTTATGCAGGAAGGACATCCTATAGCTTTCATCAGTAAAGCTTTATCTCCCCGACATGCTGCCCTATCTGTGTATGATAGAGAATTATTAGCCATAGTCCAGGCTGTAACTAAGTGGTCTCAGTACCTGTTAGGACAAAAATTCATCATAAGGACTGATCAGAAGGCTCTGAAGTTCCTTATGGAGCACAAACTACACACAAATTCTCAATTGTTATGGTTAACCAAGTTGATGCCATTTGACTATGCGATTGAATACAAAAAAGGAGTTGATAATAAGGTCGCTGATGCCCTTTCTAGAGTGTCTGGTGCAGAATTATTAGCTTTAGTGGTGTCTCCTGCTGGTACTGATTTATTCCAAGCTATAGTAGATAGTTGGTCTTCAGATGCTGAACTTCAACAACTCATTACAGACTTACAGACAGATCCCACTACTCATAATCAGTTTACTTGGTCCCAAGGTCACCTAAGAAGAAAAGGGAAGCTTGTAATCGGCAAGAATCAAAGTCTTAGGACTGAGATTATGACATTATGGCATGCAGGTTCTCAAGGAGGTCATTTAGGTGTGGAGGCTACACTAAAAAGGCTTCTCACTTTGTTCTATTGGAAGCATATGAGGACTGATGTAAAACAGTTTATTCAAAGGTGTGATGTTTGTCAAAAAGTTAAGTCTGATCTTGCTGCATATCCTGGCTTACTACAACCTCTTCCTATTCCTGATGTGGTTTGGTCACAAATTAGCGTGGATTTTATTGATGGATTACCTAAATCCAATGGCTATGAAGTGATATTAGTAGTGGTGGACAGGCTTAGTAAGTATGGACATTTCATTCCTCTTAAACATCCTTATACTGCTCAGTCGGTTGCTCAGGTGTTCTTTGATAATGTTGTTAAGCTACATGGCTTACCTGAGACCATTACTAGTGATAGAGATGTTGTTTTCTTGAGTTCATTCTGGCAAGGATTATTCACCATCCAAGGAGTACAACTTAATACTTCTACTGCCTATCATCCTCAATCTGATGGACAAACTGAGGTGTTAAATAGGTGTTTGGAGACATATTTGCGATGCTACTGTCATGAGGATGCCTCGAATTGGGTTAATTGTTTGTCAATGGCTGAGTATTGGTACAATACTTCATACCATTCAGCCATTCAGACCACTCCTTATGAGGCCTTGTATGGTCGACCACCACCTCTCCATTTACCGTATCTGCCAGGGGAATCATCTTCAGCAGAGATTGATAGTACATTAGTTAGTAGAGAACTAAAATTACAACTTCTTAAACATCATCTGAATAGAGCTCAACTGAGGATGAAACAACAAGCTGATTCTCATAGGAGTGACCGAAATTTTAATGTAGGGGATTGGGTTTACTTCAAAATCCAACCTTACAAACAGGCCACTATTTCCAACCATACTTCTCATAAGTTGGCTGCAAAGTTCTATGGTCCATTTCAGATTTTACGGAGAGTTGGTCCAGTTGCTTACACTCTCTTATTACCCAGTTCTGTCAAAATACATCCTACTGTGCATGTTTCTCTCTTAAAGAAGTGTTATGAAGTGCCTACACATATTTCTTATCCTCCTACTATTGATTTGGCTAGTCCTCATTGTCCTGAACCTGAGTTAGTGTTGCAGCGAAGGATGGTCAAGCGGGGTAACAAGGCTGTTGCTCAAGTGCTTGTCAAGTGGTGTGGTTTTCCTGCTGATAATGCCACTTGGGAATTTGCTACTGTTTTGAAGACTAGGTTTCCGTTGTTTGATCCTTGAGGACAAGGATCTTCTATTGGGGGAAAGTACTGTTACATAAATAAGAGATTCCATTTATTAGTTAGTGATAAAAGTAGTTAAAGTTAGTTAGTTGGGCACATGAAATCAAAATAACTGAATTAGTTAGAATGAATGGAATCCATTTCAGTTGTAATTTCAATTGTATATAAAGTGTAATACAATTCTATACATGAAGAAAAAATATATACAGAATATTCTTTCTCTTTCTAATCTCTCTTCTTCTTCTTCTTCTTCTTTCACTATTAGCTGTTTTCTCGAGATATCCTGAAACAGTTTTTCGATCCTCGAATTCATTACGAATTCCTGCATCGAGTAACAAATTATTTTTATTGATCTCCTTTCTCCTTATTTTTTTGTTCTTTGAAAAATGACTATGAAGCTCAGAAAGCCACAACTCAAACCCAGATCTCAAAACCACTATGAACGAACAACTTTTTCTTAATGTCCCAATTTAGTTTCTCTTTCACATGGACGATTAAGAAGCACCAAATATGATGTTGCTGATAGGAATAAAGATCAATTTGACAAAAAAAATCCTACAAAATCCATCACAACGAAATCTACTGGAGTAGAGAGACAACTTTAGTGAATTCTTTGCGATCTGGCTTGTGGCACATCTTAACAAGCCTAACATTGTATTTAGCAAAATCTCTAAGGGGATCGAAAACAGAATCGAGAGCATCCATTTTTCGTTTAGACCCAACACCACTTACAATCAAGCCCAGATCTCAACACACACAAAGAAAAAAAAGGGAAAAAATCAATGGACAAAATGGCGGAGGAAGCCACAAGAGAAAAATCGCCACCGAATGAGTAGAGTTGCAGACGAAACGACGTTGCAAGGGCCGCCGAGATTAGCACATTTTCTCAGATCGTTGGAAGCAAAGGGAGAAGAAGAAGAAGGGGCTAGGTGCATTAATTCATTTTTCCTTTATTTTCTTTGTATTCTTTAATTATTTTTAAAGTGAATTTGTTGCTTTCGCTCGCCTTTTTAAGAGTGAAACCATGCGCCACATTTGAGTCAGCAAAATAAATTCCACATAAGCTCGGTCAAAGGTCAGAGGGTTTAAAAATCTCATTTTCATCGAGTGTAAAGGTTCGGTTGAAAAAAGAGTAAGTAGAAGGGTCTAGAATACAAATCTATACAAGTATAATGGTCCATCAGACCATTCCGCCATATTGAAAAGCAAAACTATAGCAATAGACGCGGAATTTAGCTTCAAATCTTTGTTATGTTATAGTTCCATGTTTCCAGTTTTAGAAAAATCAAACGGCTTGCAATTTTGTGATTTATACAATGAGATATGAATTTTAAACTACATACATGAAAATCAAGACCATCGAAAACAGGCTAAATACTAAAAATCAAAATTGTAGCAATGGAAGAGGGTGGCTGCAAATCTTTGCTATGTTGTAGTTCCATGTTTCTAGTATCAGCAAAATTAAATATCTTGTGATTTTGATTTTTCTACAGTGATATATGGATTTTTACAGTACAGGCGCCCAAATCTGGACCATCGAAAATGGGTTAACCGTTGAACAAACTTTGAAGTTACCTGAGAAAGTAGTTGGAGTACTTTTTCTCTAAGTTTTTTTAGACGCGATGGAGGCTACGACTCTCAATTCGATAAAACCAAGTGATGTTGCAGATCAATATCTAAACACACTCGTGTGAAATGGAGAGCTTATGTAAAATTCTTTGATGAATCTTTACAGCTTATGAATTCCTTGGTGAACCCTTTGTACAACAGAGAAGCTCATGTAGATGTTCTTGAGAAAAATCACATTCTCCATGTGATTTTTAGGCATGTTCTATTTAGTTGAGTTGTCTTACTAACAAAATAAGATACTCGTGATTTCAAATTTTCTACTCCACATTATGAATTTTTTAACAAAGTTGCGAAACAGACATTTCAGAATTAGAAACCGACATCGAACATGATATCGTACTCTGCAATGGGCCACAGAAAATATCATCAACAATAAGAAATTTTGATCCCTCTTAATCATGAATGATAAAAAAAAAAGAAATTTCTAGCAACACAACCTAAATAGTTTCAAAGAATTCATCGGGTTTTTGGGTCATTGGTATTTGTTGGTAATTTTAGAAATATCATGAGTTATTAGAAAGCATAGAAGTCAAGAAGAATATTGGTAGAAAAACATTTTTATTAGTGTCTTTATATATCATTTATAAGACTGGAATGAAAAACAGAAAGCAGTACACCCACTACTAGCATATATATTCCTAACTCACTAACCTACTCCTAAATAATGTGAATAGATGGATAACAACTAATTGACTAAGTCTTATATATAAAGAAGTAAAGATAAAAGTAACTACAGTTGAAAAAGCAAATCCCTAACACGCCTCCCTGCTTTGGAAACTACAAACTCCAATTTTCTGTCTAAGAAGCTGAAACTTGCTGGTAAAGGCTTCGTCGAAATATCAAACAATTGTTCTTCCGTCTTGCAGTAGACAAGAGTTATATCTCCATATTTTTGCACTTCTCTCAAGAAAAAGAACTTGATTTTGAAGTGGTGAATTCTTCCATGAAATATAGGATTGTGAGATATAGTTATTGTTGCTTCATTATTGTCCACGAAAACTTTGATGCTTTCAGTCAATTTCCATATGAAAGTCAACCAAAATTTTCTTCAGCCACAATGCTTGATTTACTGATGTTGCAGCTACAACAAACTCAGGTTGGCAGTAGATTGAGCTACAATATCTTATTTCTTACAACCCCATGAGAAAATTCCAAAACCAAGACTAAAACAATGCCGTGAAGTATTCTTTGCATCATCCTCATAATTGTCCCAATTACTGTTAGAATACCCACAAAACTTCACAACTGTCAGAATACCCACAAAACTTCATAGTTTGACTCTTCTGAAACTTGACCCCATAGGTGATGGTTCCTATGATGTACCACCCAAGTCTTTTGGCTGCCTCCAAATGCACTTCACTAGGACAATGCATGAATCTTGATAAAACACTTACATCATACAATAAATCGGGTCTTGTTTGTTTTAAGATACATTAAACACCCAGTGAAACTTCTGAAGTATGTCTCATCCACCTTTTCGGCTCCATCATGTGTACTTAGTATCTCTTTTTGGTTCATGGGAGTACTACTCTCTTAATATTTTCCATTTCTAATTTCTTGAGAATTTCCTTTGCGTACTCGGGCAAATGAAAAACTCATCATTTCTTTGTGTAATCTCTATTCCAAGGGAATATGTCATAAGACTAAGATTAGAAATTCCAAAAGCTTGTATCATATCTTGCTTCAACTCATCAGTTAGCTTTTCACTGCTCCGTGTAACAAAAAAGTCATCCACATAAAGAGAAATAACAAAAATATCACTGCTACAATTTTAATTCTGAAAGACTCTTTTCAAAATTGAGACCGAGCAAATAATCATAAATTTGACTTTACCAAGCTCTTGGTGCCTGTTTTAAGCCATAAAGAGCTTTATATAGTCAATAGACTTTATCTTCCTTTCCATCTATAACAAACCCTTCAGGTTGCTCAACATTAATTTCTTCTTCAAGAATCCATTAACAAATGGTGATTTAACATCCATCTTCCACACTTCCCAGCCACGTTGTGCAGAAACAGTTATAAGCAATTTGATCGTGTCAAGCCTAACAACTGGAGCAAAAGTGTTAGAATAATCTACACCAAATATATGTGCATAACCCTTAACTACGAGTCTTTCTTTATTCTTGTTGATTATACCATCAGCATTTAGCTTGGTTTGAACACCCACTTTACCCCAATTACTTTTCTGTCTTGAGGTTATCAACAAGCTGTGACGTATCAATTTTTCGATCATAAACAACTCTCCTCCATTGCATTTCTCCACATGGGTTCTTTTATAGCATCTTTAGGGTTAGAAAGTTCACGAATCGCAACATTGCATTTCTCATATATGTCAGAGAGAAATCGAGTTCCCCTAACTGGTGGATCATCGTCTCCTTCACTAAACCATGATCTTGTTTTCTGGACGGAATTCCTTGAGTCATCCCAATCCCATTCTTACTTATCCGTGAAATGGACATCTATGCTAATAACCGTCTTCTCACCTTCAGATGAAAAATTTATACATTTTTGAAACATTCTTGTACCAATAAAAATGCATGTGCAGCCTTCTTATCTAGTTTATGCCATTCAATCTGAGGTACATATGTAAAACAAAGACAACCAAACACTTTAAGAAAATGCAGCGGAGGCTTGGATCCATGCCATGCTTCAAAAGGAGTTTGATCTTTCACAACTTATAAGGGAAGTCAATTTTGTAGAAACACAATTGTATTTGTTGCCTTTGCCCAAAACATCTTTGGCAATTCTTTTCAGGCAACATATATCTTACCATCTCCATGATAAATTTGTTTCTTCTATCACTAACTCTATTTTGTTCTGGAGTATAAGGAGCAGTAAATTGACGTTTGATCCCTCCTTCTTTAAAAAATAGATCAAACTGATGAGAAGTGTACTCCTTTCCATTGTCAGATCATAAAATCTGAATTTTGCAGCAACTTTCATTTTTCAACTTCGCTTTCAACTTCCAAAAAAGGCTCTTGACCTTCGATTTATACTTTAAAAAATAAATCCAGCACATTCGGCTCAGATCATCAATGAAAATTATATAGTAAAGATTAACTTTAAGTGAAGAGTCCTTTGGGGTCCACCAATATCGGTGTGAACCAGCTGCAACTTTCTTTTTGGTCTCTAAGTTGCCTTTGGGAATGAAAGTCTACTTTGATTTCCAAATTGACAAGCCAAAATTTTAGAACTCGCTCCCAGTTAGAAAGGTTCTCGACTATCACCAATTCTTGCATTTTGAGAAGCCCTTGATAATGACAGTGTATGAGTCTCTTATGCCATAACTTGGAAGCATGTTCCCTTGTTGAATACACACTTGTTATTCCTCCGATGGATTAATGAGAAATGTTTGCCTCTCATTTGACATTAAACAAGTCATGTCCTGAGGTTTCCTGATCAAGCAATCTTTATTTTTTAAATACAATTTGAAATCTTTTTGTAACAATTGACAACCACATAAAAAATTCTAATCTAAATCTGGTACATAAAGAACATCAGAAATTGCTTTAGTACCTTATTGTGTTTCAATTGTAATAGTTCCAATTCCTTTTACCAAAATATAACCTTCATGACCTATTCTGACTTTTGTAACTCCAGTACGCTTCATGTCTTTGAATATCTCTTTGTCATGAGTCATATGGTTTGTGCACCTGCTAACAATAAGGCATGCCTCAGTTGAAACATTGCTTGCAAAATAAGATGTTGCAAAGAGTTGATCCTCTTCTTCTTCATTGATTTCATGTATCACGACACTTCACCCAATACTAAGTGCCAACGATCGTTAGTCAGTAATATAACCCAACATAGTGAGTTGGGGTCGAATCCCACAGGGAGTGCTACGTATTTGAGAATCATAGCCAAGTACAAATATACTCAAGTCAATCATAGGTAAAAACATTTATGAATAAAAGCATGGGGGATAAACTTTCTCTCGAATAATTTATCCTGAATCAATTGGTTTCTCTCGAACACCAATGATAAGCAATTAAGAACAGTCTTCGCTTTTATCCATTCTCTCTGTAGGAAAACCCAATACCTACGGACCATCAATTCACTAATCTTGGTTTTAAAACCTCTCTCTCTAGCAGGACAAAAACACAAACGTAAAGTTGTATTTGCAACTACAGCCTTTAGATTAAGCCACAATTACTAAATGAAATCACTTTTAAACATCATTCACATAATCAAATAGCAATACCAGCAACTAAATCAACCCATAATCACACCCAAAGATTGGGGTTTTAGCTATACATCATAAATAGATAAAAATCATTACCAAATTGTGTTTCCAACAACTAGGTAAGATCAGTTTCGTCTTTACAAAGGTATAAGATGAGAATCTTCAATATCCACTTCGAATTTCTCAGCAATGGAAATCTTCAATCTTTAAAGCTAAGGAAATATTCTCTCAATACCCTCAGTTTTAAGCTCTCCTAAAATCTGATCAAATCTCATAATATATATATCAAACTAAAAATCCAAACATGTATTTTTAGTCGCCAAAAAAAGTGTTGCAAGTGACAATTGGGCGCAGCTAATTGGGATCGCTGATCCATTCGAAGATCAGCTTTTTCATTGATTTAACCCCTTTTTTGCTTTGGCCTTCAGCATCCTTGAGTTTTGTAACTTTTGGCGATATCAGCACTGCAACGCGGAAACGTTTGGCGACACGTCCACTGCTCCTCTCTATCGTAGACTTGATTTTTCCCTTCAGGTCTTGGCACACTGGAACTTTAGGCGGGCTATTGGATATGCAGCGACTCACCCAATGGATTAAGCAATTGTCAGGCATTTTTTCTTCATTCTTTTAGCTACCGTGTTCCATTTTGCTGAATAGTGTCCATGTTTTGTTCCTCAATCTAAATACCTGAAATTCAAGGATTTACATCAGTTATTGGCCCAAAATAAGCATTTTAGGACTCTAAATCTATTAAAATAAAGCCCTAAATAAGTCTTAATTGTGGAATCATAATTCATTTACAACCTGGGCGTCTGTGTCTTACTGCTGCAATTTAATCTTGCAGATAATTTGTTTCATCCCCGAGTCGGTTGCACTTACTGCATTTAGCATCCAGACTTTTCTAATACTTATACAACGCGTGCCCATTATTTACATAATGATTACAAGGAGGATAGTTTCCTTTAAAGCTACCCGCTTTGCTTTTGTGGAAGTAGTGAGTTGCACCTTCTCCATTTGTTGGATGGTTCTTCTTATCATTTTTCTTTTTGTATCATCCACTCTCTTCATGTTTGCCGCAAATTCTCCCTCTCTAATTCCATATTCTCTCATAACCCTTCTTTGTTCTTAAGCCTGCAATAATTATGCCAGAGTTATTTTTGACAGATCCTTTGTGTTCTTCAAAGTGGTAATAGTGGCTTCCAATCTTTCAGGTAGTGTAACCAGAATCTTTTCAACAATACGAAAGTCTCTTAACTAGAATCAAGTAATCTTAGTATGTTTGCTATGCTCATAATCTTGTAAGAGTATTCTTTAATGGTGTCCGGTTCTTTCATCTTCTGTAACTCAAAGTCACTAATGAGATTTAGCACTTGCATACCTTTGATACTATCATCTTCAAATTTTTCCTAGAGATAATCCCAGATGACTTTTGCTGATTTTAGAGACATGATGCGAGTGAAAATTATTGAAGAGACTGTTGAAAAAAGATATGCCTATGCCTTAGATTTTCTGGTTTTCTTGTCCTTGTGATTTTTGAGATGAGCCATTGTTGGGTTTCTATATAGCAAAAGAACTCCATAGTCTTCCTCGATTGCCTCCCAAAGATCTAAAGCTTTGATATAATCTCACATCCTCACTGCCCACATGAGAAAATTTTCACAATTGAAGACAGGAGATGTCATTACCGAAAAACTTGAGTTTTCTTCCATTTTTAATCTTTTGTTGTTTCTGGTTGTGGTGCTTGAGTCACTTAAAACAATCACTCATGGAAATACCCACAGATACCGCAGGATAAAAAAGCTCTAGATATCAATTTTTGGTAAATTTTAGAAGTATGAGCTATTAGAAAGTAGAGAAGTCAAGAAGAATATTGGTAGATGAACATTTTTATTAATGTCTTCAGATTATATTTATAAGACTGGAATGAAAAACAGAAAGTAGTAAACTCACTACTAGCATAATCCTAACTCTACTAACTCCTAAATATAGGAATAGATAGGTAACAACTAATTGACTAAGTCTTATCTAATATAAAACAGTAAAAATAAAAGTAACTGCAGTTGAAAAAGCGAATTCGTAGTAGTGTTTCTCTCGCCATGCTTGCTTCATGTGTTCTATAGTCGGGGATGAAAAAAGAGGTACTCCAAGTGTCTCTGTCATGAAGTTGCAAAGGAAGATGTGATGTCAAATTGCTTGCCAAGGGTCAAAAAGGGGATACTTCAAAGGTTAATCTTGTCAAGGACTCAATGAAAAGGGGGTTGCAAGTTGTCCTTGCCAACACCTCAAGGAAAGTGGATTCTCCAAGTGGACTCTCACCAAAGCTCCAATGCAAAGTAAGCAATAAATTGTGTCGATCAATACCGCGATGAAACTGGAAGGTCAAGCACCAAATGGTTGTTTGCCAAATCCTCGGCTGAAAAGGTGGCTTTTGCACTAAATAGTTTTCTCCCAAATCTTCGATCAGAAATGTAGGTGCACCATATATTCCTTACTAAAAACAAGCGACTAAATCTTCTTGATAAGATATCGAGATTGTTAGTGCTCTTCGCTATCTCCTGTATTCAAATTGGAAAACAAGAAATAAAGATGAAAAGAAAAGAACTATCTGAGTCCATAGAACCTACTGTGTCCAACAGGAGTTTAATCATATCAATGTATCCGGGGTTATGAATTATTTCCTCTCTAGAAAAAAGGGATAAACTATTAATGAAGTAGTAGTACCTCAAACTTCGATAAATTCGACGAACGCATAACGCAGGAATGAATCACACACAAACTCTAGTTTATTTTGTAAAATAATCTGCAAATATGCAATATGCAAATGAAGGATTCGATGCAAAAAATGAGAGAAACCCCTCTATTATATCCAACAAAGGTGATAAATAGAGGGACATTAGTAGACAAACCTTAAAGTACGGGAATCTGTAGACACACAAATTTAATTGGAATAAATAGGGGATAGACATGACATTAAAGGGGATATACAAAAACATTTCAACAAGAAATCTGCAAACACTAAAAAATATTCAACAAGCATTGAAGAAATTCACAACATCGACTAAAGAGTTCTTTGAAGGATTAGCCAATAGAGTTCTTCATGGAGATTGACTTGAAATGGCGAAGTGTTTTTCGACGTTCTCATAGATCAAACACATTTCAAGGAGGTATACATCATCCTACATTCAAGAAATAAACTACTAACGGTGCTCGCATCACAGAAAAATATTAGGAGAGAAGAATCAAGAGAACAATCGAATTGTACTTAGACGATTCATCAATAAGAAACACATTTTCTTTTACTTATTTTTTAGTATAAATAATTTTTAGCCCTACAAAAATTTATTGTGAACAGATACATTTCATGAACCATCTATTTAGTTATTGTTAAAAAAATTCAGGATATTATTGTAAATGTCTTTTTATTTTTTTAATTTTTTTTGTCGAAAACTTATAATTAATTACTTTGGATCAAGTTAATTTCTCTCAAGAATTTCTCATTCATTAAATGATCACCCCTCAAGAGATTTTCTCTAAAATATTCTTTTTATTTTATTATTTTATAAGGATTCTTCTATTTAGACGTTAGAAAAGGTCCCTGCACAGTCCTATGATCGAATCGTGACATAGATTCCTGTGAATCATGAAATGTAAAAGATCCATTGAGACACGCGTCCGAAGGGAGAGCCTTCTTGAACAAATATAGCTCGAATAAGGTCCGTCCAAGGTTGTACTTTGTCGGATTCCGTGTAGAATGAAAATGGAAAATAGGGTGTGTTGCGGCTGAAGTGATAGGAATAAGTTTTAGAAAGGTTTGAGATAGGGGTATGAAATGAGCGGGTTGAGTTAAAATTGGATATATTAAAATGGGTTGAAATAGAAATCGGGTGGGGTCTTGTCCCGCTCAAGTTGACTTTGGCTCAAATGGACTAAAAACAAGTCGGGTCTTGAACCGCCCAATTGACCCGCTTAATCTCAATAATTTTGACATGGTGATATTTAACTTTATAATCACAATGGATTTCACTCAAGAAATTTTTGTAAAAAGAAAGTAATAAATGGATAAATAAATCTTAAAATATATTAAATAGATAATAATGCATACCTTCAATATAGGAAAATATCTTAATTAAGAGTTTTAAAAACGAGTTGAATTGGAGATTGAATTGGGCTCAAATGAGAATTCACTTAAAATGGGATAGACTTGAATGCATTGAGATTGAACCCAATTTAAATCATCTTGAGTCCAACCCTAAAATTATGAATGTTTAGACGGGTGACCTGTGTTTTTTGGTTCATTTTTGACACCCTAGTTTGAGATGTTAAGTGAATTGGATAGTTGGGATGCATGTTTGGGCCAAGAATTTGGGTGTTAATCTGATGGCATTTTCCATATTATAAATTAATTATTTGAGCTTCTAATTTAAGGAAAAATCACCCCATATGCAGATTTAAGAGTCAATATTACAAGCTTTAAATCTACTTTTAAAAATTCTTGCTTATAACAATTTAATTACGGGTATAACATATCACTAATTATTTATAAAATAATTAATTTTACTTTATTAAAAATGTAATTTTTTTTTATATCATTATTAAATTATTTCAATAAAAAATATCCATAATTATATCTTACACAATTACATTGATTATTATTCCTTCTATTATTATTAAAATATTTAAATAAAGAATATTCCATACTTATCTCTTACACAAATATATAGATTTACATTGATTAGTGTTCCTTTTTTACAGTTACAAATCACACCACACCCCCACACCCACCTAAATCCCTCACCATGCGTCAATCCACGTTAAAGAAATAGAAATTCATCTTTTGTCTCTTTTATACATACTCCATTGAAGCCGATCTTTCAACATCTAAAAACTTATTAGGAGAAATATATTATCCATAGCATCAAAACAAAAGGGTGGATCTCTAAGTTGTAATGTTCAATAATTTTAGTATTTTGGAGAAACCCCGTTTGACAGTTGTATTAAAAAAAAATTATTTTACGATTTTCATAGAGGTGAATCAGAGGTATTTTGAGGTTGATTATTTCTAGATTTTGCTGATTTGAGTTATTACTACGTGAGGAATGATCAAAAATCAAGTCTTTATTGATTTTGTTAATGTTTTTAGGAGATTTGCGACCATGGGTAGTGTAGATTGGAGTTTATTGTAAGAGGTAAAAGATGTTCTTAAAATCTTATGTTGTTTAGACTCTTGGAAGATACTGTTGAATGTGTGTTATATCCTCCAAAAGTTAATTGAATTTTTTACTACATGAGATATGGTTAAAAAAAATTAGTAAATATTTTGTTATATTAGGAATATTATTGATATGAAATCTGACTTAATATACGATTTATGAATATGATATGAATTTTGTTTAATGTTGACATGAATTGGTACAAAATTTGGTTTAAGATGATATGATGTATTACTTATAGTTGGTGTGAAATTTTTTAAATCTGGCATGAAGCTGGTACACACAGATTAGAGGAGATCTATTTTTTAAAAAAAATTATCCTCATTATGTCTACTGATCTGACATGAAACATGAATAATATTGATATGAAAGTGACATAATATATGGTTCATGAATATGGTATGTAATGTGTTTTAATATTGGTACGAAATTGATTTATTGTTGATATGAAAGCTGACTTAAGTTGTGTATTATTTTTATCAAAATATCAATGATCCAAATATGTGAATGTTTGGTAGTTTTTCAAATAACCCATTTATTGTATAAATTATTACCAATGTTAGTATGAAATTGAAATTTTCTTATACCATCTATTTTTTATAAAAAGAAGGTTTCTTTGTCTCCAACTAGGTTGATATTAATGCGGAAAAAAAAAAAGATGATGGCATGATCAGTGAAAATGAAGTAACTGAGATTGATACTAGCAAATTTGATGGATCCCGCATAGCAAAATAACATGCTCCAATATAGTAATTATCCTATACCAAGACTAAAATCATAAAATTTGAGATAGTTGATTGCAGTTTAAACTCTTTAATATTTCGTGTCTTTTTAACTTATGAATGCTATATATTTGTTTTTAATACAGTTTTAAGTACTAAATGATATAAAACATGCATTGTTTTCTTCAAGTGAGTTGTCAACTTGTTTCAAATGGATATCAAGTGTAACACATAACTAGTTTCACGTTTGTTTCTTATAATCTTCCAGCGGTATACCAATTTATATACAAAATGCACATCAATTGGATAGTTCATTAACTAGTTTTAATTTGGATAACTTAGTTTAAAATCTTAAATACATCTTGTTGTTTTTATTTTGCTGAATTATAGTTCGAAATCAAATGGACACCAATTAAAGTTACATATTATTTTATGTTTTTTTTCATGTCGGACATCAAGTGGATATCAAAATAATACAAATTGAAAATGACACTAACTATTATCTATGCAACTTTAATTGTATACCAAATGGATATCAATTGTGTATTACTTAATAAATTGTTCACCATATTTGAAAAATAATGAGCAATTGATTAAGTGATGTTGATATTTTGGTTTACATTGTATCTACTTGATCACCAAATTGAAAAATAAGAATGACACTAAATGGTATCAATTTGTACTCGTTTGATATTTTAAAATGAGAGCTTGAGATAAAAATAACATAATATAAATATATGAAGTTGGTATCCATCTTGTATACATTTGGGTTGAATGAAGCTCACAATGTAAAACAATGACCATATTATATTGTATGCACCTCAATTACATCTTATTTTATATGTTTTTCAAGTCAGAAACCAAGTGAATACTAAGAGAATACCGATTGAAAATTACAATAACTAGTTTGTGTGACTTGAATTGCGTACAAAATGAATACAATTGCATACTAGCATTACTTAGTAAATTGTTCACTATATATTTGAAAAACAATGAATACATAAAAATGGATTTTACGGTGCTCATAATAAATGTTATGATTATAATTCATTAGCTTAAAAGACAGTCTGAAACAAAATAATTTATAATTTTTTTGGTGCAGGGTAATTTGATCGTGAATTTCTTCCTGTTGTGACACTCTCAATGACATGTACTGCGTGTACTTTAGACCTCTTGAATTTCATATAAGCAAACCCCTCCAGCGTTCAAGTTTATTCACAGATTTCATAGCTTTTCATGCCAAAATTCATTAATTATTCATATCAAGATCATTGCCACTATAATAATTTCTTCCATCTGAAAGTTAATATATTTCCTTGTTTCATATTGAAATAACAGTCACTTTTAAATAAAACAAAGTAAATAAAAACATGTGTTGAATACAAATTTCATCCATAAAAATCATTATAATAACAACAAAATTATACTGACTCGACATTATTTATTCAGACAAATATCATTCAGAAAGTACACTACTTTACAGATTACATAAAAAAATAATTTTCCACTTTTTATACCACTTAATATACTTTTCATACAAACGATCATCCATAATACCACATTTATACGTTTCTCTTACCAAATAGTTCATTCCTAACACACACAAATTTATTACACAAATGACAAAACTTATATAAACAATAAAATTTCAAATTTAATACCAACTTAAAACACTTTTCATACAATTCCATAAAAATTCTAAATAACTTACTTAACAGGTTAATAAACACATTTTCATAGAAATTTCTTTCCATTTATTCTATCAAATTCATTCAGAACTAAACATTTAATTTATGCTTTCAGAAAAAAATAATAATAAATATTCTATTTCTAATCTAGATACTCAATCTATAATGATAAAACTATTTATGTTTTATCAATTTATATACTCAACTCTTCATATTTTTGCGACAGTACACAAATAACTAATCTAATATATCTAATCTAGGATGCGTAGACGTTTATATTTTAGAAACTTAGAAACAATTATGACAATTAATTTTAAAGAAGACTACAATAAAGTAGTAGTAGTATTATTTATGATAGAAATGTAATTTAAAATATAAAAAAAAATGTATATAATTATGATAATCATAAAATAATAAAGGTTGAGCCATAGTATTAATAATATCTAATAGATAATTACGATAACACTAGTAATAAACCAAAATAGTTATGAAGTATAAACTATTTGACTTATTAATAATTTAGAAGCTTAATGAGATGAATTACAAGAAATAAGGGACAAATTTGGGTGTTAACATGTGTACTGATATTACATTTGTCACACCTTTTGACCTTTTGTTGTTGTAGGTTGTTTCTGGTTGTTTGAAGTGTGTGAACAACAGTACTCATCATCACTTTTACCTACTACTTCCATCCTCGAGTGAAAGTTGTGTGTGTGTTTTTATGTTATTCATTCATCCTCTTTTGTTCATAGCATGTTAGTTAGAATCTCTTGTACATGAATAGACTAGGTTCTTAAGAGTTGTTAATGATTTTGTAATAGATGAATGATTGTTCTCACATTTGTTTTACTTTAATTCAGATGCTTTTCATTTAATGATTTTCTTTTATGTGAGAAAAGAGAGGTAGAGGTTTGTCTATCTAGTTAGAATAGAATAAATGTCCACACAATTCAGTAGTTTGGATAGTTATAATAATATTAGAGCTTAGTTAATAGTCTCACAAGTAAAAGAGAAATGTCAAATAGAATCCTGTGGTATATGGATTTGATGATAACAATTAAATGTTGACCTCGAATATTTATACATGGAAATCACAAATATCTGTCTTTCCAGCTAAACACAGTACATGTTTCTCTCTTTTCTTTGAGTTATATAAGCTAAAAAAAAACTTAATAAATAGGTAATAGAAACTTATTACAATATTTATTGCTTTTTCTAAAATTAGGAAAAATTACGTACATATACGTCTTATTTTATCATATATCTCTTAAATTTTCTACCATTAAATTTTTTTACAAAAATCGCTTATCGGATACATCCATATTTCCTCTTGAATACATCTCTATCCCTTCTTAGTTACATTTATCCTCTCAGATGCATTCCTCCCCTCTCGGATACATCCACCCTCTCACGAATACATCTCTATCCCCTCTCAGAAAAATTACATAAATACACATCTTATTTTACCATAATCTCTCAAATTTTCTACTATTATTTTTTGTTTTACAAAAATTGCTTCTTGGATACATCTATCCCTTCTTGAATACATCTCTATCTCTTCTTCGTTATATCTCTATGACCTCTCTGATACATCCCTCCTTCTTAGATATGTCTACCCCTCTCTCGATACATACTCTCCTCTCGGATACATTTTTATCCCCTTTCGAATACATCTTTCTCATTAAGTTATAATGTATCATTTGCTATCTGTGAGCTATGTGTCTGCAAATTTCCTAATACTTATAATAAGAATTTTTTTTTGTAATTTGGAAAAGAATAGAGATAAAATGTAATTAGTTATTAACACTATGATATTTATGTAATTTTTACTTATGATGACACGAGAAATAAATTATTTCAATAGAAACATAATATCACAAATCAAACCATCATAATTATCACTCACCCAAATTTAACGGTTGAAATCATCAATATATCTCAAATTCTCACAATGGAGATCATTAAGGCTATATAAATTGTTTTCTATAATTATGCATGAGAAGATTGAATTTTTTTTAGATATAAATTATATTTCCAGCATGTTGTAAAACCTAAGAACAAGAAAGAAGAGAGAAGAATATAAGACAATAGAGGAACAATATAAGTTTTTTTTTTTTTTTTAAGTGTATCCACATTATTCCCAATACCACTATTTATAGGATTACATTGAGTAATACCAAAGGGTATCATTACATTAATCTTGAGAATTGCTACCCATTATGCATAAATAAAGTTAGGAGTTATGTTCATCCATTTAACCATATTATCAATAACATTATTACCAATAAAGGATGAAATTAACCTAGGAGTTAGGTCATCCATTTGACCACATTATCACCAACATTACTACTCATAAAGAGGGAATTAACCAAGGATTTATATTCACCCATTTAACCACCAAATGATTTACAACACTCCCCCTTGGATGACCATTTAATAGATAATATGCCTCGTTAAAACCTTACTAAGAAAAAATCCTGTGGAAAACAAATCTTAGTGAAGGACAAAAGAGTACACATATCTTGTTATAAAACGCTTTTTTTGCCGCCTCATTAAAACCTCCCAGGAAACCCATTGGGATAAACCTAGGCCAAGGGAAAAAGAGTGCAACACGTAGTTTACTCCCCCTATAGCAAAAATCATTTAATTTCTTAGAGACCACGCATTCTAATCTTGGATACCAAATTTTCAAATGTTAGTTGGTAATGCTTTAGTGAACAAATCCGCCAAATTATCAACTGAGCGAATTTGTTGAATATTTATTTCACCTTTCTTCTCAAGATCATGAGTGAAAAAGAATTTTGGTGAAATGTGTTTTGTTGTATCTCCTTTCATGTATCCTCCCTTTAGCTGAGTTATACATGAAGCATGGTCTTCTTATAATATAGTTGGAATACCCTTTTTCATAGGAAACCAACACATTTCTTGAATATGTTGAGTTATTGATCTCAACAAAACACACTCCCGACTTACTTCATGGATGGCTATTATTTCTGCATGATTTGAAGAAGTAGCAGCTAATGTTTGCTTCATTGACCGCCAAGATATAATTGTGCCTCCATATATAAATAAATAGTCTGTCTGAGATCGATTTTTATGTGGATCAGACAATATCTAGCATCTGCATAACCAATCATTTCTGACTTTAATTTATTAGAATAAATAATCCAATATCAATAGTTCCTTGAAGATATCTGAATATATGTTTGACTCTATTCCAATGTATCTTTATAGGGATCGAGCTGAATCTTTCCAATAAACTTACTGCAGAATAGATATCTGGTCGAGTATTATTGGCAAGACACATAAGTGTCCCAATAGCACTAAGATATGGAGTTTCATCACCAAGAAGCTCTTCAGCATTTTCTTGAGGTCGAAATGAATCTTTATCTATGTCAAGCGATCTCGCAATCATCAGCGTACTCAATGGATGTGATTTGTCCATCTAAAATCGCTTTAAAATCTTTTTTTTTGTATGTTGATTGATGAAAAAATATTTCATTTTTCAAATTCTCAATTTGTAGGTCAAGAAAAATTTTGTCTTACTATGATCTTTCATCTCAAATTATTTCATTAAACACTCAACATCTTCTGAAAGATCATTAGGAGTGTCAATGATATTTAAATCATCAACGTACACTACTATTATAATAAAATCAGATCCAGACCTTTTTATAAAAATATAAGGACAAATTAGGGTCATTTTTATACCCTTCCTTTGGTAAAAATTGGCTAAGACGATTGTATCACATTCATTGTGATTGTTTTAATCCATATAAGGATTTCTGAAGCCTTATCGAACATTGAATGCTTCATGAAATTTCACAAAAATATTGTGGTCCAATGAGCCATATAAATAGGCTGTGACATTATCCATTAGACACATTCAAGCTTTATGAACTGTCAAATTTATTAGATACATGAAGGTAATTACTCCACTACTGGAGAATATGTCTCCACATAATCAATGTCAGCCCTTTGTGAAAAAACTTATGTCACAAGTCGTTCTTTATATCTTATGACTTCACCTTTTTCATTTCATTTCGCACAAAAATCCATTTGTACCCCACTAGCTTTACACCTTCAGGTGTTTGGACTATTGGTCCAAAAACTTCACGTTTTTCAAGTTCAAGTCAATTCTTCTTGAATTGTCTTCTTCTATTTTGGCCAATCATTTCTCTGTCTGTATTCATTGAGAGATTTTGGTTCAAAATCCTCACCTTGTTGCATTATTTCAACTGCAACATGATAAGCAAAAATATTGTCCATCACAATATTATTTCGATTCCACCTTTTTCTCGTCGAGACATAACTTATTTGTATTTCTTCGGTCTCATTAATTTTAGTTATTTTAACCTTCTCCATAGTCTTGTCATTTGTTATGGTCCGCAGCTCTTCTTGAGCAATTTCCTCCATGATATGATCTTCCTGATCATTTTTTCTTTTTCTTTTTCAAGAATTTTTGTCCTTTGAACCAATTGGCCTACCACGTTTTACACGTGGTTTAGACTCATTTGCTTTAACAATTTGTTCTACTGGGACATCAACTCGAACTGGAGCATTTGCAGCTGGAATATAAGACTTAGTAACCCTTGGAAGGTTAGTAAATGCATCTGTCAGTTGATTTGCAACATTTTGCAAATAAATCATACTTTTAACCTCTTGCTCATATTGATTTGTCTGAGGATCCAAATGAGATAGAGATATTGAATTTCAATCTATCTCTTTTTCCAACTATTTATGTTCTCCCCCTAATGTTGGGTATACTGATTCATAAAAGTGACAATCAGCAAACCTTGTCGTAAATATATCTTCTGTCATAGGTTCCAAATATTTAATAAAAAAAGAAGGAGATTCATATCCAATATACACTCCCAATCTTCTTTGGGGACCCATCTTTGTGCCTAGTGGTGGAGCAATTGAAACGTATGTTGCGCACCCAAAAATTCTAAGATGAAAAATATTTGGCTCATGACCAAAATCCAACTGTAATGGAGAGAATTCATGATAACTAATTGGACTTATGCTCACCAATGGTACTGCTTGCAAAATAGCATGATAACATATTGAAACAGACAACTTTGTCCTCATTAACAATAGTCTAGCCATCAATTGGAGACGCTTAATCAAAGATTCCGCTAGACCATTTTGAGTATAAACATGAGCAATTGGATGTTCAATTATTATTCCCGTGGACAAACAATAATCATTAAAGGCTTGTGATGTAAACTCACCATCATTATCAACACGAATTGTCTTTATTACATAATCTGAAAATTGTGCTCGTAATTTTATTATTTGAGCTAACAACCTCGCAAAAGTCATCTAGTGAGTTGGTAATAAGCACACATGTGACGATCTAGTTAATGCATCTATCAAGACCATATAATATTTAAATGACCCACAAGGAGGGCGAATTGGCCAACATATATCAACTTGTATACGTTCCAGAAATGCAAGAGATTCAATCACAATCTTAGCTGCTGATGGTCTAATAACCAACTTTCCTTGAGAACAAGCAGCACAAGAGAATTTCTTTGATTGAAGAATTTTCTGATTCTTCAAAGTATGTCCATGTGAATTCTCAATAATTTTGCGCATCATATTATAACCGGGATGGCCCAACCAGTCATGCCAAATGATAAAATCATTAGGATCAGTAAGCCCTTTGTTTACTATGACATGTGATTCAACCATACTAATACTTGTATGGTACAATCAAAAAGAAAATGCGGGTAATTTTTCATGCACATATTTTTGCTCCAATTTCACTGTAGTAATATAAAGGTATTCAATATTTTCTTCATTGGCGTCTCAACATGATAGCCATTTTTGGAGAATAACCTTGAAACTTAATAAGTTTCTTTGTGATTACTACAATACAATGCATTTCAATATTTAATATCGTTCCCTCAAGTAGTAGTAAGGCCGCTCTTCCAGAGCCCTTAATTAATTTTTCTCAATCATATGTTGTATTAACATAAGTCTTTTTCATAATCAAATTAAAGAAATATTTCCTTTCTCTTAAAATAGTGTGAGTTGTAGCACTATCAAGAAGACACATTTCTCCATTACTCGTCTTGAACCAATTGAAGATTGGGAAATTTTATTAATCTTCATAAAATAAAAGTACATCATAAGAAATATGATAAATCAACAACTTTGCAAGAAAATAAAATTACTTATTTTTCATAATATAAAAACTACACAAGGAAAAACATAACAATTAAAAGCATATATATAAAACAACATAATTATTTTTTCCCAATCAAATGATCAAACATTAGTTTTGATCTTCAAAGAAATCATCAACTTCCAAATGAGTAATATCATCAAGGTCATAAAAATCATCATCTTTTAAAGCCAAATTTGATTCAATATTGTCATCATATTTTTGTGAATGCACCATTTTTGTTTCCTTTTCTTTTCAAGGAATATTGATAAAGCCTAACAAAATGCTCAGTTGTTCAGCATTCATTCTTCCAATGTCCTTTCTGTCACAAAGATGACAATTGTCTTTTGAAGGATTTCTTTGATAATCCATATTGTTCTCCCTTTTGTAGCGACCACTATCACGATGATTATTATATCGCCCTCTGCCATTGCCACGTCTATGCACATTATTTTGACCTTGATTTTTATTTTGTCTTCTTTCAGACTGGTATGTACTTCACCCTCATTTGCTTCCAGTAATGGAGCAGTTATTGTAGGACGGGCCTCATAGTTTTTCAATAGAAGAGTATTATGTTGCTCAGCCACAAGAAGGAATGAGATCAACTCAGAATACTTTTAAAATTCCCTTTCACTGTATTGTTACTTTAAAACCAAATTTGAGGCATGAAAAGTTGTAAGAGTTTATTCCAACATGTTCTCATCTTTTATATCTTCCTCACATAATTTCAATTGGGAAGTAATTTTGTATACAACATAATTATATTCACATATAGTTTGAAAATCGTGTAACCGTAAGTGAATCCATTCATAATGAGCCCTTGGCAATACCGTTGCCTTATGGTGGTCATACCTTTCCTTCAAACCAAACCACAATTTAAGTGGATCTTTCACCATAAGGTATACAACCTTCAATCCTTCATTCAGATGATGACGAAGAAAAATCATTATCTTTGCTTTGTCCTGACTCGACACTGTATTACCATTTCTAATAGTGGCACCAAGACCTTTAGCGTCAAGGTGAATTTTAGCGTCGAGTACCCATGACAAGTAATTATTTTCAGAAATGTCAAGTGTCACGAACTCAGGCTTTGATAAATTCGACATGATAAAACTATCATATGAAATAATTAAATTAGGGTAAAATAGACAATGAGTAAATAAGTAACTAGCAAAAAAAAATTCATCAAAGTAAAATTAGCATACAATCTAAATTGGTATTATGTCTCACAAGTAACAAAAATAACTTTAGTTGTTAGATAAAGTCTTTTCATTAAAAAGTAATCATAATATAGATAATTCACTTTTTCCAATGAGAACAAAAACACTAGAATTTATAATTCGTTCTTTTTTTTTTCTCAAAACAATGACCTTCATTTTCTCTTTGAAAAATTGATAAAGGTTAGTTCATTTATAAATAAAAGGGAAAATGCATAAGTACCTCCCTGATCTATGCCCGAAATCTCAGAGACAGACTTCTGCTGTACTAAGGTCATATTACCCCTCTGAACTTATTTTATAAATAATTTTTTAACACTTTTTGGCTTACGTAGCACTATCTTGTGGGCGCAGCGCGTGTTGATATTTTTTTCAATATAGTGCCATGTAAGCCGAAAAGGGGTAGAGAATTATTATAAAATAAGTTCGAGGGGTTAATACGACCTTAGTAAAGTACAAGTGAGTCTCTTGGATTTCGGGCATAGGTTGAGGGGGTACTTGTGCATTTTTCCTATAACCACAATTTAATAATTTTAACATTAGATTATAAATGAATACCTTACTAGAAATGTTGTTCCACCTTGAGACTTCATGTTGATAACGTGTTGTAAAACTTAAGAAGAGAAGAAGAATATAAGATAATAGAGGAACAATATCAGCTTTCTTTCTTTCTTTCAACTGTATCAACATTATTCTCAACACCACTATTTATAAGATTACATTGAGGAATACCAAAGGGTGTCATAAACATTATATTAAACCTTGAGAATTACTATCCATTATGGTGGAAATAAAGTTAGGAGTTACGCTCATCCATTTGACCATATTATCAACAACATTATTACCAATAAAGAATGAAATTAACCTAAGGTCATCCATTTGACCACATATCAACAACATTACTACTCATAAAGAAGGGAATTAACGTTATGATCATCCATTTAACCACCAAACGATTTACAAC